>UESW01004178.1:227489-334098 GCA_900491605.1 Calamus simplicifolius | reverse complement strand
GCCAGAAAAATTGACTTTCTGCTTCGACTGTGAGAGTCGACTCTAACAGTCTCGGAGTTGACTCTAATGACCGTGCCAGTTCCGGAGTCGGCTCTGTGATTCTCGGAGTCGACTCTAATGTCTGCAATTCTTACCTAGACATTAGATTCGATCCAGAACATATTGTAACTCTTGATTTTGATCTTTCAATAGTCTTATAGGCTGAAACACTAAATCAAAATCATCAGAGCCTTCAAAAATTATACTCAAATAGTTTTGTTAATCATCAAAATCATCAATTGGGTCAACACTTCTTAATAGCTTTGCTGCTCAAAAGAATTCGTTCAATTTCTCAAGGTTCTCATCATCTAGTTTGAAAAAAAAATTTAGGATATTATAATTTTTTTTGGCCTATACCAGAAATTTTTCTAGGATGTTGTAATGTTTTGTCTTAACGCTTTCTGAATAGCTGCTATAGGTTTTCAACTAGGGTGCCGTAAGTTTACAACTGGGATGTCGTAATTTTTTTTAGCCTATATCAGAATTTTTTTTGGATGTTGTAATTCTTTGTTTTAACGTTTTCTGAATGGGTGTTGTAGGTTTTCAACTATGGTGCCGTAAGTTTACAACCGGGGTGTCATAATTTTTTTTAGCCTATATCAGAAATTTTTTGAGATATTGTAATGCTTTGTCTTAATGTTATCTGAATAAATATCGTAGGTTTTAACTACGGTATCGTAAGTTTACAATTGGGATATTGTAATTTTTTTTGCCCTATACCAGAAACTTTTTTGGGATATTGTAATGCTTTGTCTTAACATTTTCTGAATGGGTGTTGTAGGTTGTCAACTAGGATGTCGTACTGGGGTATCGTAATTTTTTTTTACCTATACCAAAATTTTTTTTGGGATGTTGTAATACTTTGTCTTAACATTTTCTGAATAGGTATCGTAGGTTTTTAACTAGAGTGCCGTAAGTTTACAACTGGGTGTCGTAATTTTCTTTTGGCTTATATCAAATTTTTTTTTGGGATGTTGTAATGCTTTGCAAAACGTTTTCTGATTGGGTATTGTAAGTTTTCAACTAGGGTGTTGTAAGTTTAGAACTAGGGCATCGTATTTTTTTTTGCCTATATCAGAAATTTTTTTGGAATGTTGTAGTGCTTTATCTTAATATTTTCTGAATGGGTATCGTAGGTTTTTAACTAGGGTGCCGTAAGTTTATAACTGGAATATCGTAACTTTTTTTTTGGCTTATACCAGAAATTTTTATGGGATGTTATAATTTGTCTTAACATTTTCTGAATAGGTGTTGTAGATTTTCAACTAGAGTATCGTAAGTTTATAACTGGGTATCGTAGTTTTTTTTTTTTTTTTTTGACTTATACCAAAAAAAATTTTCCCTTCTGCCTTACTTCTTCACAACTTCGACCAGCATGAGAGAGAGAGGGCATGCATATAAGCTGCGCTGGTCGGCCATCTAAACAAACTTATGAAGCTTTCAAACCTTATTCTTTTTTGCTTGATGGTACTGAAAATTAAGCCATTGTATTTAAGGACCATACCGAATAATTCCTAATAATCTGATAACTTATTGCTTTCATTTTTGTTCGTCAAGAATTAGTTTCTCTTGGTGTAAGATGTCGTCAATCAAGGGATTCAGCAGCCTTGCAACCCGGACCAAGAAGCTGATCGTCGCAGGTGTGTTGTCTGGCTTTGTCATTGGGGTGTACCACTACACCGTGAGAGCAGTTGGAGGCACAGATGAGCTGCAGGTTGCAATCGACAAGTTCGAAGAAATGAAGAACAAAAAGGAGGCTGAAACAGCTGCCTCAAATGGGTCTTAAGAAAACATACCATCAGTTAGAAAACTTTTCTTGTCCAACTTCGTTAGTGTTGTAAAAGCCTTTTAGAAAAGGCGGTCTGGTGACAGTTGTTATGCTGCTGGAATGATGTTGTAAGGAACAGGATGGTTAGTACATAGTAATGCAGCTCTATGTTCTTAACCATGATAATTAATAGAGTGCAAGAGTCACCATGCTAATGGATTCATCTTTTGATATATATGTTGCTAAAATAATTACTTGTAGCCCTCTTGCTTGGTATTTTTGTAATAACCCGTCTTATTAATGGTCCTATTTTTATTGACTACGTTTTTCCTATTAAAAAGTGATAACAGCCCCCCCCTTTAAGACCTGAACGCTTGCTTGATGGGGCATGCGGTGAAGGAATTGGGTTTAATACCTGAACGCTTGCTTGATGGGGCATGCGGTGAAGGAATTGGGTATAAAAGGGGACCCATCCTAAGGTTTTAGAACATGGTTCTCGAGAGAAATCCTAAGGTTTTAGAACATGATTCTCGAGAGAGATCCTAAGGTTTTAGAACAGGGTTCTCGAGAGAGATCCTAAGATTCTCAAGAGAGAAACCTAAAAGCGGAGGCATTGGAATTGAGTCCCTGATCAAGAGCAATCCTGAAGGCATACACCATCAGAATGCGATGGCTCGTTGATTAGAAGACCGATCCATCGAGAGAGAAAGGGAAGATCAATCGATCAATCGATCCATCGAGAAGAGAAAGGGAAGATCAATCGAGATCCCTAAAGAAAGGGAAGATCAATCGATCCCTAAGAAAGAAAGATCAAGATCCCGTGCAGTCCAAAGGAAAACCAAGAAGATCGGATTCCTTACCCTCATCGGATAGACCATTAAATAATAATGGCTGGAGGTAATTATCGATCATAATAATATATTGATATCGTGATCAATATGTTTAAGCAAATTAAGTCTTACATTTGGTATCAGAGCTTTTTAAAACCTCTGCCTTATTTTGTGAGAATTTCTATAAGTTTCTCTTTTCAAGCAATTTATGCCGCGTGTTTTCCGTTTTCAGTTTTTCGGATCTCAGGTTGGTTTCGATCAGTTCTGATCTTTGTTCACGGAATTGACAGAAACCATTAAACCTATTTCAGATTCCGATTTTTGCGGAAACAAAACGTGGCTTCTTTCTTTTCTATTAAAGATTTCTTTCTAGCATTAAAGGTTTCCCGGATTTCTTTTTATGGTATTAAAGAGATAGCATTAAAGAAAGAAAAAGAAAAGAAACGTAGCATTAAAGAAAAGAAAAACTAAAGAAGAGAAATGCAGCGGAAACGTGGCTTCAATAACCACATGCGGTGACATATTAAAAAGGAGAGAAAACTTTCGGTTTTCGCTTTTCTCGCATGGTCTTTCCGTTCTCTCACGGGATTTAAAATCTGGATTGGTTGGATTTTAAATGCATTTATTATCTGTTTAATGTTTTATTAAATCATGTAACATGATTTATTTTTATCATTTATTTCTTGAGTTTAAATTTTTGTATTAAAATACGCCTCCTGAGTCTCTATGCCTACGGTGTTTTGCATAGACTGGCCCAAGGGAATAATGAGCTACGGCCGGACGTGTTTTAATTAACAAAAATTTTTCTTAAGATGATAATTTTAAAATTCATTAAATAGATATTGAAATGTTATCTTCTGTTCTGCATACTAGATTTATTCTATGCATGAATTTGGTGGTAGTGTGAAAATCACAGTGCAAATCCTTTCAAGGTCTGATTGGTCAGTTGGTGTCTAGAAAGGTAAAGAGATTGTGGTTACTTAATTGGTTCCGTTGACTGACCTAAGGAAAGCAACGGGGGGACCCCCACTTCTCTTTCACTGGCCTGGCCAATTTGACTAACTCAGATCTTGATTTGGAAATGTTACGTTGATTAAGATCACTACCTAATAATCATGCTAAATTGGTTAATCTATATGCATATAATGTCATGTGATCAATATGATGTTGATTAATTGAGGAGTAGCCACAGCATCTTTGATTAATCAAAATTATATATTGAGTTGCAAAGATCACATAAGGTTAGATGACATTAATTGTGACTAATTATATTAATGTAATGAATCTTATCCCACAGGAATTTTTGTTGCACTAATATAATTAATTAGGATGCGATAACAAATTATTTTCTTAATTACCCACAGGAATTAAGAAAGGAATATAATTTGTTAGTCACATCATTAAGCTAATGAGTCTATTTGAGTATAATAACTTAGCCCACAGGTAGTTATTGTATGTTATTGATTCATGTTATTGCATGTTTACATTGGTAAAACATGACATCAAGTTATATGCCTCAAATTCAATTACATGAACATGATTTTATTTTTATGCAGCTATTTTGCCTGTTAATATTTCTGATATGAAATGTGACATTCCCGATTTAAGTGGTGATAATTATAAATTATGGAAGGAGAGAATTCTTCTTCAATTAGGGTGCATGGATATTGACTATGCTATCAGGAAGGATGAACCACATTCAGTTACATCTACTAGCACTCAGGCTGAGATTGCTGCGTATGAACGATGGGAACGGTCCAATCGCTCAGTATGATGTTCATACGTACTAAAATTTCTGCTAGTATACGTGGTTCAATTCCTGAGTGCAAAAATGTCAAGGAACTTCTGAAGGCTATTGATGCACAATTTGAGTCTTCAGATAAGGCAATGGCTAGCACCCTAATGACAAAATTATCATCAATGAAGCTCACTACGGTTGGAGGTGTGCGTGAGCACATCATGAAGATGAGGGACATTGCGGCTCAGTTGAAATCCCTAGAGGTTGAGATGTCAGAATCTTTCTTGGTGCACTTTATTTTGAGCTCACTCCCACAGCAATATAGTCCCTTCAAAATATCTTACAATACACATAAGGACAAATGGTCAATTAATGAACTTCTGACCATGTGTGTTCAAGAGGAAGGGAGGCTGATTTTAGAAATGGGAGAAAGTGCACATTTAGTCACTCAGAGAAAGACTAAAGCTCCCAAAGCCAAACGCAAAGGAAAGGGTAAAGTATCCATCCATACAGAAGACAAGAAGGAGTCCAAGTGCTTCTTTTGCAAGAAGAAAGGGCATATAAAGAAAGATTGTCTCAAATTCAAAGCTTGGCTTGACAAGAAAGGTACTCTAACCTCATTCGTATGTCATGAATCCAATTTGGTTATATGTCATAACACATGGTGGATTGATTCTGGTTCTACAATCCATGTTTCAAATACCTTGCAGGGTTTTCTAAATCAAAGGAAACCATTGGGAAGTGAACAAAGCATCTATTCAGGAAACAAGATGGGTTCACATGTGGAAGCAATTGGAACGTGCAGACTTATTTTACATTCTGGTTTTGTTTTGGATTTGGAAAAGACATTTTATATTCCAAGTTTCTCTAGAAATTTGATTTCAGTGTCAAGGCTTGTACCAGCAGGATATTCCTTTAATTTTAATAAAAGCTCTGTTGATTTATTTTATAAATCTAAGCTTATTGGGAATGGTACATTGTCAGACAATCTTTTCCAAATCAATCTGAAAAATAATACCACCTATAATGTGATGCACGCCCAAACTGGTATGAAAAGATGTGTTATAAATGAGAATTCCTCTATTTTGTGGCATCGGAGATTAGGTCATATCTCCATTGAGAGAATTAAAAGATTAGTAAAAGATGGAGTACTTGATACTCTTGATTTTACTGATTTTGACACTTGTGTGGACTGCATAAAGGGAAAGCAAACCAACAAGTCCAAGAAAAATGCCAAAAGAAGTTCGGAAATACTGGAGATCATACATACGGATATCTGTAGCCCAGATATGGATTCGTATGGTCAGAGATACTTCATCTCATTTATTGATGACTATTCACGATATATGTATCTCTACCTACTTCATAATAAGAACGAAGCATTAGATGCCTTTAAGTATTTAAGGCAGAAGTAGAGAAACAATGCGGCAAGCAAATTAAAATCGTGAGGTCAGATAGAGGTGGAGAATATTATGGTAGATACACTGAGAATGGACAAGCACCTGGTCCGTTTGCTCGGTTTCTTGAAGAAAATGGAATTGTTGCACAATACACCATGCCAGGGTCTCCTGACCAAAACGGTGTAGCTGAAAGGAGAAACCGGACATTATTGGACATGGTAAGGAGCATGATTGTCAGCTCTAACTTACCTAAATCCTTGTGGACTGAAGCTCTTAAAACTGCTGCGTATATATTGAATCGGGTTCCAACCAAGGCTGTTTCCAAAACGCCATTTGAGTTATTTAAAGGTTGGAAACCAAGTCTGCAACATATACGTGTTTGGGGATGCCCATCTGAAGTAAGAGTCTATAATCCACAAGAAAAGAAACTAGACCCAAGGACTATTAGTGGATACTTTATTGGATATGCTGAGAAGTCCAAGGGTTATAGATTTTATTGTCCATCTCACAGCACTAGGATTGTGGAATCAAGAAATGCAAAATTTCTTGAGAATGACTTGATCAGTGGGAGTGATCAATCTCAGTATTTGGCTTCTTCTGAGAAAGATCATTCAGTTATTCCAGCTTCCACTTCAAGTGAGGGATTGGTTGTTATTTATAGCACTCCTCAAACTCAATTAAGTGCCCAACAACCAGTCATTGAGATTTCACAAGCTGATGGTAATCTAGAAGATCGTATTGTTCATCAACAATCAGTTGTGCAAGATACTCCTCAAGAGGTCATTGACACAACATTAAGAAGATCAACTAGAATAAAGAAATCAGCAATTCCTAGTGATTATGTTGTGTATCTACATGAATCTGACTATAACATTGGAGCCTAAAATGATCCTGAAACGTTTTCACAAGCCATGAGTTCTAAGGAATCAAACTTGTGGTTCAATGCCATGAAAGACGAGATGGAATCTATGGCATCTAATCGAGTTTGGGATCTTGTTGAGTTGCCTGATGGTGTAAAAGCCATTGGATGTAGATGGATCTTCAAAATAAAGAAAGACTCACAAGGCAACATTGAGAGATATAAAGCAAGACTCGTTGCCAAAGGATTCACTCAGAGGGAAGGAATCGACTACACGGAGACATTTTCTCCTGTATCCAAGAAAGACTCTCTCCGAATAATTATGGCATTGGTAGCTCATTTTGATTTTGAGTTACATCAAATGGATGTGAAGACCGCATTCCTTAATGGAGATCTAGAGGAAGAGGTTTACATGAAACAGCCTGAAGGATTTTCCTCTAGTGATGGTGAGCATTTGGTTTGCAAACTTAAGAAATCCATATATGGATTGAAACAAGCCTCACGTCAGTGGTATTTAAAATTTCATGATGTGATCTCTTCCTTTGGTTTTGAAGAGAACATCATGGATCAGTGTATATACCAGAAGGTTAGTGGGAGAAAAATTTGTTTCTTGGTCCTATATGTGGATGACATTCTACTTGCAACCAATGATAAAGGGTTGCTACATGAGGTGAAACAATTTCTCTCCAAAAATTTTGATATGAAAGATATGAGTGAGGCATCTTATGTCATTGGCATTAAGATCCATAGAGAAAGATCTCGAGGCATTTTGGGATTGTCTCAAGAAACTTATATCAATAAAGTCTTGGAGAGATTTCGGATGAAAAATTGTTCACCAAGTGTTGCACCTATAGTGAAGGGTGACAAGTTCGCTTTGAACCAGTGCCCTAAAAATGAACTTGAACGGGAACAGATGCACAACATTCCATATGCTTCAGCTGTTGGAAGCCTAATGTATGCTCAGGTTTGCACAAGACCTGACATTGCATTTGCAGTAGGAATGTTGGGAAGATATCAGAGTAATCCAGGTTTAGACCACTGGAGAGCTGCTAAAAAGGTCATGAGGTATCTTCAAGGGACCAAGGACTACATGCTCATGTATAAACAAATTGATCATTTGGAGATAGAGGGCTACTCAGATTCGGACTTTGCTGGCTGCGTTGATTCTCGGAAATCAACATCAGGATTTATATTTATGTTAGCTGGTGGAGCCATATCATGGAGGAGTGCAAAGCAGACCTTGACTGCTACCTCTACTATGGAAGCGGAGTTCGTTGCTTGTTTTGAGGCTACATCGCAAGGTGTATGGTTGAAGAGTTTCATCTCAGGGCTTAGAATTGTTGACTCCATTACTAGGCCAATTAAACTGTACTGTGACAATTCAGCTGCTGTATTTTTGGCTAAAAACCATAAGAGTGGTAGTCGAAGTAAACATATCGACATTAAGTATTTAGCCATAAGAGAACGTGTTAAAGAGAACAAAGTGGTCATAGAACACGTTAGCACTGAATTGATGATAGCTGATCCTTTGACTAAAGGCATGCCAACTAAGAAGTTTAAGGATCATGTGATAAGAATGGGAGTTGGTTCCATGATATAATTGTATTGATAACAATTTGTACAAAGAAACTCTTATTTCAATCGTTTGTTTATTTCTCATTCAGGTGTACACGTTATATGACTTTTGAGAAATGACAAACTTTTCTTTTGGACTCTGAATAAACATATGGTTTATTCATTATGTTATGTTGTCACATTTGGAATAGTGGTAAAGAAATTGAATGCATTGTAATACATAGAAGATAATACTCAATTATAGAGGACCTATCGCTATGATTCATGTATTTAGTTTCTTATTCAGTGTTGATAAAATATACGGACCAAGTGGGAGAATGTAATAACCGTCTTATTAATGGTCCTATTTTTATTGACTACGTTTTTCCTATTAAAAAGTGATAACAGCCCCCCCCCCCCCTTTAAGACCTGAACGCTTGCTTGATGGGGCATGCGGTGAAGGAATTGGGTTTAATACCTGAACGCTTGCTTGATGGGGCATGCGGTGAAGGAATTGGGTATAAAAGGGACCCATCCTAAGGTTTTAGAACATGGTTCTCGAGAGAGATCCTAAGGTTTTAGAACAGGGTTCTCGAGAGAGATCCTAAGATTCTCGAGAGAGAAACCTAAAAGCGGAGGCATTGGAATTGAGTCCCTGATCAAGAGCAATCCTGAAGGCATACACCATCAGAATGCGATGGCTCGTTGATTAGAAGACCGATCCATCGAGAAGAGAAAGGGAAGATCAATCGACCGATCCATCGAGAAGAGAAAGGGAAGATCAATCGAGATCCCTAAAGAAAGGGAAGATCAATCGAGATCCCTAAAGAAAGAAAGATCAAGATCCCGTGCAGTCCAAAGGAAAACCAAGAAGATAGGATTCCTTACCCTCATCGGATAGACCATTAAATAATAATGGCTGGAGGTAATTATCGATCATAATAATATATTGATATCGTGATCAATATGTTTAAGCAAATTAAGTCTTACATTTTTGTGAAAACATTCTAGCTTCACAAGGATCTGTAGTATCTATAGGAAGCTTTGTGCAAGAATGATGGGTTTCCAACGATGTCTTCATGGATTCTTGTTTCTTGCAGTATAGTTTCAGAGAATGGACATAAAACATTCTGATGCACGTTTCTGTTACCAATCTCGTCGTCTGCTGAACTTTTGATTTCCAATATATCTACCACAATGCTTGATAAGGAGGATTGAGGGGTAAAGCTTGTTTGTGATGGCCCCAATCTCAATATATAGGCTAAAAAAAAAAAATTACGATACCCCACTTATAAACTTACGACACCCTGATTAAAAATCTATACATCCATTCAGAAAATATTAAGACAAAGCATTGCAACATCCAAAAAAAATTCTGATATAGGCCAAAAAAATTACGACGCCCCAGTTGTAAACTTACGACACCTTAGTTGAAAACCTACTATACCCATTTAGAAAATGTTAAGATAAAGCATTACAACATCCCAGAAAATTTTTTGGTATAAGCCAAAAAGAAATTACAATACCCCAGCTGTAAACTTACGACACCCTAATTGAAAACCTGCGACACCCATTAAGAAAATGTTAAGATAAAGCATTACAATATCCCAAAAAAATTTCTGATATAGGGCAAAAAAAATTATGACACCCCAGTTATAAACTTACGACATCCTAGTTGAAAACCTATAACACCCATTCAGAAAACGTTAAGACAGAATTAAAACATCTCAGAAAAATTTTTGGTGTAGGCAAAAAAAAATTACAATATCCCAAGAAAAGATTTCAGACTAGATGAGGACCTTGAGAAATTGAATGAATTCTTTTTGAATAGTAAAGCTATTAAGAAGTTAGAGTTTGAGGCACGCAGATGAACTAAAGCCGATGAATCATCAAAAGCTAGCACCAAAGCTGATGAATCCTTCAAAGCTATCGCTGCACCAAAAAGACTGTTGATCTCCAAACGAAACTCATTCGATTCCTAAATGCCAGTGTCATCGGCATCGAGTCCTTTCCGTCAAGGTACGCTAAGGCGGTGATGCTGGTTCGAACTAACACCCTCATGCAGGGCTACTCTGGCATCCAGTAGGAGCTCTTGAAAGCCATCACCAAGCTTATGAACGACAACCTCATCCCCAAACTCCCACTTCGCGGCACCATTATCACCAGAAAGAATATTTTAGAATCAGAAAGAGTTTTTTATCAGCAAAATCTAAGTAAGATGGCGGATAGAAGTAGGCCGGAGGGAAAATACATTTTGGTTTGCAAAAAATTAAAAAAAAAGGCTGAACTGGTATTCATGCACATCACACTCAAAACTTAAAATCATAACCCTGCTATTCCGTTCAATCGCATCAAGCCATGTAGGATCCGCGTGGACCAATAAGAAGGAACGTGCAATTCACGTAGGATTTGCTGCATCAGAGGCGGTGTAAAAAGACTTTTTCTTTTGATTTCCTTGCAACAACTTATTAACAAATGCACTATAAATAAATATTAATTACTACCAGAATCAATTGATTAAAATGGTTTCCCTTCTTTGAAGTTTTTTTATTTTCGAAAGAACCTCTCCAGCATATTCGCAACATGAAATTGCCTATTTTGCCTAATATTACGGTACAACTTGGGTCGGATTCAACTCAAATTTAGCTCGTTGAACCCAAATTGGAGCGGTGCTCAAACCCATCTTTGCCCAATCCAAACCCAAAATATTCGGATTTAATTCGGATGAATTTATAATCGGTCTGGGTTCAGGTTGACTGTAACCCGAACTTGGGATAACCTGAACCCGCTCGCGAACCAGGGGACAACCCGGGACAGCCCGGTCGCAGATCCTCAATTCCTCCGCTCCGCTCGCCCTGTCGCCCGCTCATCTTCAAGTCTCAAGTCTCAACCCTATCTCCCGCCTCCCAGCCTCCACTGCTCGCCTTCGTGACTTCGTCGCCGCCGCTCGCCTTCGCTTCGTGACTTCGTCGCCCTCAAGTCTCAAGTCTCTCTCTCTCTCTCTCTCTCTCTCTCTCTCTTCTATGGTGTTTGTGTTGAGGTCTATGAGGCGATAGATAGATGGGGTTCAAGTCGCTCAGCCTCCAGGTGATCCCGTGGTGCTTCCATGTGGTGAGAGCCATGCGCCAGCCGGAGCTCAACGGCAACAATGATGACCTCCCACACAACCCTAGGCTTCCCACCTCGTCGCTGACTTGCCCGGTCCGTGTCGTCGGATCCGACGACAGGATCCGAATTTACAACAGGCCGGTGGGGGCAGCGGAGGTGATGAAGGAGAACCCCTGCCTCCTCGTCTGCCTCTCGGACTCCTTTTTCATCGGCCAGCAAGTCCCCGCCCTTGCCGTCGGCGACCAGCTCCAGCCCGGCCATAGCTACTTCCTCTTCCCCTCCCACTTCTTCCACTCTGTTCTCTCTTTTGTCACCCTCGCCGCCTCCTTCGCCCACAGCATCAAGAAGCCACCGCTCCTCCAGCCGTTCGACATTCAGAAGACTCCGACCGGGACGCTCCAGATCCGAGTCTCGGACGAGTTCTTGGATCGGCTTAGGGTGGAGGAGGAGGAGATGGGGGAGATGGAGAGGAGAGGGAGAAGGGTGTGCACCACGGAGGCGTTGGAGAAGGATTACAGGCAGTTGGTGAGGAGCAGGTCGTGGAATCCAAAGCTGGAGACGATAAGGGAGTCGAAGAGGAAAAGGAGGAGCAGGGGTTTAGTTTTCGGTGGCATCAAGAAGAAAAGCCACAAGGCCTCCCACAGCCAAGAGGTCAAATCTGGCTTGTAAAAATACAAACAGAAAATGTGGTACCTTGCCTCTGAGTTAGTTTTAGCTTCTGTTTTCTTTCATCGATCTTTCCTTGTTTTATATGGATTAGGTGTGCTCAACATCAACAGCAGAGATTTTGGTCTGAAATTTGTTTGTAGTTGAAAGATTTTGGTCTAAAATTTGTCTGTACTTGAACAAAATTTAGGTCCCTTTGCAGTGTTACAGCTTTAAATAGCCACTGGTTGGCTAGCATTTTGGAAGAATTACTTTTTGTTTCTTTTGAACAAATTCTGCTATCGACGAAGTCCAAAAATTTATATTCAAAAAACATCCTCAGTTTTACGAATCTATATGACAATAAGCTTTGTTAATGTTATCACTGCTAACGGTGGTAAGCTATATTCAGATTTTTTTTTTTCCATCATTCCAAATATCAATCCAAAACCGAATCCAATTTTTAAAAATAAAATTAAAATTAAAATTTTATAAATATAATTAAAATTAAAAAAAATTAAATTTTATGAGCCCGAGTTATACCCTCACCGCACCATCATTTCATTGCAGAAAATCTATAAGAACATAAAAATTGCTAAATTTCCTAAATGTGGACACGTAATATCTCAGCAAACCACCATCTCGTATCTATCATTAATGTACGAAGCTATGCACAAACCTCAATGATCACAGGCATGATATAAAGCCATTAAAAAGAACAGAAGGACCTTGCCTAATCCATTCAGAGCAGAAAGAAATGGACAAGAAACCCGTAACAAGAAAATTTAAATTTTTTAGGGACAAAATATAACACTGAGAATTTGCATATAAATATATTTTCACGGTCTCTGAAACGTTCCCCTTCCACCCCTCTCTTATAATACAACGAAGACAGTACAACAGATACAAATTTCATATGGCAGCTTAACAAGCACCGCAATATACTAGTTTTACCCAACAGGCATATGGCACTTACGTGACTGCAATTTTTTTTTTTGGTAAAAAAATGGAGAAGAGTGCTCTTACATTCAAAAGAAAATGAAGAAATAACTACTATGTTATTGCTCTGAAGTATGCGCTTCTTTCTTTATCCACTGTTTTCGCATAGGTTGTGCATTTTTTTGTTTCCTTGAATTGTGAAAGCTGTTCTTACTCCGCATGCTTGCTTTCTTTTGCTTACTTGTGGCTGCTTTGTTCACGGAGCTACTCGAATCAAAGGCAGAGTGATCAACTTTATCATTGTTCATGGAGCTATCCGAATCAAAGATAGAGCAATCAGCATTATCTTTGTTCATGGAGCAATTTGAATCCAAGGGACAGTGATCAGCACCATCTCCACATGGTTCACCTCTACCCTCCACTGACGCAGCAGGCAGCAAAAGAGGTTCAGGGAGAAACATTCCAGGCAATATCTGAAGGTTCTTTTTGGGTTCAATCAGACCACTGTTTTCTTGTTGCAATTTTAACAATGCCTCAATTTTCTGCCTTCTCTTATTCTCCAACTCTGATTGGAGAAACACCTTTTCATCTTCATCTGTGTCCATTCCAGCATATCTCTGTAAGCCAAAAAAAAAAAAAGCATTATGTTGTCACATCATGTATGAAAATTTTCAGTTATGTAGCAAAGCAAAACCTTGGACTTTGGTCTCTGGTCCCTACCTCTACTCAGCACATACGCTTGGGAGAGGTTCTCAGTTTGACCCCCCATATTTATTTTTAAAAAAAATTCAATTACATGAAAATTTTGTGACCCTTTAAATACAAAAGATAGCACGCCTGCCATGTTTCTCAAAAAAAAAAAAAAAAAGAAAAAAACAAGTTCAATTACATGAAAATATGTGATCCTTGTTTCTTTTATTGGTAATGGTTGCAGCAGTCATCAGCCAGAAGTTAAGAAAGACAGAGAGAGAGGAGAGAACTACCAACAATTATCTGGACATGTCGTAGGCTTCAGGGAGCCAATTAATAAGCAGTTTACATCACCAATGTTTAGCTGCACATATTGCTGCCAATTGTCTGTGGAATGTGTCACATGCCATGACTTGCATGAGACACCTTGGGCAACACAATTCACTGATGGTTGGATCCCATTTTATATATCACACGGTGTGCATCGCCTCTATCTCTGTTTGCAGATACCAACAAGATATGCCTAATTGCTAATCAAAAGAAGAGATCAGAAAAGACTTAAATGTAAGCAGGGATTGACCAGACACTTGTTATTTTCGGGATTGGGTCTTCAATATGAATCAAGGCAGACCAAACACCGGTTTCTCTTCTTTTCTCCAACTCTTAGCAGGAAAATATATATCACTTTATTTAAAAAAGGAAAAACAGGAGCCCCGTGCAGGGACTCTACAGGAGTCTAGCTATGCTTGTCCAACTCCAGGAGTTCCATTATATACAATAGATAGATTGCATAATTTTATACCATTTTAAATACAGTACTCCTTAACAGATATCACCTGTCAATTTTTGCCTGAAATACCTTTCTACCTATCCCTCAAACTTCATCCAAATGTTGGGTGGCTATTCCCTCGGTCTGCCTACATCTCTCTCACAAAAAAGGTCGGCTATTCCCTCAGTCTGCCTACATCTCTCTCACAAAAAAGGTCACACACCCAATCCTTGTTGGAAGCTTTCTTTTCATAGCAAAAAGATCTAGTTAACAAATTTTTGCTTATCTTATTTATTATATTCTCATGATGTATTTTCTGTCTATAGTTTTTTTTTTTTTGAAAAAATTCATCTTATTAATATTTTCAGATTATACATCATCAATTATATTTTTGTTTTATCTTCTATCTCTATTTAATCTATTTTATAATGCTTTCACTTTATATTGCTTGTTGTATTTTTCAAATGAACAGCAATTGATCTTATATTCCTCATTTTCCCTTTTTATTATGTACTTTAATTTGTTTCTTTTTACCTTTTATTTTATTTTAAATTTATTTCCTTTTTTTAAGGTTATCTTTGTGTATTCAACTTATTTATTTGTTTTAAATTATATTTATTTTTTGTCGTATTCATGCTATATAGAAAATCTTGGATGAACAATCTTAAAAGGATTTTTAGAAAAATTTAGTGGAGGAAATCAAGATCAATAATCTGAAAAAAATCATGATCAATAATCTTTCCAAGTTTAGTGGAAGAAATCAGGGTCAATAATCTTTTCAAGTTTAATGAAGAAAATCAGGGTCAATAATCTGAAGTAAATCAGGATCAATAATCTATCCCTAAAGTTAAGAAAATTAGCTGAATTTTTTTTTCCTTAGTTAGTGTAATAGAAAACTATATATATAGAGTAAAATGAATTGTAAATTTTTTCATACAGATATAATAAAATTTTTAAGCCTTTTTTCCATATGGTATCAGAGCCCTAGGGTTTCACACCTCTAAAATTTTTTTTGGCCTTCATTGCCAAGTTTCTACCTCCTTTTTCTCAGCCTTCATCGCTGATTTCTTTCTCTTTATTCTGTCTTTATCCCAACTATTGTTTGGTCCTTTTTCAACCATGACGGATGCTACATCTTCAACACCATCACCTCAATTATCTTCAATTATGGAGGAAATTGAAACGCTTAAAGGACTCTTGAGAACTATTAAAAAATCGGCAACAAATAGCAATTCTCAGCTGATGAATCAAAGGGGAGTTACCTATACTTGAAGATAAAGAGTCAAATTTTTCATCACTAGATATAGCCTCACCATCTGAGTCATCCAAATCTAAATATCGAGAGTCAATTCCACCATCTGAGGAGTTGAAAGAAAAAAAAGGAAAGAAGATGGTAAAATTTTTGATTCGTTCCGGTTTGATCAAGTGTATGCAAGGAAAAGAAATCCCATCATGACTATAAGACAAGAACAACCTTTCGAACCAAACTCTGAAAATGAGATAACAATAAGTGAAGTAAACCTGAATTCTACATCAAAAACATATTATCCTCTTTTCGATCCTAAACCGCCTCGTCCCAAGCCTCCTAACCTTGATCAGGATCTACCTATTGCTGATCCTGAATCACCGTGTCTCGAGCCTCCTAACCTTGATCAGGATCTATATATTGCTATGAGAAAAAGAATCCAAGAATGTACCAAAAGACCTCTATACCCATTATCTCACTTTGTATCTTTTGAGAGGTTTTCCCAAACCATCGAAGTTTTCTTTTAACCTTTAAACACAGTTTCTATTCCTAACTCATTGTCTGAAGCATTATCAAAGAAAGAATGGAAACTTGCTATGGAGGCAGAAATGGATACATTACAGAAGAATGAAACTTGAAAATTGGTTAATTTACCTATTGGTAAGAGAGCAGTGGGCTGTAAGTGGGTGTTTGCCTTAAAATTTAAGGTAGATAAGTCCTAGAACGCTACAAAACATATGGAGTAGACTATCACAAAACGTTTGCTCTAATAGCAAAGATGAATACAGTGAGAATTTTGCTATCCTTAGCTGTTAACTTTGATTAGGAATTACAGCAGTATGAAGTGAAGAATGCCTTTCTTCATGGAGAATTAAAATATAAGATTTATATGAACATTCCATCGGGATTTAGTGGTGATGCAAACAGAGCTATACTCAAGCATGATTGGCATTCTCGTGATCCTTTGTCTCTTCCAAGCGGGCCAATTACAAGACTTAGAGCCAAACGTTTCAAGAAATATTTAGATGGGCTAGTTCAGCAAGTTGGCAAAGTGACTTACATATGGAGGTCTAACAAAAGTCCAAAACAAATCCAAGAGTGTTTGGTCAACATGATTAAGGCTCTATAAGATTTCCCTTGAGATAAGCATGTTTCTAGCCATTCTTGGAGGCCAACTTATCAGATTGTAATCTCGGCATACTTTCCTATTTGTGGGTGCATGTTTTCTAACTATTCTTGAAGGCCAACTTGTCAGATTGTAATCTCGGCATACTTTCCTATTTGTGGGCGCACATTTTCTAGCCATTCTTGGAGGCCAACTTGTCATATTCGCAATCTTGACATACCTTCCGATTTGTAAGGGTCGTATATGTAATTTGTGGGCACCTTTTGAGGGATGACATTTCTAGTTATCTTATCTTTTATTTCTGAATATTTTCAGCCATTTTTGGGGTTAATTTCAGCTTGAAAAACGTCATTATAGACTTTCCAAGTTAGCAGACTCGACTCCTATATATTGTAAACCTTTTTGATTTTATTGCAGAATATTATGAGATTATTATGAAAGAGTTTTGAGATTTTGTGTTCTTATTTTTTTTTAGAAGACTCGTGAACTTATCAAGTTAATTCTTGTGGCGTTCAAACAACCGACTTATCATCTAGAGTTCTTCAGCATTCTTGAGATTCTAGGTGTGGCGTCCTCCTATCCGTAGTCCTTGGTTCTTATCTTGCTAAGTAACAGGTTAGGGCTCAACAAACTTATGCTTTGAAGTTTCTGGAGTTCGATTTCAGATTTGGTATTAGGTTTCGTCGCCTTGTCGGCGAGGTTCATATCATTTGGTATCAGAGCTTTGGCTCTAAGGCAAGTTTAACTATCCTTTTAATTCTTATTTTCTTGATATCCAAAATAAAATAAAATAACATCAAAGGTCAAATCTTGTTTCGTCTTATCTTGTTCTTATTTCATTCCTTTCTTATTCCTTTGTGCGTTTCCTTGTTCTTTGTTCTATTATGTTTCTTTTAATCTTATGATCTTAATCCTGTCCGTTGAATTTGAGATTTAAAAAAAAAATTTAAAACATTGGTTTTCCACCGAGTAATCGGACACCTTCGCCTAAGTATTGTTGTTCGTGTCAAAAAGTGGGCAGTGTGTGAACTTATCAACAAAAAAAAGAGAGAAAGAAAAGAAGAAAAGAAAGAAGGAACCAAAAAAAATGAAAATAAAAAGGAAGTTGAATAGGAGTTGAAAAGTTGCTTCATTGGGGTACATTCTGTTTTACGACATTTTAGCACGAATTTTGAATGATTTCGAGCATTCTAGAAAGTTAAATGAATGCTTCATGATGGGGCCAGTTAATTCCATGGGCAACGATGACAACATGTTCTGAACGGCTCAATTTCTGGACGGCCTTCCTGAATGGCTCAATTTCTGGACGATCTTCTTGGGAGGCTTTTCTTGGCGGCCTCGTTCTACTCGACCTTCTTTACGAAGGATGCAGTAGGCATTAAATAATTTCATCCACGCTTTGCTCTCGGCTGCAATAAGCGCCCGATCATAATGAAGAGAGAGAACAAGTTGATCAAAGGTAAAAGGGCCACGTTGCGTGCGTGGGATTCTCCCAAAGGCCACTTTCTCTCAATAATGTCCGATAGTCAAGTCAATGGGATGGAGCATTTAATGGTGCAGAAGTGGTCATAATGACCTAAAGAGCATTTAATGGAGTGAAGCATTCAATAGTCAAGTCATGGACGTGTACTATACGACCTTCCTAGACGGTCTCTCTAGACAGCCTTCTTAGATGGCCTCCTCAAGTCAGCCTCCGACTTTTATGTTGGCCACGATCTTTTTTTACTCGACTTCTCTCCTTCCGCAACCACGTTATATCTCTCGCACCAAAGCATTCATTACCTCAAGCCAGCCACGTTGGCTCCCTCCTTTATGGCACATACCAAGGCATTTATGGCGGCCATATTGATTCCCTCCCTTGCATGAATAAAGGTGTCCATGGTAACGTGGCTTGGGAGATGAGGAAGAGCAGGACAAGGAGCTCCCGACTCTCTGCTTTGGATCCATCCGGCCTCGGCTCCCATCCACAACCTCCTCTACGGCTGCGAACGTCCTAGACGGCCACCTCCAACCCCAGCACCGACGGCTATCACGGGCTCAGCACCATTCCAACTCCGGCTCCCAGATGCCTTCCGACAACATAGCCCCGGACTTGACTCCGTCCCAGCTATGGCTCCGTGCCATCCTAGCAACCCAGCTCCAGGCAAGCGTGAGAGATGTGCGATGTGAAGTACACACTTGGCAAACGCCATAACGGACACTCACCTCTGACGGAATAGCGCCTGTAGCTCTGACATGCCACTAGAAAGTAAGCTTCACCATTGCTGCCATCATCATAAATACTCTGACAAGTGGCAGCACCTCAAGTCTTACAGACATCAGCCCTGATATTTCATCCACAAAAGTTATCATTCATCATGACACTCCAACCACTCAGATCAGATAAACCTCAAAAGTCATTATCCATCATGAGGCTCCACATGACTCACTAGATGACAAGGCTCTAGGCTTCCCAAGCAAGCCACACAAAGTCCAAAGATGAATAAAATGGGTAAGAGGGACCCCCGACCGGGTAATCACAACACATGCTCATTCTTGCTCACAGAGAGCTCTTCTCTAAGTTTCTCTCTTTCGAGCTTCCTCAAGCTCACGACTATTGCCCAGAGCACTGACTTGAGCATCGGAGAGTTCCCGCCGGAATCTCCGGTTCCTAGGACTTTTGCTTCCAGATACGAGAAGCTCGCCGGAAGATTCGGGCTCGCTGGAGAAGGCGACCGGACACTCACAAACGATCGAGGAGGGTCATCTGGCAACAACAGATTGACGCACCATATAGGAGGGATGCATTGAAGAAAAGAGAGCTCTGTCTCCCTGAGCTATAAGCCTTTGTCCCCTCTAAGACAACCATGGTGGTGATGCACATGCCGAAGGTCCCTGCCAGTCATGCCGAGAGGCATCCATATCGCACTGAGCAGCAAAAACCACCCTTTCTGCTCCTTCACCCCTAGCCTCGGCTGCTCTAACTAACCAACTGGCCATCCTTAGTCAATAAGTTCAAGCTTTGGTTGCAGCAGTTCATGAGCTGCAGGAGCAATGCTCGGTAGCCACTCAGCAGCAGCCCAAGTCTCTCACATCGCCTGTGATAGCTATACCAGTTAGCCAACAATCCACTCATAGGAGATCTCAAAGAGAGGCTCATCGCCATCATGCTTCACCTAAGCACCACCACCGTGAGGCTTTCAAGAGATTGCGGTCTCCTGCCTTCCGCTCGAACAATCCCTCTTCCCGACAGCGACACGGGAAGGAACCCGAGAGGGAGCATTATCAATGGCATCACTCCTCCCTTACTCATCTTTCGAGTCATATGGGGAGAACCTTAATCATGAGATGAAGAGGCGCCTGGACGAACAACACCGGTGGCTGAAGGAGCTCAGTTAGAGGCTCAATAATCAGCCAGAGGTGGACTACAACACTTGTCCACCCCTTACCCGCCGTATTATGGAAGAGCCCATTCCTTCCAGGTTTCGCCTTCCTCAGTTGGATCTATTTGATGGCACCACGGATCCACTTGACTACCTCAAGAGCTACAAGGCCTTCATGCATATTCAAGGGGCAACTGATACACTTTTATGTATGATTTTTCCGGCCACCCTGCGGAAAGCTACGCGCGCTTGGTATTCTTGCCTACCTCCGCACAGCATCGACTCTTTCCGACAGCTAGAGATAGCTTTCTTGATGCACTTTGACGCCCGCCAAAGGATTCCCCGGATGGCAAACAGCTTGTTCTCCATCCGACAGGAGGGAGAGCCCCTAAAGGATTTTGTGGCCCGTTTCAGGATGGCTGCCATGGAGGTTTATTACCTCAATAATGATGTTGTGGCCATTTTGGCCCTGAAGCAGGGACTTCGTCGCTCCCGCTTCACTTATTCACTAGACAAAAAACCTCCTAGCTCCTATGTCGAGCTCCTAAGTCGTGCGCAGAAATATATTCGCGCCTATGAAGCAGACTTCACACGAAGGGCACTAAAGAAAAGATAGCCCTATGGCACTAAATCGAAAGTCTTCATGTGGTGGCACGCGTTCAGATTTCTACCAATTATGCAGTTATGCTGGAAGGCATCTCAGCAGATTAAGCAGTAAAGGCACTTTGAAGCCCCCTGAATGAAGCCATCGATGGCAGAATAATTCTCAAAAGGGACAAACTTAAGACATTGTCCATGGCCCGTCACCTCAAGCATTTATAGGCATTTTAATTCCTGGTGGTAGTAAGCCGAGAGGTGCTGGTGCTATTAGTATAAGGTGGAAGATGAGGACAAGGAGCTTTGACTGTTGACTCTACCAACCCCCCTCTCTCTTTCTCCCTACTGAACTCAAGAGCCAAACTGAGCCCAGGACCTCCTGCGAATTCCGTTCCAGCTGCTCTCAGACTTTAGCACTGAGGGCGACCAATTTCTTCAAAGAAAAAGCTCTCAAGCCTTTAATCGATGATGACACCAAACACGACACAAGGGCAAAAAAGCTTCGAAAGCTAAGTACACTGCATTTTGAGAAAAAATTTCTTTTCATTCTTCTCAAAAACCACTCGGGCCAGCCGAACGACCGCCGAGGTAGTTTCTCGATGGCCTCGCGATCGTAAAGACACCCCCGGACCGGCACGAGAAACCTCCGAGACGGTTCAAGTCCTACGATCTCGGCGGCCCCGAGTCAAACTTCCGGACCGACCGAGCGACCCCCAAGGTATTTTCAAAAGGACCTCAGTGGCCCCGCGATCATAAGGATACCCCTGGACCGGCGCGAGAAACCTCCAAGGTGGGTCAAATCCTGTGGTCTCGGTGGCTCCGAGTCAACACCCGGGCCGGCCGTGAAACCCCCGAGGTGATTTTATTTTAGCCCCAATAGCCTTATACTTGCTTCAGTGGCATCGTTATGACCTCAACGGTTTTATTGCAGCCTCAACGGCTCTATCAGCTCGGCGGCTTTATCTTTGCCTCAACGGCTGACAGCTAACGTTGGTTAGTTAAAGGCCCTAGGTCAGCTCACAGCGGGAGAGATCAACCCCAGCTCATAGTTGAAGGGCATCCATTTCTAGACTCCACGTTGGAAGAGGATTGCTAGCTGCCCTCAGCTAGTCAAAGAGAGCATGCAGATGCCCCCACAAGTTAGCAAAAAAAAAAAATTCTACACTCCTTTAGCTTGGCGGTTGTAAGGCCCACAAGCTCAAGTAGTGTGGGGGGCATATGATAGGGCCAGTTATTCCATGGGCAACGATGACAGCATGTTCTGAACGGCTCAATTTCTGGACGGCCTTCCTGAACGGCTTAATTTCTGGATGGTCTTCCTGGGCGGCTTTTCTAGGCGGCATCGCTGTTCTACTCGGCCTTCTTTATGAAGGACGCGGTAGGCATTAAATAATTTCGTCCACGCTTCTCCCGGCTGCAATAAGTGCCCAGTCATAATGAAGAGAGAGAACAAGTCGATCAAAGGCAAAAGGGCCACGTTGTATGCGTGGGATTCTCCCAAGGGCCACTTTCTCTCATTAATGTCCAATAGTCAAGTCAATGGGGTGAAGCATTTAATGGTGCAGAAGTGGTCATAATGACCTATAGAGCATTTAATGGAGTGGAGCATTCAATAGTTAAATCATGGACGTGTACTACAAGGAGAAGAGGACAGTGAAGGAAGTCCTAGACGGCCTTTCTAGATGGCCTTCCTAGATGGCCTCTTTAGACGGCCTCCTCAAGTCAGCCTCCGACTTTTAAGTTGGCCGTGATCTTTTTCTACTTGGCTTCTCTCCTTCCGTAGCCACATTATATCTTTCGCACCAAAGCATTCATTACCTCATGTCCCTCTTTGGCTCCCTCCTTTATGGCACGTACCAAGGCATTTATGGCGGCCATATTGATCCCCTCCCTTGCATGAATAAAGGCGTCCACGGTAACGTGGCTTGGGAGACGAGGAAGAGCAGGACAAGGAGCTCCCGATTCTCTGCTTCAAATCCGTCCGACCTTGGCTCCCGTCCACAACCTCCTCTACGGCTGCAAACGTCCTAGACGACCGCCTCCAACCCCAGCACCGACGGCTATCACAGGCTCAGCACCATTCCGACTCCGGCTCCCAGATGCCTTCCGACAACATAGCCCCGGACTTGACTCCGTCCCGGCTATGGCTCCATGCCATCCTGGCAACCCAGCTCCAGGCAGGCATGAGAGATGTGCGATGTGGAGTACACACCTGGCAAACGCTGTAACGACCACCCACCTCTGACGAGATAGCGCCTGTAGCTCTGACATGCCACTAGGAAGCAAGCTTCACCATTGCTGCCATCATCATAAATACTCTGACAAGTGGCAGCACCTCAAGTCTTACAGACATCAGCTCTGACATTCCATCCACAAAAGTCATCGTTCATCATACACCCCAACCACTCAGATCAGATGAACCCAAAAGTCATCATCCATCATGAGGCTCCACGTGACTCACTAGATGACAAGGCTCCATGCTTCCTAAGCAAGCCATACAAAGTCCAAAGATGAATAAAATGGGTAAAGGAACCCCCGATCAGATAATCACAACAACACATGCTCATTCTTGCTCACATAGAGCTATTCTCTAAGTCTCTCTCTTTCGAGCTTCCTCAAGCTCACGGCTGTTGTCCAGGCATTGACTTGAGCATCGAACGGTCCCCCGAATCTTCGATCCTCGAAACTTTTTGCAGGCTCTCAGACACGAGAAGCTCGCCAGAAGATCCCGAGCTCGCTGAAGAAGACGACTGGACGCTCGCAAACGTTCGAGGAGGGTCATCTGACAACAACACTTCATAAAGAAGAAAAGGGGAGATTAGTGATTAAGGAGCAATTATGGCAAGTTGTTTCCTCTCTTAAACAAATATGCTTTGTTTATTCTTATTCCTTTTTGCATTCCAATTAATTCTTTGGCACGTCATTTGCTTCCTTTTTGAAGTTTCTTTTCTTGACTTTTTTACTCTTGTGTGGTTGGTTGGTTGAATTCTCAACTTGAATTGCTGCTTGATTCTTGATTGTTAGAATCCTAAAAGACACAAAAGAGTGGAAAAAGGCAAGAGTGGTGAGAACATCAAAACAAAAGCCAAATTTAGTGAGTGAAACACGCGAGGGAGTGCTAGTAAGTTTTCTTAATCCTGTTTCTTGATCTTAAGCATGTCGCTCAACCAAGAAGAAAACTCAACCGAGGAGATTCAACAACGAGCCCTTCCGAACCTACAAATACAAGCGCTGATGGAGGAGATGAGACGAATGATGAGGGCTGAATTGGAACAATTGCATGAGAGGATAGATAGTTTAGAGGGGGGAACACCTAGGGGACAAAGGCAAAACAATTCCATTAGGCAGCCTAGGTATGTACCACTGGGTGGACAATGGGGAGATATAGAAGGTGATGCTGGGTTAGAGGAGTTTGAAGAACCACATATAAACCAAGGCATTTTGGGCGTGGTTATGAAAATAGAGAAGCTAAAATGGGTAGGCCCAGAAGGGATGATAATCTGAGGAGCATCAAGGTGAAGATTCCATCATTCGAAGGAAAAAAGCAATCCTGAGGCTTTATCTAGAATGGGAGAAGCGAGATGGTCTTCGATTGCCATCATTATTTCGAGCTAAAAAAGGTAAAACTTGCTGCAATTGAATTCACTGACTATGCTATTGTTTGGTAGGATCCGTTACTGAAAGAAAGGAGAAACGAAGGATGTCCCGTGGAAACGTGGGAGGAAATGAAAATGATCATGCGCAAGCGGTTCGTCTTAAGCTACTACTATTGGGAGTTGTATAACAAATTGCAACGCCTCACCCAAGGTAGTAGGAGTGTTGATGAGTATCATAAGGAGATGGAGATTGTTATAATCTGTGCTAATGTGGAAGAGGACCGTGAGGCAACCATGGCAAGGTTCTTGCAAGGATTGAACCCAAAAATCTATGATCGGGTGAAGATGCAGCATTATGTAAATTAGAAGACATGGTGCACATGGCCATTAAAATTGAGCAACAATTGAGGCGAAGAAACTTGATTAGAGGGGATCAAATGTGGCTGCTCCAAATACATGAAAACTAGCCTCTAAACGGGATGAATTTCCATCATACGAGCCAAGGACCGAGCCCACTAAAGATGCCAAAAAAGTTTGTGCCAAAACCAGGTAACATCGAGCCAACTATAACTAAAAGTCGTGACATTAAGTGTTTTAAATGTCAAGGCAAGGGTCACCTAGCTCGTGAGTGCCCGAACAAGAGGGTAATGATGATCACGCTACAAGAAGAGCTCATTTCGAAAGATGAAGAAGAAGATGACATGTCACCTCTTGAAGATGCCTATGATGGGGAATGTGCTGTAGTTGATCAGTCATTGGTGGCAAAACGAGCTCTTAGTGTGCAAGTAAAAGAAGAAAGTAACCAGCGGAAGAATTTGTTTCACACACGGTGTTTTGTGAATAGCAAAGTTTGCAGCAAGATAATTGATGAAGAGAGTTGCACGAACGTGGCTAGTACCGAGTTAGTGGAGAAATTAGCGTTACCTACTTTGGAGCATCCAAGACCTTACCGACTTCAATGGTTGAATGATTGTGGAGAAATCAAGGTAACTAAACAAGTGATGGTGACATTTTCCATAGAAAAATATGACGAGAAGGTGCTTTGTGATGTTGTCCCTATGCATGCATGTCATATCTGTTAGGGAGACCATGGCAATTCGATCGACAGATCCCACATGACGGTCTCACCAATAGATATTCTTTTACTATTAATAAGCAGCATATGTCACTTGTGCCAATGACTCCGAAACAGGTTCTTGACGACCAATTGAAGTTGCAAAGAGCAAGAGAAAAGAAAAACGAGGAAAAAGAGAGTGAGGTTGAACATGTGAGAAAAAAAAGAGAAAAAGAGAGAAAAGGAGAGTGAGAAAATATTAATAAGAGGGAGAAGAAGAAGGGAGAGAGTTCAACCTTAGTGTGTGCAAGAGAGGAAGGATACAATTTCATTGTAAAGAAACGTGAGATCAAGAGAGCTTTAATTTCTCATCAGCCCCTTATAGTGCTTTTGTACAAGGAGGCCTTTTTATCTACTAGTGATCTTGTCAGTTCTTTGTCGAGCAATATTGTTACTTTTTTGTAGGATTTCGATGATGTCTTTCTCGAAAAGCTGCCATCTGGTTTGCCACCAATTCGAGGAATTGAACATCAAATTGACTTCATACCCGGTGCCACAATTCCAAACCGACCTACCTATAGAAGCAACTCCGAGGAGACGAAGGAACTTCAAAGGCAAGTTGATGAGCTAATGAAGAAAGGGTATGTTAGAGAAAGCATGAGTCCTTGTGCGGTTCCAGTATTGTTAGTGCCTAAGAAAGATGGGACATGAAGGATGTATGTTGATTGCCGAGCCATCAACAACATTATGGTAAAGTATCATCATCCCATTCCTCGATTAGATGATATGCTTGATGAATTGTATGGATCTTGTGTGTTCTCTAAAATTGATCTTAAGAGTGGATATCATCAGATTAGGATCAGAGAAGGTGATAAATGAAAAACTGCATTTAAAACAAAATATGGTTTGTATGAATGGCTAGTTATGCCTTTTGGATTAACCAATGCCCCTAGTACCTTCATGAGACTTATGAACCATGTTTTGCGTGTATTCATTGGCAAATTTGTAGTTGTCTACTTTGATGATATTTTGATTTATAGTAAAATCGTTGATGAACATGCTGAACATCTAAAACTTGTTTTAGAAATTTTAAGAAAAGAAAAGTTATTTGTAAAGTGGCTTACACATGGAAACCTGACAAGAGTCCAAAACAAACCCAAGAGTGTTTGATCAACGTGATTAAGGCTCTAGAAGATTTCCCTTGAGATGAGCACGTTTTCTAGCCATTCTTGAAGGCCAACTTGTCAGATTGTAATCTCGGCATACTTTCCTATTTGTGGGTGCACGTTTTCTAGCTATTCTTGGAGACCAACTTGTCAGATTGTAATCTCGGCATACTTTCCTATTTGTAGGCACAAGTTTTCTGGCCATTCTTGGAGGCCAACTTGTCAGATTCGCAATCTCGACATACCTTCCTATTTGCGGGTACCGTATATATAATTTGTGGGCACCTTTTGAGGGATGACATTTCTAGTTACCTTATCTTTTATTTCTGAATATTTTCAGCCATTTTTGGGGTTAATTTCAGCTTGAAAAACGTCATTATGGACTTTCCAAGTTATCAGACTTGACTCCTATATATTGTAAACCCTTTTGGTTTTATTGCAGATTATTATGAAAGAGTTTTGAGATTTTGTGTTCTTAATTTCTTGAGAAGACTCTTGAACTTATCAAGTTAATTCTTGTGACGTTCAAACAATCGACTTATCATCTAGAGTTCTTTAGCGTTCTTGAGATTCTAGGTGTGGCGTCCTCCTATCCGTAGTCCTTGGTTCTTATCTTGCTAGGTAACAGGTCGGGGATCAACAAACTTGTGCTTTGAAGTTTCTGGGGTTCGATTCTAGATTTGGTATCGGGTTTCGTCGCCTTGTCGGCGAGGTTTATATCAAGTGGGGTTAGTGAAAACAAAGTTTGTGATTAAAAAGCATTATTATATGGGTTGTAATAATCTCTGCATGCTTGGTTTGGACGGTTTGCCAAGATGATGTTAGCCAGTGGTTACAAACAAAGTCAAGGAGATCATACGCTTTTCATCAAGCATTCAATTTCAGGAGGAGTCATTATATTAATTGTGTACGTGGATGACATTATAGTGACAGAAAATGATAAAGTGGAGAAGGAAGCCTTAAAGCAGTGCCTAGCCAAGGAGTTTGAGATAAAAGATTTGGGAAGATTAAAGTATTTCATGGGAATTAAAGTGGCTCGATCAAGACAAGAGATTTTCATTTCTCAACAAAAGTATGTTCCAAACCTGCTCAAAGAAACAGATATGATGGCTAGCAAACCAATTGAAATTTCTATTGAACAGAATCACAAATTAAGCGAGGCCCTTGGAGATAAGGCAGTGACAAAGAAATATATCAAAGGCTTGTTGGGAAACTTATCTATCTTGCACATACTAGGCCAGACATAGTCTATTTGATCAGTGTTATCAATTAGTTTATGCATGATCCTAGAGAAGTTCACCTACATGCAGTCTACCGAGTTCTTCATTACTTAAAGGCACATCCAAGAAAGAAAATTCTATTCAAGAAAGGATCTACAATTGATTTGGCAGTTTACACAGATGCAGACTTCGCATGATCTCCAGTCAATAGACGGTCAACATCAAGCTATTGTACCTTTCTTGGAGGAAACTTAGTATCTTGAAGAAGTAAAAAACAAAATATAGTAGCAAGATCAAGTGCAGAAGGCGAGTTCAGAGCTATGGCAGCAGGAGTATGTGAATTACTGTGGATCAAAATTATTTTAGAGGACATGAAGATTCAATGGAGCAGACCTATGAGACTATACTGTGATAACAAATCAGCTATAAGTATAGCTTATAATCCAGTGCAACATGACCGAACAAAATATATGAGATAGACAGACACTTCATTAAAGAGAAGTTAGACAATGAACTGATTTATACTCCGTATGTACCGATAGGACTTCAACTAGCAGATGTGAGGACAAAAGGGCTGTGCAACAACATGTTTCATTAAATATTAGCAAGCTGGGAATGGAAAACCTATATTCACCAGCTTGAGGAGGAGTGTAGGAAATCTCAGATAAGTAATTTTAGAAGGATTTTTAGGAAAGTTTAATGGAAGAAATCAGAATCAATAATCTGAAGAAAATCATGATCAATAATCTTTCCAAGTTTAGTGGAAGAAATCAGGGTCAATAATTTTTTCAAGTTTAGTGGAAGAAATCGGGGTCAATAATCTTTCCAAGTTTAATGAGA
Organism: Calamus simplicifolius; assembly: GCA_900491605.1. Lineage (NCBI taxonomy): Eukaryota > Viridiplantae > Streptophyta > Magnoliopsida > Arecales > Arecaceae > Calamus > Calamus simplicifolius. The sequence continues at coordinate 305,552 of UESW01004178.1, read as the reverse complement.
AAATCAAGGTCAATAATCTGTAAGAAATCAAGTCAATAATCTATCCCTAAAGTTAAGTAAATTAGCTAATTTTTTTTTCCTTATTTAGTGTAATCAAAAGTTATATATATATATATATAGGTAGAATGAATTGCAAATTTTTTCATATAGATATAATAAAATTCTCAAGCCTTTTTTTTCCATAGACGCGCTTATTGTTAGTGAAACACAAAATAAAATAAATAAAAAGTTATTTAACAACAGCATGTCATAACAACCTCGCAAAACTTTTAGCAACATAAATAAGACAACCAAACTCAACAATAAATAAGGAAACACATGAAAGCATAACACAAGTGACCCCTTGTCATGACTGATTTTACAGCCTATTTCATAAGCAGTTTATGAAAAAGAAGCCATCAGCATTGTTGATGAGGTTCCTACACTCCAAAACCTCACAAGGCCACGTCTCCTTGTAGAACAGATTGCGACTTAGGTCAAAGGAGGCTCCATCATCAAATGAGTCTCAGAAAAGAGAATAGAAAAAAATCCAAAGCCTACTCTTGATGCCAAAAGCTTTCAGGACTTGCAAACTGGACTAATCCTTTCGACTTCCTTGAGTCCCAGATGTTTAAAGGATATGCATCAAGGCAATAGCAGATTGAAGGTGCCTATCAATAGCTCAAAACAGATTCCAAAACCTTCCTTAGCAGCATACCACCAAAACTCTAGATATCCTCAGATTTAAGAGCCTGAAACTTCAGTCATGGCCTAGATTCAGTTAAAAAGGAGGAAGAAGAAGAAATGGTGTGCAGGGATGCAGATCAAAAAAAAAAAAAGCCCTGAAGGGAATCTTTGCCACTCATGGCAATGCTTAAAAATCGACTGGGAGAACTGGCTTTGGAGTCTTGGTTAGGATTTTGGAACTTGGGAAAGAGGAATTTCTAGGGTCATGGTTTTAGAGAGGAAGAAGAGGAGTTTGTGATTTCCATGAGAAGAAAGGATGGTTGCGAAAGGGATGGAAAGCAAGAATGCTTATAAAAGTGGGTATAAGAAATGATGGGAGAAGAAGTTAACATGCACAGAATGGACGCATGGCAGATATGAAGCCAAAAGATTGGACAAGGATGTGAACACACAAGCATGTGAGCCACCGTACAACAGTCTACTCTTTTAAATGAGAAGATGGCATTTAATTTAGTTGAGATCTGACACCACTGGGCGAGCTGTATCATGTTTGCCGACAAAAATGGTAGGTAGGCTGCAGACCGCTGGCAAGAGAGGGAGAGACGTGGGCCAGTTAGATTCTGATCAATTAGGAATCCAATATCAGTACCAGCAATGCTACACAATTCTCTCTTCACTAACAACGTGAAAAGCAATATTACAAATGATGCTTAGATTGGGTTCTTCTAGGTCTGATATATAAATGATCAGTTCAGAGTTTAAATACCATGAGCAATTTAAAATTTTGTCTAGCACAGCAAACCTTGACAAGAAAGGGAACAAGAGCATGATACACACAGTAATTTCAATACCATAATTCATATCTAGGTTCAACATGTGAGATACTAAACAGCCACCTAGTCATCCAATTTACCTAAGCCACAGCCACATACTTTGATCCTAGCCCTTCTAAGAGGACCAAATCTCAGATCTGAAGAATGTGCAAAATCTGGTTTTTCATATGTGGACAGCTAGTTTGGAGGTGTTGACAAGAGATTTTATTTTTGGGCCGCCTTCATGTATCTTTGGTGGCTTATCTTATAGAAGTAATAAAGCCTCAATATATGTTATGTTTTTTCCTAAATGCTATCTAATTTCTAGCCCATAAACTATCTTGCTGTCCTTTGTCATTTGAAACCTTGAACCAACTCCCTAAAGCATATGAACACCTGAGGAAACAAATAGGAAAGGAAGGAAATCACAAGAGAACAAACAAATAGGATGGCAATTGCTTATTCTTGTGATGCTAATAACAGCCTGTAGGCTTTCGTATGGCTATGGGGATGCCAATGGTTAGAGTTTAAAGGAAAGGAAAAACGAGAGAAAGAATGCTAGGGTGTAGTGCCAATGCAAGGTGTCATGAGATTAGATTTAGGAATTCTGTTACGATTGAGGAGTTGAGGAAATTTCAATCTTGTCAATTGGTTCTCATTCTAGACGTGAAACATTTTAATTGTTAGATATCAAAGTATCACACAATCAAGAATAATTCTGAAGCACAAACACACACACACATACGTATGTATATCTAAAAAATATGTTAATATATAGACATATATTAATTTGTTTCTAAATTTATATTTTTGAGTTTCACCAAACTTAAGTGAGATTGACAAATTTCAAGCTCCACTCATTGATATTTTGAGCTCAAAATCTAGGCTTGTTCTCCACTCATCTACTAATCAAGCAAACCATTTTTCCATCCAAATTTTGAGCTGAACACAAGACATTAAGCTGGTTGGTTAGACAGCCCTGCTTAACTAATCTAAAGCTTATATCTCTTTAACCTTTTTAACAATGCTAGATAGTCATCAAATAGTAAAATGATTTTTTTTAACTTTAAATATGATTTTTAAACATTCCATATTTTTTTTAGAAAAAATAAATTTTACCACCATAACTTGTAATATGAAGGTCCTAACCTATTACTGCTTAATAATGTTGATATTATTTTTCTTGCCTTCGGGCCTATTTGGGAACAGCCCAGATCCAACAGGATGAAAAAAGAAGAACACAAGCGGTCTTTTTTATGTACATTCCGATCCTTGGGACCCATCAAACTCAGGACTATTGAGAGGTTGGTAGCTGGTCTTATTCTTGTAACTTAGATACTCTCATGTAACCGGACTTTTTTTTTCTTGAAAGGGCATAATTAATGGTACCTTAATAAAGATATAATACTATGAATTGAAAGAAATAAATAAATGAATCTAAACAAATCTTTGTTTATTGAGACAAGCAAATGCAAGAGTGCAAGAGTCATCAGTCCATTTGCATGTCTTTATTTCCAACAGAAAAAACGACATCATCTCACATCTAAAAACATTGTTAATTTAAAAAATCACAATCCAAGCATAATGTCATGTTCATGCATGTGCAATATACTAGTGATGATTAATTAGCTGTCTTTGCCAATCCATAAGTAATTGTTTTCCAGCTGTTGACTATTTTTTAAAAAAAAAATTAAATGTGCGGACCACCAGTTTTGGTCTGAGCTTCAAAAATAGACAAAGAAATAGTATACATCTCCGATTATACACATGTTGATAGATTTGTTTTATTAAGGAGACATTCATAGGTTGACTTACTGATCTTAGGTACTTGTGCATTTCTTCTCATATGAAATTTTTTATGACCATTGTGCCAGGTCCATCCTCCATGCTTAAGTTTATTGCAATGTCATAGCAAACGCCTGGTTTATGAACAAGCCAGTTCTAAAGAGGAGATTTATACGTTCTATCAAATTAGAATGTGCAAACTGTAAAGCTTCAAGTAAGGTTTTAAATCTTGTGGGATGAGAATGTTCTAATTTTTTCATGAAAAATAATGCTTCGCTATCCAACCCTTTTCTAATGACCATCCCCATAGAGTCCTAATGGATATCTTTGTTTCTCTTCCCTTCTTTCTTTTATTTTGTTCTTTCTTTATTTATTTCTTTTTTTTCTTTATTTCCTTTCCTTATCCTTTGATTTTCTTCATCTTTATTTCTCTTCTTCCTTTTGTTCTTTCTTTCTTTAACTTCTTTTTGTTATTCCTTTATTTCCTTTTCTTCTTCCTTCCCTTCTTTCTTTCCTTTTTCTTTTTTTCCCTTCTTTTCTTTCTTTTCTCTTTCTTCCTCTTTCTCTATATGAATGGGTTTCGTTGTCCTAGTCCTCTTTTATCACAGAAACAGGATGAGATGGCTGGGACACACCCCATCCTGTCAAGGCTTAAAACCTTGGCTTCAAGCCTTAGATAAGACCAAACTGCAGAAACAAAGCATTGAAATCAGAAATCCATAAAAAAATTGTATAACTATGAGCACCGTGTCCTGGTGACACTAAGAATCAGAGACTCTTTTAATAAGAACTTAACTGCTAATTATAAGCCTTGCAGGATATGGTTCAGCTAACATTTGGTCAGACAACTAGCTAAACAAGATGTAAGCTGATGACTACTAAAGCAACCACAACCCATGAGAAGATCCTATCACTCTAAAGATCAATAAATTTATTGCAATAAAAAAAAGAGATCATAAAGATGTGAAATGCAATAGATGCATACCGGTTGAGATAAATTTGTTTCCAGATAGTTAAGAACATGCTCAACATCCTTCACATCAAACACCTTCCGGCAAACAGGGCAATTTCCTTTGGGTTGATTTGCAGTGGCAAGCATATCTGAGCTGGACATAAGCAGTTCTTACTAAGAATCAAATGTTAGCAGTCAAATAGAACAGAACTACAAGCAATTCTGCATGCCAAAAGGATGAGTCAAGACAATGGATAAATAGTAGCCAGCTACAGTATTATTGTTTATATAAATTCAGTTTTTAAAAAAATCTAAAAATAATTTCTTGGAAAAAAGATAAAATTGTAAAGGGAAGGCATGTTAAACTTTTGCCTAAATCATCTGGTTTCAGGATCATTATAAATGTTAATATTCCATACCTTACAGCCTACTTAAAAAAACAATACTATCATGTGGGTACCCTGTTGAATTGTTTTCTTGATGAGTTGACTATGCTGGACTTAGGGATGGCAACTTTCCTCGTTTGGCCGTTTACCCGGCTGGTACCGTTTTTAACGGGTTGAAAAATCCTGGTCTAAATGGTTAATAGGTAACAGGGATTTTTTGTTAACGGCTAAACGAGTAAACGGCCCAGGAACGGTATTCTCTGCCCCATCCCCGTTTACCCATCCTCGTTCCCATTAACTTTAATATAATATATTTAAATTTTAAATATATATATATTAATATATTAAAATTTAAAATTTAAAATAAATAATATATATATATAGTAAATACGTTTCAATTTATTCTTACTGACCATTGCTCTTACTCTTCTCTTCCTTCTTTCACGCAGCCGATATGAAGTTCTGAACATCAAAGCCAGACGAGAACCTAGCTCCATCGTCTATCTTCACCAATCGCTCCCCCATTGACGTCCTCCAACACCTTTTTCTTTCTCTAGTACGCTCATTTCTTTTCTTTATTTTTAAAAGAAAGATATCTTTTTATTTTTTGCTTTGAAATTTAAATGTATTCTTTTTTTACTGTTCTTTTTTACGGTTGTTGCATTGGAAATCTTCATTTCCTATGTTGTTTGTTACTGTGTTAAAGATAATATGCATTTTTTAAGATGCCTAAATCAAACTATTTTAAAAATTAAAGAATCTCTTATATGTATCAATATCATCATTTGGTTGTTCTCGATTAGTCTTCATCTTATCCTAAAAAAATTATTTTTAAAATTTTAATAAATTATAAATTTAATAAAATAATTTATTTTTTTATAAACGGGCAAACGGGTACCCACTGGATACCCCTTTGCCCGGTTGGGTATCCTTGTTCCCGTCCCGTTAACTATAACGGCTTAACGGGGCGAAGAACGGGAACGTTTTTTCTAACGGGAACGAGGACCGATATAGACCGCCCCAGACCATCCCCGGGCCGTTGCCATCCCTAGATGGACTGAAAACCCTAAGGATTTCATATAATCATTCATTAAAGGTATGAAAATAAACATAGGAGACCATCTCCATGGACTAATTTGCCAGATAGAAACAATCTAAAACCAGTACACACACTCTTTGAAGAAATAAATAACTGTGCAAGACAAGGCTCCCAATGCCAAGATAGGCAGAAGCTTGGCACGTCTTCCCTTGATCAAACACCATAAAAATATCTTCATAGCACAATTCTACAATTGCTTGTTCCATGTTTTTTATAATGCTGAAGGAACCACACTAAAGAGAAATACCTCGTTTGTTTTTTATGGCAGCAGCAGTAGTTTCCTGAGCTATTTTGTTGTCATTTTGCTCCTGGAGCCATTTCCACCACTTGATAATACATTTGCTACAAAAGGAATGCAAGAAAGGTAGCAATCAACAAAAGTCAAAACAGGGCTGCAAAACAGAAAAACTGAGATAGGAATTCACTTATGAAAGCAGTGATAGCAGGACATCAGCTTCATAAATGGCAAAGAACCATCTTTTTCTTCTGTGACCAAAGGATATAGACATAATGGACAGTTTCCTTCAGGATGGTTCATATTAGAAAGAATCTCCACCGATTCCTACAATATTCAAATTAATCAGATTAGATGCAAAGACAAAACATTGCCTACATATTATGTACTAATATTATAACAAATTTTCAAATGTTCCAGCAGTATCTGTCAATCCATAACAAACAACAAATTCATGTTCATTACTTTGGCACCATGACCCAGGAAGATAACATTCACAATTTAGTACCAAAAGATACAGCTCCAGGAAGGCCAATTGATCATGCTTAGTGCACTTCAACGTGCTCTGCTTCAACAATGTCTGGAGGAACAGGTCCAACCCCAGTGTTAACAGTCTTCTGGTAAAAAATCAGCCTGGAGGTTACCATGCAAATCATTGCTTGTTTTCCAGGAGATATCTATAGCACTTTATCAAATTCAGTTACATGCATGATCAGTCCCTACAAATGAAGCAACAATTTCTATGACTATAGCAGACTTGAGAATTTTTAATTGACCATGGAGGCTATTTATTTATTAAGAAGATTGATGGAGAGGTATAGAAAAAAAGAAAAAAGAGACCTTCATATGCTCTTTATTGATTTAGAGAAAGTATATGATAGAGTACCTAGAGAAGTAATATGGTGAGCTTTAGAGAAAAAATGAGTTATCAAAAGGTACATAAAATTGATAAAAGATATGTATGATAGAGCAATAACTATTGTTAAAACAACAATAGGATAAACTAGTGAGTTTCCACTTACTGTAGGTTTACATCAAGGATCTGCCTTAGTCCGTATCTTTTTGTATTAGTTATGGATGAATTAACCAAATATATTCAAAATGATATTCCATGTGTATATTATTTGCAGATGATATAGTGTTGATTGATGAAACTAAATCTGAAATAAATGCTAAGCTAGAGATTTGGAGAGAGGCTTTATAATCTAAAGGTTTTAAGATGGGTAGAACTAAAACTGAATACATGAAATATAATTTTAGTGGGAATAGAAATACAAATGAAGCAACAGTGAAGATTGCAAGCCAAGAGATATCAAAGAGTAAAAAATTTAGGTATTTGAGATCAATTATCCAGCAAGAAGGTGAAATATGTGAAGATGTGGACATAGAGTTAAAGCAGGATGGAGTAAGTGGAGTGCTTTGGGAGTACTATATGATTGGCGCATCCCATTAAATTGAAAGAAAAATTCTATAAAACCGCTATTAGGCCAGCTATGCTATATGGAACAGAGTGTTGGGCAATATTAAAACAACATGTGAATAAATTAAGTATGACAGAAATGCATATGATAAGATGGATATATGGTAAAACTTTAAAAAATAGAATTAGAAATAAACAAATAAGAGAAATGATAGGAATAGTTCCAATTGAAAATAAAATGAGAGAATCGATTACGGTGGTTTGGACATATACAACATAGACCTTTAGATGCTCCAGTTAAAAAGAGTGATCTTTTAACAATCCATAGTAAGAATAGAGATAGAGATAGACCTAAACTAACATAGACATAAATAATTAAAAAAGATATAACTATTTATAATTTGAATATCGATTTGGTCCTGAATAGAGCAGAGTGGAGGAAGCAGATTCATGTAGCCAACCCCATGTAGTTGGGAAAAGGCTTAAATTGAGTTGAGTTGAGGCTGGTGGTTTTGACTAGTCAATGTTTGAGTGAACTTCAACCATCTGACAACATGAGTCATTGCCACCAAAGCTGAGTGATAGGAACCCTAGGTCACAATGATAATATCAACTCCACCATTTACTTTTCCTGATTCCATCACTCCATGCCACACTAAAATAATGATAACAAAAACAATGACAATAAATTCAAAGCAGGTTTCACTAGTAGGATAATGAGAACTAACAAATAAGTTATCCCAGTCACACAACTGAACCCATGCTCAGCACCAACCAGAGCTCCAAACAGCCTGGGAAAACATCCATTACACCATCAAGATCCTTGAGGCTACAAAGGTTAGGTTAGAGGGCAACTTCCTTACCATTGGCAAAAGGATTGAGCACCGCACATCCAAAGGCCTCTTTCTACCTCTTCGACCCTGCTTAACGGATATGTCTTCAAAACTAGGGGTCACAACAATTCCAGACTAAATATGCATTCAAGGAGTCTAAGCAAGGAGCAGACTAGCCCTCCAATTTATGAGACTGAACGCCATTAGATAACAGAGTGAATTCATGGCTTCCCAATGGAGATTCAGCAACTAGTGAGAGCAGATTTTAAAGGTTACTTTTACTGCAAGGTTATGTCAAATGTAACCGACTTACTCTCCTTTAAGAGTTATCTATGTACATGAGTCAAGGCTCAATAGCGGACACAGCATAACTGCCGCAACCTATTGACTCTCAATGATTACATAAATTTAATCAGATTATTCTGACCCTCAAGAGATAAGTGTCCATCCTTTCATCCCATAGAACTGAACCAAACCTCTTCAAAGAATCCCAATCATGCGCTTTTGCCTTTCCGAACATCAAAGAGAGTCCTGAGTATAAAATCAGCGCGTTCCCAAGTCATATAAGATTGGATCAGCCCTTACCATTAGCTTACTCTCATCCATCTAAATTCTAAGACAGGAGTGGTTTATCATAAAACGTTTAGATGGACCCACCAACTTTATGAGATCCAAAACTTAAAACCTCTAGAAGAACTACAAGCTAGCACAAGCGACATATGTCTCCTAATCCAATTTTACCCATGAAATAACATATACAAACTAGTTCACATATCATATTCTAGACAACTGACTTTATACCTCACCTCATTTCATATTAAGAATCAGAAACTATAAGCAAAATAAAGTTCTGTGGTGATATGATTGCCCTTGATGAAAGCATTTCGAATACTAGAAGCAAGGTCTTCATAGTAACCTTTAAACCTCAATGCCAACACCTGAACAAAAATCTCACTAATCGTCCTCAGGTTCATCAGGGTTTTCTACGTTAGGACCATATCATAATCATATAATGTTTAGATGGTTAGATGTAATAGGCAGAATGTAACCTAAGCTGACACTAGCAGTCACAAAATTGTCCAGGCATCCATAATCTAGGCATGCAAATCTCAAAAGCTAAAGGATAAAAATGGATTTTGTGTGTGTGTGTAAACATATCCATCTTTTTTTAAATCTACATACAAATCGGCTATAGAAAGTATGGATATAACTAAGGATATAGGTCAGATAATTAAACTTTATAACCATCCAATCAAAGATAACATTGAGTCAAAGGTAAATTAAGTCAATGCCATGTTAATACAATCACTTATTTTCCCTTAGAGTTCGTGAGTGCTATATATGATTAAATAGGATTACAAGCATAACTGGATATTCGGATATAGGTTGGATTATTATTTATCCATATCCATACTTATTATTTCTCTTGAACAAATATCTGATATTTGGATATGGACTGAATAATCATCTGCCTATATCTATATTTGTTTTTCTTTGACAGATATGGATATAAATAAGGATATTGATTAGATGCTCAAATTTATATGCTTATCCAAATAGATTCAGATATGAAAACCAATTCAGATGGATAATATTGGATCTGCTTCATCCCTACAGCAAGCCCCCCAATCCACACCACCATATCCTATAGAGAACCTTTTAAGCATTTTGGATCCTACTGCTTATTTCACTTGTTATGCTATCAACAACATCTAAGAAATTGAAATATAAAGATTTAAATTAAGATCATACTTAGGGCCAGACAAGGCCCGTTCAACCCCAACAAATGGTAATTCCTCACCAGCCCACTCCAATTTCGCAAAAGGGAAAGAGCATGCAAAAGCAGGAAAAAAAAGAAAAAGGATATGACTTCAAGTAAAACTTCCTTGTTCACTATTTACTTCCTTTAAGAAAGAACACTCCCTTTATACATGTACGTATTGAAAATTGAGGAACAGTAGAAGCACAGCTTCTATAATTCTAATGTTGTCATTTGGTAATCAAAACCTTGTTACAGTCTTTAACAACCCCACCCTCCTTGCTTTTTTCTCCTAAAAGAATACTGCTGCAAATGGAAAGTATAACGACATATAATTTTGTCCTTTTGAGCATTCTTAGTCCTAGAATCAATTCGCAATATTGATATAAGAGTAAAGTTAGGCCCAGCTAAGACTCATTCAGCCCTAGAACAGCTGGTCGAATCCAGCTCAGACCATTCAAGCAAAAGGAAAAGAATAAGAATAAGTGGAAGAGAAAGATCGAATCTCTCAAAGGCAACAAACCTGAACACCCTCAACCACCATCCAAGTTCTTTAAGAAAAATTAATTCTTTCAAAAGGGTAGATGCAAAATCAATTAAAGTACACTTACTAGAATTCTAATTCTATTGTCTTGAACTACAGATTCTATACTATTAAGCAATCAGAAAACACATGCTACTTTCACTTCTATATGTGGTTTTTGTATATTTCTCAGGCATCCATTCTACACAATAATATAATCAACCCCGATGAACCAACTGTAATATACCCAAACCTAACCTCTTATTGTGGTAAACCAAAGTTTATGCTTTCAAGAATTAAAAACCACTAGCACCTCTAGAATTCTAGTCCCAGGCAACCACATTGTGAACTAGGCTAAGGGTCCAATGGGCTAGCATAAATCATCTGGGGCCATGTAAATATCGAGGCAGTTACTGCACAAACTATGTTTTAGTCTTTTAGAAGATTCACATCATTGAATTGCTTTCAGGGTATGCATAATAGTAACAGCCAGCACATCAGATGCAATACCAAAGGATTTTATCTCAATGACATAACCTGAAGGTTCTATCCTTTTTTTTCCCCTTCCCATCATTGACACAGCTGATACCATACAACTTCAATTTACAATTTTTTAATCAGTTAAACTCCGACTAGGTAGGCTTCTTATGTCATGCAGTTGGCTTTCTCATATATAACTTCAAGCAGATGCTTGAACAAGAAAAATATATTTACATTAATTTTCTTTTAAAAAGAGATTAAAGCGGTCGTCTTTAGCACATCCAAATCGATCATGGCAAAATGTCACGGATTCTATGGCTTTCAAATTTTCAACTAGCTGGCACACTGGAGGGCATGAGATAAATTGGGACATATGGAATGAAATCAACACCTGACAAATTCAACCTATCAAGAAAAGCCAAGACATCCATATTTATGAAAATGAAGAATAGCCACACTTGCAGTTGAACAAGTGCATCAATCATCACCAACTAGACTATAAATAAAAACAAATTTAATGAATTCAATTGACAGCTACCTCACAAAGGGCTACAAGCATCAGGCATGAAGAGAGCTCCTGGGCTTTGTTCTGTATGTCAGCAATCAAATGTGTTTGTCGATTCTCATCAAGACCTTTCATATCCACAACATACACATGAGGAGGTTCACTGGGATACTGCCAAAACAAAGAAATATCAAGCATCAAGCATATGAAATATTGGACCAAGTAAAATAATGATGACTATAGTTATTCAAATTAACATACAGAAGCCTTCACCTAACATTGATACTTTAGCAACAAATTAAATGGAATAATAATCAAAAAAGTCATGTACGAATGAAGTGAGATTGCACAGTATGTAGCAATACTTTAGGCACAGTTAGGAAATGATACTTAGACTATAGATTATTTTGGTTTAGCCATTTGTAATAGTCACATGAGAATTTGAAAGTATGTCATATGCCCTTAGGTGCATATATCATGCAAAGATATCTCTTGAGTAAAATATTCCATGTAATAGTCCTTGCTTGACAAGTGTATGTCCTCCATTCTGGTCCACAAACTTTAACCTTTCAGGCAGCTATTATGATTTATTCTATCTATAATGTTGCAATATGTCATTCCAGGTTCTCTAACTTCCCATGGAAAATTTTCCTCTATGGATGACTTCTTGTCAAATATATTGGTCAAAGACAGTACCCCTGGCCAAACAGTGAACAAGGATCATAAAAGATCAAAGGTGTTGAAAAAAGGTTTTCATATAAAAAAATCATAAGAGTCCCAGTTGACCTTATGATCCACGTGAAAGAATTAGTTGGCATACCTAGCCAAGTCAATCCCTGTATTTTGACTTGGAAAGCATGAGAGAATTCATTCTTATGAATGGAGGCATGAGTAGCAAAAGCTTGTGAGTTTTGCAAGAAGAAATGAATGAAATCAAAGAAAATAGAACTATAATAGATAACACACCAAGAACTATTGTAATAAAACTTACTACCTAATAACAGAGATGACAAGCCCTTCATGATGTTATGAAAAATGTTGCTTGGGAACTTTAAGCAGCCACTTAGACAGATACATAGTGCCTCACAGAAATATCATCCTAAGCCCTATCTCTATTGTTTTTCCTGTTTAGTCATTTAAACATCAGGTTGAACATTTTAAGTGGACAAACAACTTAATTGCTAATCAAAGTGTAGCAAATGAAGCAGAAAAAATTTCTTTATCCAAATATTGATAATGACATCTCACCACACCAGAAACTAGAGAACATGGATATGCTACCTAACATGATGTGTTGATTTTTTTGCTTGCATCATCCAAGTTAATATGTAACCTTGAATGTGTGCATCTAAGACAACTCAAGCAGGCTAAGAAGATGACTGAATGGTCTTTTACCCTACATGCAACCACAAGAGCCTTTTCTCATTATAAACAACACATTCCAACATCCTGCCAATAAAGAAGTGTGTCATTCATCCCTCCAATTAGCCAGCTATATCACATGCCCCGTTCCCCCTCTGCATTTCTCTTCTGTTTTCCTTTTCCCCTTACAGATATTTTAGAGATATTTTAGGTGTTCCTTTATGGTCACCAACCCCAGCAAAAGCCACTAATTTTTCTCATTTCTCATCATCATAATAATTGCCACTCTTCTGTATTTCATACTACTCAAATTGTCATCTCTCCAGTTACTCCTAGGTTTGATAATAATGTTAAACCAAGCTCTTATGGATTAAGAATACAGGTAGCCATTAATCTCATCATCTCTCCAGTTTGCTTAACACCAATCACAGTTTATTTAATGGCTTCTCACTATCCAGATGTCAATGGACATATGGAGCACAGCCCAGGAATATGCTATCAGTCAACTTCTTTGGAATATGAATCTTATCAAACACAATAAAAATTAACACATAGATCCATATTAACACATTGCCTTTGTTTTTCAAATCTCAACTGCGAGTTACACCCATAAGGTCTATGCCCATGCAACAATAGTCCACATAGAACTCAATAAAGCAGAGCCAAACACACTATAAATGCATGACAGCCTTTCCACTTACCCAAGATCAAATCGGTTCATTACAGACTAAATGCAAAATGATGAACCAGCAAAAACACTCAACTCCAGTCTGATAATTCATCTCAGAACTTAATTGCATAGAGGTCATATCATAAATAATGATGAATTAGTTTCCTGCATATTGTACAGCAGCCATGTGTAGAAGAACATTCATAACAAAACTACACTCAACATGAGCAGGGCCAAACACAATATCGAAAATCTTCTTTACATCTTTCCAAGTTTTACCTGAGCGCATGATTTTATTCCAAGAACGACTTCCACAAACTGCAGGAAAACAAGATGTATTAGCACATATAAGCTAACTTTTGATATCGGACCAAAAACAGCTGGTAAACTATTGGTCTTCAAAAAGGCAGAGTAATTGTAAACACCAACATAAATTCCATGATGAATCCTAGTTTATCACTCAAAAGGTTAATTGGATATGAAATATTATGGCAAAAGGAACATACTTCTATATTTAATAAAGATTTAGAGCTCATAAAGGGTGCATGAAAAGCTATTTTCAAAAAATGAAAGGATTTACAACATCCAGAGAAATATTCGCAGATTTGTTTTAGTACATAAAATTATAATTGAATAGACAAACAATCAAACCCAAACCTTAAATTGTTTCGACAAGATAGGTGGTCATTCAATTTCAAAAACATAATTCTATCCTTTTCTAAACTCAAAAAAATCAATGATTCTAAAATTCAGTTTTCTTATCATGTGTTTCATTGTTTAATAAAGGAAGTTGAAGATGAAAAACCTAAAAATACATTTAAAAAAAGTACAGAACTTGAAAAATTCCAGTCAAGCTAGAATATAAATTCTCCATTTAGGAATTCTATGAATTATCACTACAGAACCGAATACTCAACCATATAAGTTGATCTCTTTCTAATTTCAACAAATATTGCCATTTGCAGCACATCTCAAAACACCGTGGTAAATTAGATCTATGTGCATTTCTCAGCATCTGAAGTCTTATGCCATTTGAAAAGCATGAATCAAGAATTGATACTCCATTAACATGTGTGACAACTCAAAACAAAGTTAACTATGAATTCCATTACTTTGTATTTGTTCGGTTTTGAGTAGCAATTCATAGTCTGGACAAGGAAATAGATAAGAAGCAAGGTTCGCCATTATGGTTTAGTATAAACAGTACGATCTGTACCTAATCAATAGTATACTGGTCAGATGGATCAAGTAGCCCCAACTCATGGACTGCCCTGAATTGAGCTAAACCGGGTAGTTCAGTTGGATACCAATGTATAGACTAAACTGAGAGGCCAAACCGTCCTAATTTCAGTTCAATTTGGCTCGGTTTGGTTCGGTTCAGTTCAATTTAGCATATATAAGAAGGAAAATAGTCATTTATGTCACAAAAGCTAGTACTAGTTCAATTACATTGAGATCCCGTACTAATTTACAATACTTACACTTCAATGCTTAGTTAGATTTATACATGTGGCAGAGATAGAAATATCCCATTTTTAATTAGATTTATACATGTGGCAGAGAGAGAAATATCCCGTGTTTTATAGATCAATTAATAATGAATTTAATTTTCTTCAAACTCACTGCGCTCTAGGTTCTCGACCCTACTCCAGGTTCTTGACTATACAGAAGAAGATTTTAGGAAACCATATTTTAAAGATTTTTAGGGAACCCCTTTTTTTTTCTTCTTATCTCTCCTATTCTCCGGTTGCTTCTACTAAATTTGGTCCACACCCTTCGAGCCCTAACCCATAAAATAAAATCTTGAAGGGCTATCTCAACCATAATTGAATGGCAAAGGCTCAAGGCGAATTTTTTTTTGGATGAGTACGTCTCACAAACAATTGATTGAGGACCAACTCAAGAAGCAAATATAACAAACACTAAAGTTTGAGATACAATAATTTTCTTAATCAATTCTCGAGTAATATGCACGCCTTTGTTTTTAGAGAACAAACTTCGAATCAGAAAAAGGAACACCGAACAGAAACCGGGATAAGAACGACGAATCGCATAAACTAACGCAAGGACATCGAGAACAAACGACGAGCTAAACCGGACGGCTGCCAAAATTTTAAACAAGAAAGACCAAAATCCAAAATCTTCATGCGACGGAATCGAAGAAGAAAAACCCTAGTCCTTGGGCGGTCGGACTTGAGGATACCTGCTGCGAGGCATCGTCGGCGGTGCGAGGCCGGATGAGGACGTGGAGATGCGGCGGGAAGTCGAGGATCACACGGCAATCGTCGCCGTAGACGGCCTTGACCGCCTCCACTTCAAGGCGGACCTCCTCCTCCTCCGCCATCGCCCTAGCCCCCGATCGTTCCTGAAGGGCGGCGTTTTCCCCCGGAGTCGGAGAGCAGAGTCGGCCTCGGAATCAAAAAGGCTTCTACGAAGCCTGCACCGCTTCTTCGCTACGCAATGTCGTGTTTATTAAAAAAAGGCCGCAGCGCTATTTTTTTTTTTTTTTTTTTAGCGGATGTCATACATTAAGGGGGGGGGGGGGGGGGGGGGGATAGAAGGCAAGAGGTAATTAGGCTGTTGCTTAAAGTCATCTTCAATGATAATACTTTGAACTCCTAAGATCAAATAGCATAAGAAATACTAATGCAAGCTGCATGCAGCTCGGCAAGAGGCACAGATAAGTAAGCCAAGCCCTTCCACCCAGCATCCTACCATCTGTGCCATGAATGACAAAAGCCGCACCAGCACATCTGCTACGGACACTCCCATCAAAGTTGATTTTAACAAACCCTAGAGAAGGGGCTCTCAAGAAATAAAAACCATATGCTGGTTTGCTGTCGAAGCAGCAGGGGAAACTCAGAGGTCAGGGTTCGTAGAATCAGGAGAACCATGATGAAGAGTATACTCAGCTAAAGGGAGACGGCCGTCCTGACAACTCTACCGAAGGGAACCATCATGTCAGAAAATAGGATCCGGTTTGGAATAACCAGATATGATACGCAATGTAAGCCCATAACGGACCCCGCTGATTGCTACCCCTCCCTGTGCCCTGCTTCATCAGTCTCAAAAAAGATATACGGTGGACATCAGTACCAAAGTCCCAAGGATAAGCCCCAGAGATCTGCTAAATCTGTCTTGCCCTAGCACAATGGAAGATAGCATGGTCAGACGTCTCCATCTCAAAGCCACATAACGGACACGTAGGCTGAATGCTCAAACCTCACCGAGAAAGAAGGGAGCAGGTAGGAAGAACATCCCATGCCAACTTCTATATAAACAGCCTCACTCTGGGGTGCACTGGAAAATACCAAACCCAATCCAGATCCCTGAATTGTTGAGGAAGAGGACAACATATAGACAGGAGGTCCCTAAGAGGAGCCCGAGAGAAGCAAGATCGCTTCCACACCCTAGTGTCAGAAGTGGCTCCCGGACAGAGAGGAATGGAGAGAATACGACGGCACAGCTCTTCCCCGAAAAAATTGGACACCCTCAAGAAGGACCAAGCAGGGCAATCTATGGAAACTAAATTATTGACCCGCATGCCATGAGGAATGTCCGAGCTGACGAAGGTTGGCCAACGATACAGGGGAAGATCCGCTATCCACGCATCCTGAGTAATATCCACCGAAGGTCCTTTTCCAATCATCTAGAAGGTGCGGTTCAGAATAGCTGGAGCATACTGACAAACCTCTTTCCAAAAAAAGGAGTCCCCACGGGTAGACTGAGAAATAGAGGAAGGGTTCCAGTCACCATACTTGGCACTCATGAAAGAGCTCCATAAACAATGCGGATCAAGCAAAAATCTAGAGGCATGCCTAGCTGTCAATGCCTCTCTCCTGCCAGAAAGCGACTGGATGCCAAGCCCACCCTCAGAAATTGGCAAGCAAACAATGTCCCAGGATAAGAGATGAAAGCCATGACCATCTTGCATAGACCCCCAGAGAAAATCCCAAAAATATCGCTCAATCTTCCTCAAACAGGCCCGGGGATAGCAGTATTAGCTAAGAGATAACTCGGCATAGAAAATAATACCGAACGAATGAGTAATCCTAGCCATCATAGAAAGCCCCGAAACCTGCCAACCATCCAGACGATGGCAAATACGCCTCACAAGATCACTAAAATCTGAACACCGAGGCCGTCTCCCAGAAATCAAAATCCCCAGATAGGACAACCAATCAGACTGAGCAGGAATACCCATAATGTTGGAAATAGACCTCTTCAATAATGGGGAAGTCCTCGGGCTGAAGCAGATCATAGATTTGCTAAGATTAACTCTCTGACTCGAGGTACGACAATAGGACTGAAGAACGGCGGCAAAGGTGGAGGCATTGCCGGTAGAAGCCTTCCCCAGGAGGAGACAGTGATCAGCAAAAAATAAGTGGGACAGCGAGGGACCAAGGGGCCCCGCAGAGTAAGGAATAAGAGCCGAACTCTGTTGGGCCAAAGACAGAGCTCGGGATAAAACATCAGCGGAGAGGATGAACAAAAAAGGAGAAAGAGGACAACCCTGCCTCAGGCCAACCTCAGAATGAAAGTAATCCGTCTGACTCCCATTAATAAGAAGAGAAAATGACGACCTATTGACACACTCCATCACCCAGTCAACAAACCGCACGTGAAACCCAAACGCATGAAGAGAGCGGCTCAGAAACTTCCAACTCAGTCTATCATAAGCTCTCTCCATGTCAATCTTGATGGCCATAAGACATTAGCGGCTAGTAGCTCTCTGCAAGTCATGCATAAACTCATGAGCCAACAAGGCATTATCAGTGATACTACAACCCCTGAGAAAAGCCCCCTGCTCCAGGAAAATAAGGCGAGGGATAATCAAAGACATCCGGGAGACCAAAAGACGAGCACATGCCTTATATAAAGTGGTGCACAGACTAATAGGTCGGAAGTGCTGGGGAGAGGAGGCGTCAGGCCATTTGGGCACCAGCGTAATAAAAGTCCGCTTCCAATAAGAAGGCACATGATTAGTCTGAAAAACACACTAGATCGCCAAGACTACGTCCGGACCAATAATATCCCAGTAATGGCGAAAAAATAAGGGCTGGTACCCATCCAGCCCCGGGGCCTTATCCGGACCAAGATCCCATAATGCTAGATGAATGTCCTCCATGGAAAATGGCATGGTAAGAGAGTCATTCTCGACATCAGGGACCTTACAGGATGAATGAACGAGACAAACAGGATCCCCTCCCTAGAAATCCCAGTCCACCTCGACTGGAAGAAATTAAACAACTGGTCCCTAATCGCCTAAGGATCATCCTAATACGAACTGTCCTCAACAACTAAGCGCCTGATGCGGTTCGCAGCACGGCGACGTAAGGTAGCCTGGTGAAAAAATCTCGTATTATGATCACCTTCCTTGATCCACTGAACACGAGACCTCTGCCTCCAAAAAGTGTTTCCTGCTGCAGCATAAGAGAGTGGTGGATAGCCAAAGTGGACCTAAGGATAGACAGATCAGAATCGATAAGGAACCCGCCTGATCCTCCTTGGCTTGCAAAGAAGAGATAATAGACTCTGTGTGCTTCACTTGCCTGACAATATCCCCTACCTCCCTTCTGTTCCAACTTGAGAGCCTACGGCTAGCAATGAGAAGACGTCTGGAGAGTCTATAGGTGGCACTTCTTCTAACAGGCAATCGCCAAATCTGAGAGATAATGTGCCTAATCAAGAATAAAAAGTTCAGAATTTCTCAAATCTGAACTGTCTGGTCCGCTGGATAGACTTCTCAATGAAATAAGAATAGGACAATGATCTAAACCAATTCTGGCCAAGTGAGTAATAGTGACAGAAGAAAAACGCTGAAGCCAATGGAGAGGCCAAAGCCCTATGCAGTTTCTCTCAGACTCTAGCAGAACCTGACGGTTATTACACTAGATAAACCGAGAGTCCGCAAATCCCATATTTAAAAGACCAGCCAAAGACATGAAATTTCGAATTCTACAATGTCTGTAGATCCAGTGACCTACCTCCCCCTTTTTCTCAGTTGGCCCCCACCGCAGCTCTACTTATAGCACGGTGCCGCGTCGGTCATATTTATTACACAGCTCGAGTTCTCCACGTGCCACGCACGTGTTAAAAAGGCATTCGTATCTATAAAGAGATTTTTTTAAGGTAGGCATCTACACTATTAAATTTTTCTTCATAAAATCTTAAATATAAAATAACTTTAATTCTTTTGCCTTAAGTATCTCTAAAATATAATTTTAAGCCTATAAATAGTTTTCTGTTTTCTATTATTTCTGTATGATGATGACCTGGGAGTTGTTCATTTGAGCGTCAACCTTATCAAGAAACCTACAAATAATGAATGCTTTCGATTCAAAGATTTATATTTTTAAGTTTACTGTTTTTAATATAGTGCTCTTCCAATGGTTGCGAGATTATTATATAGAATATGATATACAAAATTAATAAAAATGTTGACTTTTTTTTAAAAAAAATAACTATGGAAAAATAATTATGATTTAAATTTAAACGGTTTAAAAATTATTACAAATTCAAATTTAGAAAATTAAATACAAAAATTTAAATTACAATTATTTTTAACACTAAGAACTAGTTTTTCCTTCATTAAAAATTGCTAGAATTTTTTTAAAAAATAAAATAAAAAGAGTTTTGAATTTATTTATTTTACAAATTTGAAATTTAAAATTTAAAAATCTTAAAATTTTTGATTTTAAAAAATTTAATATTTTAAAAGTCAAATTCAAATTTAAATTAGCTGAATTAATTTTGCTTAGTAGTTATTTTATTTATTCTCTATGTAGTTGAAAAAAAAAAAGGCTTAGATGAGTTGAGTTGAATTATTTTATTTATTGTAAGTAGTTTTTAAATTTAAATTTTTGAATTTAAATTTAAAATCTATAAATTATTTATAAAATTATTAATTTTAAAAACTCAAACTATAAGGTTAAACTTTCAAATTTGTGTTGTGTAGAATCAATTAAGCAATTAACGCTCTCATAAAATGGGTTCAGATAACCTTAGTACAATCAAACCAAAAATGTTTGGCGAATTATTTTTTAGAAGATGGCAAAGCCAAGTGAAATATTGGCTTACTACTTTAGAATTATTTTTTGCTATAAAATTTTTAAATTCTGAATGCATTTCTCAATCAAGTTCCTCTACAAAGTTGAAACTTTATCCTCAACATCAAAGACCCCTAAAGAAATAGATTTTCATTGTAAATATAGAATTCTAAGTACTTATGAGAAAATAATCTCTTTGATATTTACTTTTCCACCAAAATTGCTAAGAAAATATGGGATGCCCTTGAGGCTGAGTACAGGATGGATGATGCCGATCTAGACCCATTCACCATTTCAAAATTTTGAAAGTATATAATGATGGATTCTAAATCTATTAGCATTCAAATTCATAAATTCTAAAATCTTCTTACAAAGGTTGAGTTGACTGGTTATACTTTTTCTAAAAACTATAAGGTCCAAGCTTTAGCTGATGCCATTTCATCTTCTTAGTCAACTTTTTCACAAGGGCTAAGCCACAAGCAAGGTGACTTCATTTTAATAGAAGTGATTAACTCTGTTAAGATTGAGAAAGAATATGCTCAAGTAAAAGCTTGATTTTAGTCCCAAGATCCATCTGACCGAGTCAAATTCAACCCCAAATCAATTCGAATCTATGAAGAAAAAAATTTTAAGAAAAAAAAATTTCAATCTAAATCCAACCAATCATCCAAACCTCCTTAAAATCGACCAAACCAAGATCGACCAACTAGAAGTCAAAGAAATAATAAAGAGTTATTCTGCTTCGTGTGTAGAAGGTCTAATCATATGACGAAGGGCTACTACCATCAAAAGATTGAACCACTAAGGAAATTATCCAAACCTTCAGTTAACATGGTCAAAAGTGATGCTAAGTCTTTTTTTCAGGTCAATGAATCCAAAACCTTTAGTTAATCTAACTTAATTTTTTTTGTAATTGGTGGCTCAATTCAGGAGATACTATTCATGTGTGTTTTAACCACTCATGGTTCTCCACCTTTCAGGAATCAATTGAAAGAGGTGTAATACATAGGGATAATTCTTCCACACAAGTGCTTAAAAAAGGTCAAGTGGATTTGAGGATGACCTCCAGAAAGACCTTGCAGATTCTTCACAAAGTGCTGTTCATTCCTAGTGTTAGAAGAAATTTAATTAGTGGATCTCTTCTTATATATAGAGGATATAAAATTATTCTAGAATCAAATAAAGTTGTAATCACTCGTAATAAAGAGTTTGTTAGAAAAGGCTTTATTTCTGAAGGTTTTTTCAAATTAAATGTAGTCTCCAAGTTATCTAATAGAAGTCCTCTTGTTTTTAATGTTGAATCTTTAAATGTTTATCAAGGTAGACTTAATCATGTGAACTTTGATTGTATTCATCACATTAGAAATCTTAATCTAATCCTTAAAGTTTATATTGATAGAAATATTAAATGTGAGATTTATATTTAAGCCAAGAACTCTAAAAAACCTTTTAAATTAGTAAATCGGAGCTCAACTGTTCTTGATTTGGTCCATAGCGATGTGTGTGACTCTACCAAGTTACCTACTTGGGAAGGAAGTTGTTACTTTATAACATTTATTGATGACTTCTCGCAGTATTATCGTACCTATTTGATTAAATCTAAGGATGAAATATTAAATAAGTTTAAGTTATATAAGATAGAAGTTGAAACCTAAACAGAAAAAAACCTTAAAAGACTTAAGTTAGATCGAGGCAGTAGTATACCTGAAATGAAATAACCCTGTTTTGCTAAGAATATGGAGTTATTCATAAGATTATACCACCATTACTTTTCTCAGTCCAACTGTGTAGCTGAACAAAAAAATTATACCTTAATGGATATGGTTAACTTAATGTTAATCAGTTCAGATGCACCCAAGAAAATATAAGGGGAAGCCCTCTTAGCTACCCGCTATATTCTAAATAGAATACCCTTTTAGGATAATCCTAAAATACCTTTTGAGCTTTAACAAGGCAGAGCACTCAAGCTAGATTACCTTAAAGTATGGAAATGTCTAGCTAAGATAGGTATACTTGAATTCAAAAGAAGAGGGATAGGACCTAAAACTGTAGATGCTATTTTTATAAGTTATTCCGTAGAGAGCAGTACCAATAGGTTCCTTGTAATAAACTATGAAATAAGCGACATCGTAAATAATACTCTTATCGAATCAAGAGATGCAACTTATTTTAAAAATGTATTCCCATTTAGGAACCAAGTTCCAAATCAAATCTCTAATAATCCTCTTCTAATTCTTGATTCTTTTGAATTTGTGTCCTCAAATCAAGGAAAAGAAAAAGACCTAACTCTGTAAGTGAATCTTTTGAACTTAGAAGAAGTTCAAGGATAAAGAAGAAAAAAGAACTTGGTAAAGATTTCTTTACTTTCTTAGTCGAGGGCTTCCTCATTTTTAGAAGCGATATCTTCACCAAACGCCCTTTTTAAAAGAAAGTCATTCTTTCTGAATATAATTCTCAACTCAACTCAACTCATCTAAGCCTTTTCTCAACTACATGGGATCGGCTACATGAATATGCTTCCTCCACTCTACTCTATTCAAGACTAAGTCGATATTCAAAATAAATAGTTATATCTTTTTTAATTATTTCTATTCATATTAGTTTAAATCTACCTCTACCTCATACGGAATGAAAATCGAAAAGAAAATTCCATAAAAAGTGCAGAATAGTAAAAATGAACAGTAATGAACAGTATCAAATAGTAACTGTGAACATTACTTATGAGAAGTCTAATATTGCGGCTATGAATATTAATGAACAGTAATAAATAGTAATGAATAGTAATCTTCTGGAAAAGCTGAAACTGTTATAAAAGCTGAGGATTTACTTAATAATAAGACTGAAAGCTTACATTAAGCTTATATAAAGCTGATTACAAAGTACTGCTGAAAGCGTTACATAAAACCAATAATTTACATAAAAGCTTGTAAAAGATTTTTACATGAAAATGGCTTTTGAAAACCAGCTATTGCCTGCTAGGAACAATCATGAGATCTGGCTAGTCTTCTTCAAGGTTCAGACTGGGGTCATCTGCAAGGTTCAGGCTATAAACTGGTTCATGGTGACTGAGGTATACGAGAGTCTGGGTGATTATGTCCATGAGTTCTTCGAAGAGGGAATGGAGTTCTAGGTTCTGTTGGTATTGTTGATCCATGAAGTACATGAGATCTAGGACCTCTATGGTAAGGCTCAGATGAGAGGCTGGGTCCATAGTTGAGAGGTTGTGAGTTTACAGTTTGCTGGGAATTACTTGGTTTTCTTCAAGGTAAAAGATGGTCTTGGTGACAAGGGTTATGGTTTCTTGGAAGAGATACTGGAGTTTTGGGTATGCTAGGTACTATTGGTCTATGAGGTTCATGAGGTTTATGAGGTTTAGAGTAAGGTTGCGAATGGCGGCTGGGTCCATGGTTGAAGGTTTTTGGAGTGGAAGTGTAGATGGTTTAATGGTAGATGAATTGTGGATGGATGATGGCGGATGGTTGCGGATGCCTCTGGAGATGAGGGAGCGGATCCCCTTTTATAGCCGAGGGAAGGCTATTAATGTCAATGGAAATGCACAGTTTTCGAAGGACAATAATTGAAGTTTATTGGCTTAATAAACAGTAATGAATAGTGGTGAATAGTGATGGTGAATAGTAGCAAAGACAATGATTGAGGCTTTATGGGTTCTGAATGAACAGTGATGAATAGTAGTGAATAGTGCCAATGAACAGTGTAAAGGACAATAATGGAGGTAGCTGGCAGGGTTATAAGGACAATGATTATTTTGTGTGGGGTACTACCATCAAAAGATTGAACCACTAAGGAAATTATCCAAACCTTCAGTTAACATGGTCAAAAGTGATGCTAAGTCTTTTTTTTAGGTCAATGAATCCAAAACCTTTAGTTAATCTAACCTAATTTTTTTGTAATTGGTGGCTCAATTCAGGAGATACTATTCATGTGTGTTTTAACCACTCATGGTTCTCCACCTTTCAGGAATCAATTAAAAGAGGTGTAATACATAGGGATAATTCTTCCACACAAGTGCTTAAAAAGGTCAAGTGGATCTGAGGATGACCTCTAGAAAGACCTTGCAGATTCTTCACAAAGTGTTGTTCATTCCTAGTGTTAGAAGAAATTTGATTAGTGGATCTCTTCTTATATATAGAGTGTAACGACCCGGGCCCACGGGCCCGTTTCGTTACAAGAAAGCAAGACGGACAAGGTCCACACCAACTTGGGCCACCACAGCCCAAAAAGGGATCCAATTGGTGCCTTGTCCTTTTTGCTTAACCGGTTATAAACCACTCAATCAATTCCTAATTTTCCAATGTGGGACTATTAGGAGGGGCATCGCAATCTACCCCCCTTATAGAGGCGACGTCCTCATCGCCAGAGGCAATTGATCACAATCACCAGGCAGGCAGGATTCTAGAGGTGGCATCCACAGGTTCAAGAGGTGGCTCCCATCCCCCATGGATGTAGCACTTTGCCCTGTGTGGCACTTAGCTCCTGCACTTTCGACTGGTGCATGGCTCTGATACCATATTGTAACAACCCGAGCCCACGGGTCCGTTTCGTTACAAGAAAGCAAGACGGACAAGGTTCACACCAACTTGGGCCACCACAGCCCAAAAAGAGATCCAATTGGTGTCTTGTCCTTCTTGCTTAACCGGTTATAAACCACTCAACCAATTCCTAATTTTCCAATGTGGGACTATTAGGAGGGGCATCACATAGAAGATATAAAATTATTCTAGAATCAAATAAAGTTGTAATCACTTGTAAT
The DNA here is from genome assembly GCA_900491605.1 of Calamus simplicifolius. NCBI lineage: Eukaryota > Viridiplantae > Streptophyta > Magnoliopsida > Arecales > Arecaceae > Calamus > Calamus simplicifolius. The sequence goes on along the minus strand of UESW01004178.1, from coordinate 280,245 downwards.
AAAGAGTTTGTTGGAAAAGGCTTTATTTCTGAAGGTTTTTTCAAATTAAATGTAGTCTCCAAGTTATCTAATAGAAGTCCTCTTGTTTTTAATGTTGAATCTTTAAATGTTTATCAAGGTAAACTTAATCATGTGAACTTTGATTGTATTCATCACATTAGAAATCTTAATCTAATCCTTAAAGTTTATATTGATAGAAATATTAAATGTGAGATTTATATTTAAGCCAAGAACTCTAAAAATCTTTTAAATTAGTAAATCGGAGCTCAACTATTCTTGATTTGGTCCATAACGATGTGTGTGACTCTACCAAGTTACCTACTTGGGAAGGAAGTTGTTACTTTATAACATTTATTGATGACTTCTCGCAGTATTATCGTACCTATTTGATTAAATCTAAGGATGAAATATTAAATAAGTTTAAGTTATATAAGATAGAAGTTGAAACCTAAACTGAAAAAACCCTTAAAAGACTTAGGTTAGATCGAGGCAGTGAGTATACCTGAAATGAAATAACCTTGTTTTGCTAAGAATATGGAGTTATTCATAAGATTATACCACCATTACTTTTCTCAGTCCAACTGTGTAGCTGAACAAAAAAATCATACCTTAATGGTATGGTTAACTTAATGTTAATCAGTTCAGATGCACCCAAAAAAATATAAGGGGAAGCCCTCTTAGCTACCCGCTATATTCTAAATAGAATACCCTTTTAGGATAATCCTAAAATACCTTTTGAGCTTTAACAAGGCAGAGCACTCAAGCTAGATTACCTTAAAGTATGGAAATGTCTAGCTAAGATAGGTATACTTGAATTCAAAAGAAGAAGGATATGACCTAAAACTGTAGATGCTATTTTTATAGGTTATTCCTTAGAGAGTAGTACCAATAGGTTCCTTGTAATAAACTATAAAATAAGCGACATCTTAAATAATACTCTTATCGAATCAAGATATGCAACTTATTTTAAAAATGTATTCCCATTTAGGAACCAAGTTCCAAATCAAATCTCTAATAATCCTCTTCTAATTCTTGATTCCTTTGAATTTGTGTCCTCAAATCAAGGAAAAGAAAAAGACCTAACTCTGAAAGTGAATCTTTTGAACTTAGAAGAAGTTCAAGGATAAAGAAGAAAAAAGAACTTGGTAAAGATTTCTTTACTTTCTTAGTCGAGGGCTTCTTCATTTCAGAAGCGATATCTTCACCAAACGCCCTTTTTAAAAGAAAGTCATTCTTTCTGAATATAATTCTCAACTCAACTCATGATCTTAGCCTTTTCTCAACTACATGGGATCGGCTACATGAATATGCTTCCTCCATTCTACTCTATTCAAGACTAAGTCGATATTCAAAATACAAATAGTTATATCTTTTTTAATTATATTTATTCATGTTAGTTTAAGTCTACCTCTACCTCTATCCTTACATAAATTATTAAAAGATTACTCTTTCTAACTGGAGCATCTAAAGGTCTTCATTGTATATGTCCAAACCATCGTAATTGATTTTCTCTCATTTTATCTTCAATTGAGGCTACTCTTATCTTTTTTTTATATATTTATTTTTAATTCTATCTTTTAAAATTTTATCGCATATCCATCTTAATATACACATTTTTATTGTACTTAATTTATTCACATATTATTTTAGTATTGTGCAACACTCTATTCCATATAGCATAGCTAGCCTAATAGCAGTTTTATAGAATTTTTCTTTTAATTTTAATGGGACACACCGATCATACAATATTTTAAAGCACTCCTCCACTTAATCCATCCTGCTTTAACTTTATGATTCGCATTTTCATTTATTTCACTTTCTTGCTGGATAATTGATTCCAAATTTCTGAATATAATTTAATCTTACAAAATCAAACTTGGATCTAATCTGATCTATCTTCTAGTAGCAAACTTTTATGATGTAAGTGAATATTTAAGAAGAAACTTAGACCTAATGGTTCAATAAAAAAGTATAAGGCTAGATTAGCGGCTAAAGGGTATAACTAGAAGAAAAGATTAGATTTCTTTGATACCTATTCTTCTGTAACTAAAATAACAACCTTAGATCTCTTGTTATCATTTCTTCTATCCATAAGGTGATCATTTATCAAATGGATATGAAGACTGCATTTCTCAATGGAGAGCTCGAGAAAGAGATATATATGGAGCAGCCTGACAGTTTTATTGTAAAGGGATAAGAAAACAAAGTTTGAAACTTGTTAAGTTCTTATATGGTCTTAAATGGGTTTCAAAATAATAGCATAAGAAATTTGATCGGATCATCTTATCCTTTGGGTTCAAGTTCAATAATCATGACAAGTGTCTCTATTTCTAAGACCATCAACGATCATTGTGTAATCCTTTGTTTATATGTTGATAATATTCTAATCTTTGGAATATCTCTTGAAATTATTTTAAATATTAAATATTTTTTATCTAAGTTTGATATAAAAAATTTAGAAGAAGCAGATGAAATCCTAAGGATGAAGCTTATCATATCGGATCTCGTGAAGGGATAGCTTTCTCTCTTCTCATTCTATAGAAAAAATGATCAAAAAATGTGTTTATTCTGATCTTAAACCAGTATTTATTCCATATGATCCTAGCTTTCACCTAAGAAAAATTTAGACAATTCAATTGATCAATTAAAATATTTTTAAATCATAGGATCCCTTTTGTATTGGCAAATAAGATAAGACTTGATATTGCCTATGTTGTAGAGACATAGCAGATATAATCAAAATCTTAATCAATCTCATTACACAACCTTAGAAAGAGAATTCCGATATCTAAATAAAACACTTAATCTCTTTTTGATATTCACTGAATACCCTAAGATGGTTGAGGGTTATAATGATGCTAATTAGATCACCTACTCTCTTGATCTTAAATTAATCACCAAATATCTCTTTCTTCTTGGTGGTGCTGCTATAACCTAAAAATCATCTAGGCAAACTATCATTTCTAGAAGTACCATGAAGGTTGAGTTGATAGCTCTAAATAACATATGTAATGAGGCAGATTGGATTAAAAATCTAGTATAAGAGCTATTTTACTTTGGTACTCAAGTCAATTCTGGCTATATCAATCTATTGTAATAATAAGTTTGTTATCGAACTAATCAATCAGAAGAGTACTGATAAAAATATGAATCACCATATACGGCTTCGTTATAAATTTATAAGACAACATAAAAAAAATAATATTTTCTCTTTGAAATTTATAAAGTCTAAAAAGAATTTAGTAGATAAATTAACTAAGGGACTATCTAGGAGCGGAGTCCTAAAATCATCAAGGGGGATGGGGCTTAAGCTCATTATTTGATCACTAGTAGTGAATACCCAACCTTGATAATTGAAGATCCCATGAAAGAGATTTAATATGGTAGAAATGAAGCTGATTGAGTAATCATGTTAGAGCATAATCTTCAGAGAATATTCTTCTCTCATCCCTATGATGAGTGCTTTTATAAAGTGACAAAATAAATCTTTGTAAGCTTAAGTTATACTTTTAATAGATTCAAAGTAGGTTATTTACAGGGTATTAGTCAGAAATACCATTAGAGGATTTACTTATGTAAGAATTGTTATATTAGGCCATGAGGATTTAGACTAACCCTAAGAAATTCTCATAAAAAATCAAAGTACTAAGCACAAAACCTTTAAAATGCATTGACCACTTAAACCCAATTAATCCATATGTGTGTGTGATTAGTAAAAGTCTGAGTCAAGGACTTTGTTCAAGGTCTAATTCATTATGGTTTCTTCAGATATATACAATCAATACTAAGTGGGGTTAAGTCCACATGATATCCCACCTATTAGATAGTATAAGATGCCTAAAATTTTATGTTATATTAATTTTGCTATTGTTTTTAAATTTAGGCTAAACTAAAGTATTAATCCTTGAACTTAGGGGGCTATGTCACTTTAGTCTCTAAATTTTAAAAAGTTACAAAGTGATCTTGAACTTTTCTTTTTGTTTTAGTTTGATCCCTATCATTAAATAAGAAAGACACCATTTAATTTTATCCTACGTGGCTGCATATATGGCATATAGGTGGCAAAATTAAATTTAAAATTCATTATTAATTCGTTAACCTAATATTCAATAATCTTTTTAAAAAATAATCTTCTCTCTTTCACACATGGCATCCAGTGACTGCCCATTCTTAAGACCCCCTCTTGCCTTCCACCGTGGCCCTCTTGGTTCATCACCTCCCCTCCGTCGTGGCCTTCTCCATTTCTTATCCATAGCCTCCTTCATGCGGGGCACGAAGGAGGTCCTCCTAAACACCCCCCCCCCCAAATGGGGGTGAGGGATGAGGGGACAAAGGAGGGGGCGCTCGCCCCATGCTAGTGACCCCCTCCTCTATCCCTCACCCACATGGGGGCCCCCTCCTTCGGGGGAGGGAGTGGGGACGCTGCCCCCTTTTTCGCCCCTCACCTGCATAGGAAAGGGAGGGAGGGAGGGAGTCCCTCACCTTCAAAGGAAAACCTCCATCCCTCACCCACGAAGGAAGCCATGAGTGAGGAACGAAGAAGGCCACGGTGAAGGAGAGATAATGGATGAAGGGGGTTGTGGCGAAAGCCGTCAGGGGGCATAGGAAGGAGGGAGCAGCTGGATGCCACTTGTGAAAGAGAGAGGGGATTAGCTTTTTTTAGGATTATTGAATATTAGGTTAATGGATTAATGGGTTAATAATGGATTTTAAATTTGATTTTGCAAAATGTGCTGCCACATAGGATAAGATTAAACGATGTCTCCCCTATTTAATGGTAGGGATTAAACTGAAATAAAAAGCAAAGTTAAGGATTACTTTTACAACTTTTTAAAGCTTAGGGACTAAAGTGATAGCCTAAGTTCAAGGGTTAATACTGTAATTTAGCCTTAAATTTAAAACTTTTGTGAAGAATTGTTAACTATTTAAAAATAAAAAAAAAATTAAATTTAAAATAATAGTAATAATAATTTTGAATGCCTATGAATGCTTATGTGAGCGTGTGAGCAATGCGACCGCTTAAGAGCATCGCAACCACTCATGAACGTCTGCAACCGATCGTGTTAAAACTCTACCCCTATAATGAGTCTATAAATAGGCTTAAAGATCCAAGGTTAAAAAAAATTCAATTTAAGAATCTTTTCTTTAAGATTATTTTATTTTTTTATTATTCTATTTGCTAATTCCTTTTTTAGCATATGAAGAAATCATTGGGTTGCACCTCTATGTGATTCTACTCATGGTAGAAGGTTCGAATCGAGCCGAATCATTGTACATTAGGGACATATCATTTACAATATATGAAGGGATAAAAACTAATTCTTAACTATTTAAAAAAAATTATAATTTAAATTTTTACATTTAACATTTTATATTTAAATTTTAATAATTTCTAAATAATTTAAATTTAAAATCATAATTATGTTTCAATGAAAAAGTCCATTGATATTCTATTAATAGTATTTTAGAAACATGCACTCTTTTTGCTTGGTAGCTTATAAATCATTCAAGTCACTGCATGAGCAATGCATGCAGCAAAGATGGGTAGATATTTAACTTTTTTAAAAAAATTGCTCAATTCAAATATCTATGATAAAACTTAGATTTTTTTTCTTCATATGAACAATTCTGTTGTCAAGAAAATCATTTAAAATTTTATTTGATATCTTTTAGGTCTAAAAGCTATAGTTTCACATGAATGCAACAATATGAATATTGGATAGGATGCCATATGATTTTCCTATGATGCTTTCGAAGTTCATATAATATATATATTTTTTATCGACTGCTAACCATCCATTATGAAATAGATGGCTAGAAAGAGCTAGATAAAGACCTAGGTTTGAGTGTCCGCAGGAAGTCTCGTGACTTGGAATATGACGAAGGGCTTAGGGTAAATCAAAAGAGATAGGAATCCATCCTCTTCAAATCTGGATGGCTTAAAAAGGGAGCACACTCTTCAAGACTCGGCCATGTCCGCTTACTTTGACCATTCCCATCTTTTGGTCTCATGACTTGGCCGTTGATGATACCTAATCACCTTAAGCTAACATCCTTGAACATCAGTGAATATGTCGAGGAAGCTTCACCTCCGCTTCGAGATCTGCAAGAAGTCTTGGGAACCAAATATTCCGATGGGGATCCTTCGATATTTAAGTTAGTAATCAGAATCACATCCGTAGCTTGAGAAGCTTGAGAGAGAGAGTCTTTTTCTTTCTTTTTTTTGGTCTCAAAGCTCTCTAAGTGTATTATTGTTCATACCTCCGTCAGGGGTCCCTCTTACCCATTTTATTGATACTTGAAATCTGTGAGACTTGCCTGAGAAGTTTGGAGCCTCATGATGGGCCATGACTTTTTTGGATAGAATGTCAGAGTTAGTGGGATTTATCCCCTTTGAACTGGGTGATTGATACTTTATGGCAGATGATAACTTTTTGGGTTCATCTGATCCGGGTCATTAAAGCTTCATGATTGATGATGACTTTTAGGCTCATCTAATCTGAGTCATTAAAGCTTCATGATGGATGATGACTTTTTAGGCCTGTGCTAGAGTTAGTTGAGCTTGTCTTATTAGACAACCCTGAGCCAAAGGCAGTTGGTGGGCCCAGCCTTGTCAGAAGCAAAGGCTTGTCCGGTAAGCTAAAGCCGGGTCTGGAGATGAGGGGAGATGAGGCCACCTTATAATCGGGGCCGCCTTAGATCTAGGGCCGCCTAGGAGCTGTGGCCACCTAGGAGCTGGGGCCGCCTTAGATCTGAGGCTGCCTAGGAGCTGTGGCCACCTAGGAGCTAGGGCCGCCTTAGATCTGGGGCCGCCTTAGATTTGGGGCCATCTAGGAGCTGGGGCCGCATGCATCCTATCGACTTTCATCGTCAGGTAATTTCAGTCGTTAACTTACACGTGGCTTTTATCAGCCACATCATATGCCCCCCGTTCCTAAGTCTTGGCACTCGTGTGAGTAGCACTTGTCAAGAGAAAGGAGCGTAAGATCTCTCGCCTTTGTTGAGCCTTGCGTGCCATCAATTAGCGGAGGTGGGCACATGCTCTCAAGGAGGTAAAGTCTCCTCGACATCTCTTCTTCATTTAAGGAATGGTACTAGAAGTAATATGATCTATAGGGATATTGAAGAAAATATCCTTTGATTGATGAAAAAGGTGGGGCGCCATTATTGGATCATTCTTATCCATGTTGGATCGTGCTCCCCAAGCATCATCAAGGCATTGTATCTCGGGTAGCGAAGAGTTTTTGGACAGCTGGACGCTGCCTCCACTTATGGGTCTCCATGTGGCGCTACAGTGGATGGAATATTTAAAAATCATGTATAAGATTGTCCCGCTCGTCTCTTCGAGCCCTTCATGTCTTCAGTACTTTCTCTGTGCCTTCTTCGCCTTCTAAGTCCTGAGTTCTTGCTTCTATCTCTCTGATCTTCAGGTTAGTCCCTTTCACCTTCTTCGTTCCTTTCTTTTCTTCCCATGGATTCTAGTTCCAGTAGAAAGGGTAAGAGTCCCATGGTTGATCCTTCGAGCATAGTGTCGGGCGCCCGGTGCATCTTCATCTATGATCACCCGGAAACCGCAACCCAAGCACCACTTAGAGTCTCTCCTTCACCACCAAGCTGTTCGGCATCTCCTCTAGCTACCATTTTTGAGTCAATTGGTCCGGAGGGATAGCCTCCACCATGTCCCCCCAAGAGGTAGAGGACCTCAGGACAAAGTATAGGATTGCCCTGTATGAGAAATTTTTTAGGAGTAGGCTTCGTCTTCCCTTTCATCCTTTCTTTCTTATTCTTTTGGATAGGTATGACATCGTCCCAGCACAGTTAACTCCAAACTCTATTTGGATCATCTGCGCCTTATCGTGCTCTGCCATTTCCATGGCATTTCTGCCCGAGTGTCTTTGTTTCAGGCTTTGTACAAGTCCATAATCCCAATAAGGCCGGATGGTGGAGCTTTGCCTTTAGACCCAAAAGAATCCTCAAACTTGATCTGTTCTCCAAAATTAAGGGATGAAAATCCCGATTCTTCTATGCCCATATGGACGGAGTGAGGATGGGTTGGGACAGTCTTGATACTAGCCCTAATAAGAACTCGATTATAAATGAGGAGGATCGAAAAATCTTCGATTCGCTGATGTCTTCTGACATTCCCTCCTATCAAGAACTATTATTGGAGAGCAACCTCTGTGAGGCCAGCGTAGCACCAGCGTCGCCACCATCGACGCCCGATGAGCGCCATACCCTTTAGTCATTCTTATTCTTCTTCTTTTTTTAGCTCTGATTCTTGGCCCTCTATGCAACATGAAGTTTCTCCTGAACACTTGATGGCAGGCATCCGAAGAAGGAGAGAGGCTATCGGCAACACGGCAAGGGCAGCGCCCAAGAGGCCTTGTCGGGAAGAACAGGGCGGTCATCCTGGGCCCCCATGGCTCCCTCTGAGGTGGCACCAATGGGAGAGTCGAGAAGGGAGAGTCCCCCCATCGAGGTGCCAATAACGGGGCCTTCTCCTATTGAAGTTAAGGTGGGGCCATCGAGGAATGAGCTCCCGCCCCTGCCGAGCCAAGGGGTGAAGCTGTACTGAAGGCGAGGGTCAGGATGCCTCCAGTTGTGGAAGTTGAAGATGATGCCCCACTGGATTCCCAACCGATGTCGAAAGAAGGAGGAATACCCCCCACCAGTGCCCCAAGGAGCCAGCCATCTTGGGTGTCAGCGATGCACCGCAGTCGACTAGCGAAGCACATATTGAGTCGCTCTAGTCTCCCAAACTTTCAGGCCGAGCTTCACCATCAACCGATCGCCGATGCCCTCAACACTCTCTTCACTGTCACCCTTTAGGTAAGCTCGTTGGCTTCATTTCTCTTCATGTTGGATTTGATCTGAGCTTTAACTAATTGGTTCATGCAGATGTCCAATGACCTTTTTGTCCTCGGAATGCCTACGTTGGAGCTGCCAACAACTGCAGGCATGCTCGTAAGGAGCTGATTGCCACCAAGACCTGGGCCGACAATTTGGCCAAGGAGTTGGCCGAGGTTCGGATCCGAGAGACGAAGGTAGCCAGCGAACTCCGAGCTGCTCAAAAGAGAGCTGTTTTTTGAAGGCCCAAGTCAAGGAGGCTGAGAGGAAGGCCAGAGTCGCCGAGGCCAAATTGATAGAGGCCATAACGAGACTTAGGCCGACTGAGGAGAAGTTGTAAGACACTCTCCTCAAGTTGGGCCATACTGAGGAGAGGGCCGATAAGGCCGAATTCGAGGCTCAGGCCGCTATGGAGAAGCTGGCTCTTGTGGAAGCGGATGCTTGGGCCACCTAGGCGAGGATGACCGCCGTCGAGGCCCAAGCCCAAAAAGCTATGGAGAAGGTGGCCGCCATCGAAGCCCATGTTCGGGAGGCTGTGGACATTACAAGGGTTTCACTGATTTTGCCACAGAGGTGAGTGAAGCGGCCATCGATGCCTTTCTCCAGGCTTCAAAAAGTGCAAGGAGAAGGTCTCTCGGATCTTTAAGATTGGCACCTTGACCGCATTCAGCCCAAAGACAAAGAAAAAGATCTAGAGAGTGATGATGCCAAAGGTGGACTAGGACCCGCCAAGCCATAGATTTCTTCTTCTTTTTCTTTTTGTCATCTTTATAATCTGATTAGAGTCGATCTTTTGTATGACATTAAAATAATATCAATAAAAGAAATATTTTTCTCAAGCATAATGGACTTAGCTTTTTGTAGCATCTTAGTCTCTTTGTAATTACATCTTGGCTTTGGCCTTTAGACTTGACAAGGCGCACCTCCGATCTCTTTGGCATGCTTTGAGAGTCAGCAACTTAGTTGGAGATCTGTATAGACTTCATAGGGACACTTGAACCCGTTTTCGCTTGAGGCATTTGCCGAAGTATTCCTTGGGTGCTGATGCTAATCGTAGGTCCTTCAAGGGCCTTTTGAAACTACCTCGAGGGTTTCTTGGCCGGTCTGGGAGTTGACTCGGGGCTGCTGAAATCATAGGTCTTGAACCACCTCGGGAGTTTCTTGATCGGCCCGAGGGTGACCTTATGATTGCGGGGCCGCCAAAAGCCTTTTGAAACTACCTTGGGGTTTCTTGATCGGCCCGGGAGTCGACTCGGGGCCACTAAATCTTAGGTCTTGAACCACCTCAGGGGTTTCTTGGCCGATCCGGAGGTGACCTTATGATCCGTGGGGCCGTTGAGAGCCTTTTGAAACTACCTCGAAGATTTCTTGGCCGGTCTGGGAGTTAACTCGGGGCCACCAAAATCATAGGCCTTGAACCGCCTTGGGGGTTTCTCGGCCAGCCCAGGGGTGACCTTATGATCGCAGGGCCACCGAGAACCTTTTGAAACTATCTCAGAGGTTTCTCGATCAGCCCAAAAGTTGACTCGGGGCTATCAAAACATAGGTCTTGAACCGCCTTGAAGGTTTCTTGGTCGCTCGGGGGTGACCTTATGATTGTGGGGCCGCCGAAAGCCTTTTGAAACTACCTTGGGGGTTTCTCGGCTGGTCTGGGAGTCGACTCGGGGCCACCGGAACCATAAGTCTTGAACCACCTCGGGGGTTTCTTGACCGGCCCAAGGATGACCTTATGATTGCGGGGCCACCGAGAGCCTTTTGAAATTACCTCGAGGGTTTCTCGGCCAGCCTGGGAGTCGACTCGGGGCTGCCAAAACCATATGTCTTGACCACCTTGGGGGTTTCTCGGTCGGCCGAGGGTAACCTTATAATTGCGGGGCCATCGAGAGCCTTTTGAAACTACCTTGGGGATTTCTCGGTCGGCCTAAGAGTTGACTTGAGGTCGCCGGAACCATAGGTCTTGAACTGTCTTAGGGGTTTCTCGACCGACCCGAGGGTGATCTTATGATTGCAGAGCCATCGAGAGCCTTGGGAAACTACCTTGGAGGTTTCTCGGCTGGCCCAGGAGTTGACTCGGGGCCATCGGAACCATAGGTTTTGAACCGCCTCGAAGGTTTCTCGGTCGGCTCGGGGGTGACCTTATGATCGCAGGGCTGCTGAGAGCCTTTTGAAACTATCTCGAGGGTTTCTCGGCTGGCCCGGGAGTCGACTCGAGCCGTTGGAACCATAGGTCTTGAACCATCTTGGGGTTTCTCGGTCAGCTCGGGGGTATCCTTATGATCGCAGGGCCGCCAAAAGCTTTTTGAAACTATGGAACTTTCCAAGTCAGATAGGAAGACAATATTTGAGGCTCTTCTTATTTTCATTGGTTGAATACACTCACTACTGATAATACTGGAGAAGGTTATCCATGTTCCAAGTGCGTGGGATTAGTTGTTCGTCGAGCTCTTCGATTTGATACGCTCCTTGGTGAAGTGCTTCGGTGACCCGATAGGGCCCCTCTCAATTTGGAGATAACTTACCCTATTCAGTTGGCTTAGATACTTTGGTCCTTCTAAGAATTAGATCCCTAGGGCAAAATGTCCTGAGGCAAACCCGGGCATTGTAATATTTTGCTGCTCGTTGGCAAAAGACTAGCTATCTTGAGCCATGCCTAGTCCCGCGCCTCATTGATAAAGTCAAGGCTGGCTCTTAGTTGATGAGGATTGTCTTCTTCATTGTATGACTCCACTCGGGGGCTTGGAAGGTCGATCTCCATCGGAATGACCGCTTCAGATCCAAAGATGAGACTGAAATGAGTTTCTCCTGTGGGGACCCTTGAGTCATATGATATGCCCATAATACACTTGGGAATTCCTCCATCCATTTGCCCTTGAACTCATCCAATCGGGTTCTGAGTCCATGAAGGATGGTCTGATTCATAACTTTTGCTTCTCCATTGGTTTACGGATGTTCGACAGAAGTAAATTGGTGGCAGATACTCAGCTCGATGCAGAAAGGTTTGAATATAGCATTATCGAATTGCCGACCATTGTCGGTGATGATAGTGTGGGATTGCCCGAAACGTCAGATAATAGACTTTCAGAAAACTGCCTTCACTTTGCTCTCGATGATTTTGGCTAATGCCTCGACTTTGATCCATTTGGTGAAGTAGTCGATGGCAACAAGCAAGAACCTCCATTGACCCGAAGCTAGGGGAATGGTCCAATAATATCCATTCCCCATTGAGTGAAGGGTCACGGGGCAGAGAGTGGGCTCAATTGAGAGGCTAGCTGTCATTGGATATTAGCATATCTTTGGTAGGTGTCGCACTTCTAGACTAGCTCAGTAGTATCCTTTTTGTTAACCCAATTATTGATTTTGATGATTAATAAAGGAATTGAGTATATTCATTATGTTACTAATAAATTTAACAAGTGTTTCAGGGCTTAAAAATATTGGTTAATCAAAAGGCATCAAGAAACATGTTTTTGAATCAAGTGCCAAAGGTAAATCTCAAAATTCAGAGACTGGAGTCGACACCTAGAAAGTCTGAAGCCGACCCCATGGCTAATCAAATATCTTTCTGATTTTTGATACGGTCCGGAGCCGACACCCAGAGTTTCGGAGCCGACACCCAGAGTTTCAAAGTCGACACTTACAGTGTCTGGAGCCAACTCCAACACAGGGACAGAACGCATGATTTTTGACTACCTTGAAGCCGACACTTACAGTCTCTTGGAGCCGACACCTGAACATGGCGAGCTGACACCTTACTTTTCTGGAGCCGACTCCTCAATGAGCTCAGAACTTTCTATTTTTGGATACACGACTTGGAACCGACACCTGAAAAGTTGGAGCCGACTCCAACCTATCATAAATAAATTTTTAAATTGCCAGATCAGCTCAAACGGTAATATTTTCTTTACCTAACCCCTAACGGATATATTTCATGTATGAAAAAACTTTCTAGGTACATTCTAACGGCTAGTTTCACACCCAAAAATGGATTAAATGGAATCTATAAAAAGGGGGAAGTGCGTTCGTTTGAATATATAGAAAAAGAGGGGAAAAACGAAAAAATAGAGAAATCATATTGAAAAAATCTGAGAGGTCTTGAGCAAGAAATCAAGAGAAAAGAATCCACGCTCAAATTCTTCCACTCCAAAAAGCTCAAAGAGAAATCAAAGGCGTTCAACTTGAAAAATCGGAGGATTTTCAAAAGCTCTGTTTTGTGTGATTTTCCAACTTCTCATCTGCAACATCTGTGAAGAATTGAAGCTGAGACTTGATTCAACATCTCAAAAGAGAAGAGGAAAAGAAGAAAAGAAGAAAAGCTCAAATCCAATCATCTTCAAATCAGGCTTTTCTAAACTTGTTTATTTACTTTGAATATTTGCTCATTTAAGGAGCTATGTGTTATTGTAAACATTATTTTTTCTTGTTTTGCTAGTTCAATCAGGGAGATTGAATTAGTAGAGGTAGTATACCTCGGGGCAAGCTAGATTAGCTTGTGTTTGAGTTTTTGTGCTGGTGAGCCCGGAAAACCAGCTGGGTTCATTGTGATCCCGGAAAAACAATAAGTTTAGAGTTGTGATCTTGTAAAACAACTCGGCTCTAATCTAGTTGATTATAGTGTGGACCCAAGTGGAACTTGGGAGTGGACGTAGGTGTTGGATACATCGAACCACTATAAAATTCTTGTGTTTGCCGTGCTTTAATTGTCTCTCTCTCTATCTCTTCATTTGTGATTGAAATTTATTCTGCATTTGATTATTTCAAAGCCAATAGTTTCTAAAAGGTTAATTTTTTTAAGAACCCAATTCATCCCCCCTCTTGGGTTGCCATATGGGCCAACAATTGGTATCAGAGCAAGTGCTCATTTGAATTTGGTCTAACGATCAACAGCTAAAGATCCAAATGGCAGCTCAAGCTAGTTCATCTTACTTAGAAGGTCAATCCACTAATCGACCTCCTTTGTTTAATAGAACTAATTATGGTTATTGGAAAGCTAGGATGAAAATTTTTATTCAAGCACTTGACTATGACTTATGGGGTATCATAGTTAATGGTCCACACACACCCACAATTAGAGTAGATAACATGGTGATTCCTAAGCCGGAAACGGAATGGGATGAACATGATAAAAAGTTGGCACAACTTAATGCCAAGGCTATGAATGTTTTATATTGTTCACTAGATGCAAATGAATTTAATCGAATTTCTACATGTATTTCCACGAAAGAAATTTGGGATAGATTAGAAGTTACCCATGAAGGTACAAATCAAGTTAAAGAATCAAAGATTAATATTTTAGTGCATAAATATGAATTGTTTAGCATGGAACAAACTGAAACCATCAATGCATGTACACAAGATTCACTGAAATTGTAAATGGTTTGAAAAGTCTAGGTAAGACCTATACTAATTCTGAACTTGTGCGTAAAATTCTTAGGTCACTTCCAAGATCGTGGGAAGCGAAGGTGACTACCATCCAAGAAGCAAAGGACTTAAATGTGTTACCTTTGGAAGAGCTACTTGGATCCTTGATGACTCACGAGCTAACCATGAAACAACATCAAGAGAAGGAAGTCAAGAAAAAGAAGACCATTGCTCTTAAAGCTGCAGAAAGTGAGGAGAGCTGTGATGATGATGATGATGAGACTGCACTCCTTGCAAGAAAGTTTAAGAAATTTATGCAAAGAAGGAGATCCTTCCGCAAGAAGAAATCTGAAACAAAAATGGAAGGAGAAAAGGAGAAAGAGAAGGACAAAGAAAAAGAAAAAGAGCCCTTAATTTGTTATGAGTGTAAGAAACCAAGGCATTTTAGATATGACTGTCCTCAACTGAAGAAAGCCTACAAGAAGAAAAAGAAGGCGTATGTTGCAACTTGGAGTGACAGCGATGAATCCTCTTCAGAGGAAGAACAAAAAGAAGTTGCAAACATTTGCTTTATGGCAAACGATAACAACGAGGTAAGTTCTGAAAACCCTTGTGATGATTTTGCATTTGATGAATTATTTGAAGCGTTTAATGAACTAGTTGATGATTATTTTAAAGCCTTGAAAAAGAAATACAAATTTTTAAAAAATGATAATTTAATTCTCATTAAAGAAAAAGATAACCTTACTCATGAGATTGAGATGCTGAAATCTGAAAAAGATAATTTAACAAAAGAAAGAGAATCAATCTCTAATGAAAATGATAAGTTAAAGAAAGAAGTTGATAAATATAAAAATATTATTGATAAATTTACTAATAGTTCTAAAAAACTTAATTTATTATTGAGTAATCAAAGAGCTATATTTGATAAGGCTGGATTAGGATATAGGCCTAACACAAAATAAAAGTTTGTCAAAAAATTTTTCAGAAAAGAACCAAACAAAGATGATGTTACATGTCACTATTGTAACAAGAAAGGCCATAAATCCTATGAATGTAAGTCAAGAAATAGTAACAAGAATTTAAGTAGTAAAGGAAAGAAAATATGGGTTCCCAAAGGAACAATCTTTTATGCTACTAACCATGAAAGACCCAAGAAAGCTTGGGTACTTAAATATAAGACTTGATCATTTTTGCAGGAGTGTCTTGCGGCCAAAAGAGCAAAGCGAAAGTTGTATCTCATAGTGGCTGCTCAAGACACATGACGGGTGACAAGGATCAATTCATCACCCTTGAAAGCAAAAGAGGAGGAGTTGTTACGTTCGGTGACAATGGCAAAGGCCAAATCATGGGGTTTGATAAAATTTAAATAACTCCCTCTACATATATTGAAAATGTTTTATATGTCAATGGTTTAAAACATAATCTAATTAGTATTAGTCAATTATGTGATAAAGGTTTTAAAGTATCATTTGAAGCATCTATCTGCACTGTTTCTAATCCCATTGATAATAGCATTATTTTTACTGGAAATAGAAATGGCAATGTATACTTGATTGATTTAGACAATTTGTCTACTAGTAATCATTGCTTAGTTGCTAATAATGCTAATATGAATGAGATTGGTTGGTTATGGCATCGTAGACTAGGTCATGCAAGCACACACCTAATTTCAAAATTAATTAGAATGAATTTAGTAAAAGGTCTTCCACAACTGGACTTTGAAAATAACAAAATTTGCGATGCATATCAATTTGGAAAACAAACTAGAAACTCTTTCAAAACTAAAAACATTGTTTCCACTTCTAGGCACTTGAACTACTTCACATGGATCTTTTTGGACCTACTAGAACCACTAGTCTAGGAGGAAAGAAATATGGACTTGTGATTGTAATGATTACTCTAGATACACTTGGGTATTATTTTTGGCTCATAAAGATGAGACCTTTCCACTATTTTTGAAATTCTTCAAGAAGGTCACAAATGAGAAAAACAACACTATAGTGTCTCTTAGATGTGATCATGGCACTGAATTTGAAAATCATTTATTTAAAAACTTTTGCATTAAAAATGGCATCCATCATAATTTTTCAGCACCTAGAGTACCACAATAAAATGGAGTTGTAGAAAGAAAAAATAGAACTTTAGATGACATGGCCCGTACCATGCTATGTGAAAGAACTTACCAAAATACTTTTGGGCAGAAGCTATAAACACGGCATGTTACATGCTTAATAGAGCTTTAATTAGGCCAATCATTAAGAAAACTCCTTATGAACTATGGAACAATAGAAAACCAAACATAAGTTACTTTCATGCATTTGGTTGTAAATGTTTCATTCATAATAATGGTAAAGATAATCTAGGAAAATTTGATGCAAAATATGATGAAGGCATTTTCTTAGGATATTTAATATCTAGTAAAGCCTATAGAGTGTTCAACAAGAGAAACTTAATTGTAGAAGAATCTATTCATGTAATTTTTTATGAATCTTTAGCATCGAGTTCAGGAAAGACTGATGATAAGAAAGATACAAGCATATTAGAAAGAGACATTGAAAAATTGAATATAAATATATCTTCAAATCATGAACAAGAAGTTAAAGATGATGATTCTCCTAATGTTGATGTTGTTGATGCAAATCATAATGATGTAGATCTTCCTAGAGATTGAAGATATGCCTATGGTCATCCAAAAGAATTAATTATAGGTGATCCATCTCAAGGGGTAAGAACTAGATCATCAATGAGAAACATCAATAATCATCTTGCATTTGTATCTCAAATTGAACCTAAAACTATTGAAGAGGCTGAAAAAGATAATAATTGGATTTTAGCTATGCAAGAAGAATTAAATCAATTTACTAGAAATAATGTCTGGACCCTTATAGATAGACCTAAAGATCATTCAGTTATAGGATCAAAATGGGTATTTAGAAATAAATTGGATGAAAATAGCATAGTAATTAGAAACAAAGCTAGATTAGTCGCAAAAGGATATAATCAAGAAGAAGGAATTGATTTTGATGAAACTTTTGCACCTGTAGCTAGATTAGAAGCAATTAGATTATTACTCGCATTTGCATGTCATATGCATATCAATTTATTTCAAATGGATGTTAAAAGTGCATTTTTAAATGGATTTATAAATGAGGAAGTTTTTGTTGAACAACCTCCTGGTTTTGAAGATCATGAATTTCCAAATCATGTTTTTAAATTGCACAAAGCACTATATGGTTTGAAACAAGCACCTAGAGCTTGATATGAAAGATTAAGTAAATTTCTGATTGAAAATGATTTTACAAGAGGAAATGTTGATAAAACACTATTTTTGAAAAGAAAAGACAAGGATTTATTAGTAGTACAAATATATGTTGATGATATTGTATTCGGTGCTACTAACTATCTTTTGTGTCAAAAATTTGCTAAGTTAATGTAGGGTGAATTCGAAATGAACATGATGGGAGAACTCAACTTCTTCCTAAGACTTCAAATCAAGCAATGCAAAGAGGGGATCTTCATCAATCAAGCAAAATACACAAAAGAACTTTTCAAGAAGTTTGGAATGGAGTCAATCAAACCACTTGGAACACCTATGAGTCCTTCATGCAAATTGGTCAAAGATGAAGATGGTAAGAAAGTAGATCAAAAATATTATAGAGGTATGATCGGATCTCTGCTTTACTTAACAGCTAGTAGACCAATATAATGTTTGCTGTTTGTTTATGTGCTAGATTTCAATCTGAACCTAAAGAATCTCACTTAATTGCTGTGAAACGAATCTTAAGATATTTAAGTGGAACTAAAAATGTAGGTTTATGGTACTCTAGAGACTCAACATTAAACTTGATTGCATATTCTGATTCTGACTATGCTGGATGCAAACTAGATAGAAAAAGCACAAGTGGTGCATGTCAATTTTTAGGATGTAACTTAATTTCTTGGTTTAGCAAAAAGCAAAATTTGGTTGCATTATCAACTGCTGAAGCAGAATATGTTGTAGCTGGAAGTTGCTGTGCTCAAATCCTATGGATTAAGTGACAACTTGAAGATTATGGCATAACACTTGATAAAACTCCTATCAGATGTGATAATACGAGTGCAACAAATTTAACAAAAAATCCAATTCAACATTCAAGAACAAAACATATTGAAATTAGATATCACTTTATAAGAGAACATGTAGCTAATAATGAAATTTGTCTTGATTATGTTAATACTGAAGAACATTTAGCTGATATATTTACAAAACCTTTAAGTGAAGAGAGATTTTGTCATCTTAGAGGTGAATTAGGGATTTGTGACCCTTTGAAATGATTTTGAAACTCTAAGGAATGGCTATCTAGATTTCTATTAAATTCATGATATTCCTTTCATAATTTTAAGGACAAATTATCTAGTTATCTGAGCAATTTGTTCCTCATATTCCAAAGATTTTTTATCAAAATTTTATTGAACCTATTTTGACAAGTTTCAGATATTTGAATCTCAGTTGTTTTTCTCTGAAACTGTCAGTGGAGTCGACACCTTAGTTTGAGGAGTCGACACCTCGTCTGTGTCACTCTCGGTCCCTGACCTTGGAGCCGACACCCGTATAGGTGGAGCCGACTCCAGTTCGAGCGCTGACTGTGTTAGCGATTTGGAGTCGACACCCGACTTTGCGGGAGTCGACACCTGGGGGTCCCAAATCGAATTTATTAGGGCAGAGTCGACACTTCGTCATTTCATTCGTTTTCAAATCCTAAATCAAACTCTTCCCAAACTCTCTCAAAACCTCCCCAACTCAAATTCAACCCTATTCGAACTTTTCTAAGGATCTAAATGGCACCTAAGAGGAGAGGATCCATACTTGGAGCGCCCGTGACGACTGGAAAACGTTCGGCAAGGCGACCCACCCGTCCGCGAGCCATCTCCGAGCGAGGATTCCACAACCCAATCGAAAAGTCCAGGCCCTTCTTCTCCTCAGGTAGACACCTTAGCCGGGAGAGTGATTACCATGGGTAGAAAGGTCGATTTTGAGTTCTTTGAGTCCGAGGGTTTTTCAATTGGGAATCAAATCAAAGAGCTAGGATATGGGATAAAGGGTGCTCATTAGATATTCCTACCTATCCGGCCCTTGTCAAGGAGTTCTACTTCAATTTGTCAAGAGGTGATGGTGGGATCGTAAGCTCTGTTAGAGGTAAAAGAATCCACCTCACTTTTCAGAAATTAGGAAATCTTCTAAGCATTCCAATCATCGGATTAGCCGCAGATGTTCACAGTGAGAGGTCAGATGCTCTGTCAAGGATGTTAGGGATAGATGTAACAGAATTTGAAGAAGTTAGGGCTAACCAATTGCCCTTGGAGTTAGGTTACTTCACAATATTTGTAGCAGAATTTTATTTTCTAAAATCAGACGATTTGAGTATGTCTCGGAGCGAGACATAGTTGTGATGGATAGTGTATTGACTGGTCAACCCATAAACCTCGCCGTAATGATGATTTTCTATATGGCCGAAGCTGGAGGAAAAAGGAGATCTTCCCTACCTTACGACATGATTTTGACTATGGTTTTCAGGAGCCAAGGAGTTGTGATTTTGGATAATGAGCCTTCCAAGAACCTCAGGCATACTGATTACTATAGTTTGGCTATAGTTCGTCGGATGGGATTTGTGAAGATCAATGGACAATGGGAGAGGAAAGGTAGTTTGGATATGAGAGCCACTGAATTGAGGTCTTCAGCACCTTTTGAGGCTGGTCCGTCTATGAGGGTTCCTTCTCCACAGCCTGACAGTCCTGCTCCTGCTCCTGCTCTAGTTCCGGTACCTCCATCTACTTTATTAGTCGGATTTTCAGACATTCAATTGGAGCAACTTAAAAGTCTACTTGCTGCTCAAAAGGATGAAATGAAGACTGAGTTTGACAGTCACTTTATGAATTTAAAAGAGACCCTTTATTCTTTAGATGATCGCATCAGTAAAATTGAGTCCACTCTTAGCTCTTCTGCTGAATCCTTAATGACTGATCTAAAGAACATATTTGAAGAACTTAAGGATATCTGTGGAGATTCTGAAACCTACTCAAGATGCAATGCTGAACTTCAAGATAAAATCATGACTGCTTGCTCTTTTGTTGATAGAAGATTGAAAGAATTTGTAGCAACTCAGAGTGATGGGATGGGAAAGATTTTATAACGTTTACAAAGGATTATTAGAACTAATCTGTAATTATCATGTAATGAAGTACAAGTTTTTGATTCAATGTAGTTTGATGTTGAAATCTTAATGTAATGATGTATAGTTTGATGTTTGACAAAGTTCAGTTTCACTTTGTAATACCTGACTTTTTGATGTAATGAAATTATCTTTTGATCTATCAATGTTATCATTTTACTCTTCTTAATCTTTTTGTTGATTACAAAAAAGGGGGAGAAAGTTATGTCGTATATGCATTGATCAGTTATGCTTTGATTGGTATTTGATTATTTTGGATATACATAAGCTTAAGTAAAAATTGATATAACTGAATTGTAGATATCAAATACTAAAATGTAAAATGTAAAGCAAAAGGAAAAACAATTGTCAAATTGAACTTCATAGGGGGAGCTACCTTATTCAGGGGGAGCTTACCTGTGAGGATCATATCTTTGAAAACCTTGATTTGAGAATCCTATGCATATACTCAATGTTTTTATAATCATCAAAAAGGGGGAGATTGTTAACCCAATTATTGATTTTGATAATTATAAAGGAATTGAGTATATTCATTGTGTTACTAATAAATTTAACAAGTGTTTCAGGGCTTAAAAATATTGGTTAATCAAAAGGCATCAAGAAACATGTTTTTGAATCAAGTGCCAAAGGTAAATCTCAAAATTCAGAGCCTGAAGTCGACACCTAGAAAGTCTGGAGCCGACCCCATGGCCAATCAAATATCTTTCTGATTTTTGATACGGTCCGGAGCCAACACCCAGAGTTTCGGAGCCGACACCCAGAGTTTCGGAGTCGACACTTACAGTGTATGGAGCCGACTCCAACACGGGAACAGAACGCATGATTTTTGACTACCTTGGAGCCGACACTTACAGTCTCTTGGAGCCGACACCTTACTTTTCTGGAGCCGACTCCTCAACGAGCTCAGAACCTTCTATTTTTGGATACACGACTTGGAGCCAACACCTGAAAAGTTGGAGCCGACTCCAACCTGTCAGAAACGAATTTTTAAATTGCCAGATCAGCTCAAACAGTAATATTTTCTTTACCTAACCCCTAACAGCTATATTTCATGTATGGAAAAACTTTCCAGGTACATTCCAACGGCTAGTTTCACACCCAAAAACGGATTAAATGGAATCTATAAAAAGGGAGAAGTGCGTTCGTTTGAATATATAGAAAAAGAGGGGAAAACGAAAAAATAGAGAAATCATATTGAAAAAATCTGAGAGGTCTTGAGCAAGAAATCAAGAGAAAAGAATCCACGCTCAAATTCTTCCACTCCAAAAAGCTCAAAGAGAAATCCAAGGCGTTCAACTTGAAAAATCGAAGGATTTTCAAAAGCTCTATTTTGTGTGATTTCCCAACTTCTCATCTGCAACATCTGTGAAGAATCGAAGCTGAGGCTTGATTCAACATCTCAAAAGAGAAGAGGAAAAGAAGAAAAGCTCAAATCCAATCATCTTCAAATCAGGCTTTTCTAAACTTGTTTATTTACTTTGAATATTTGCTCATTTAAGGAGCTGTGTGTTATTGTAAACATTATTCTTTCTTATTTTTGCTAGTTCAATCAGGGAGATTGAATTAGTGGAGGTAGTATACCTCGGGGCAAGCTAGATTAGCTTGTGTTTGGGTTTTTGTGCTGGTGAGCCGGAAAACCAGTTGGGTTTGTTGTGATCCCGGGAAAACAACAAGTTTAGAGTTGTGATCTTATAAAACAACTCGGCTCTAATCTAGTTGATTATAGTGTGGACCCAAATGGAACTTGGGAGTGGACATAGGTGTTGGATACACTGAACCACTATAAAATTCTTGTGTTTATCGTGCTTTAATTGTCTCTCTCTCTATCTCTTCATTTGTGATTGAAATTTATTCTGCACTTGATTATTTCAAAGCCAATAGTTTCTAAAAGGTTAAATTTTTTAAGAACCCAATTTACCCCCCTCTTGGGTTTCCATCTGGGCCAACACTTTCACATAGTGAGCCAATAATATCCCTGGCAGAGAGCCTGTACGCCAATGATCTATCCCCCAGATAATTCTCATATATTCCTTCATGGATTTCTCTGAGGAAATAATTGGTGTCTGCAAGACCAACACATTTAAGAAGGGGATAAGAGAATGACTTCTTATAATTATCCATTCAGCAGTACGAACTTGGAAGCCTTCCACTTGAGTAGCCTGGCCTCTGTATGGTCAGTGGGAAGAGTACCATTAGTGAGGTAGTGGATGTAGGCATTCATCCATGTTGACTCCTGTGTGACTGGTAGAAATTCTTTCGCTGCATCAATACTTGGAGTTTCCAGATGCTCAACATATGTTCCTCACATAGTGTTATTCGCTGAAGTGGCTAACCATGATAAAGCATCGGCTCTAGCATTTTTGCCCCTGGGAATATAGCTAATAGTGAAATAAGCTAATGATGAGGTCAATGACTTGACCTTATTCAGATATCGAGACATAACGGGATCTCGAGCTTCATACTATCTAGTAATTTGTCTGAAGATGAGCTGGGAGTCGGTGAAGGCCCTGAGGTGCTTTATTCCAAACTCCTGCATGAGTTTGATTCTGGCCAATAAGGCTTCATACTCGACTTGATTATTTGTAGCTTTGAAGAGAAAATAGAGAGCGTACTCCAACACTATGCCCTTCGGGTTTGCAAGAATAAGACCAGCCCTACTTCCTTGAGAATTAGAGGCACCATCAACATGGAAGATCTAGGTCTCTACCATGCTCTCACTAGCGTCTGAACATATCATTGGGAAATCTTCATGTGGCTCCTTAGTCTAGGTGCATTTCATCAGGAAATCCACCAACACTTGAGACTTTAGGGCAGATCTGTAGGGAGAAATGACCTCCAAGGCATGCATATTTTAAAATTTTGGTAATAATTATCAATACGGGAGCTTAAAGATTAAATATTAATCTATCCAACATGCATCAAGATTATATCTTTGCCTAATACTATAGGATCGTTTGATCTAAATTATGCATATAAATAAATCATCAAGATCATATCTTGATCTTCAAGATAAGAAGTCATACTGCTTGTTTGAAGCCTACCTTAAGATCTAGGGATCATATCACTTACCTTAAGAACAATAGGTAAATTCATTATGCTATGCAGCCATTCAATGATCCAGCCTCTAGAATCGTCCATGCGAAGTCCCTGAATGATCGAATTTTCGGGAGTGCTAGCTTGCGGAAAAACAACTTTGCTAATCTTGAATCCTCTCATTTGAATCTTCCTCCAAGATCCACCAAGCTTTTGCCAATACCAGAATCACACCAGAATTTTCTATTCTAACTGTTAGAACTATAACACTTGGTTCTTAACTTTTTAGAATTCAATCCGTATATCATCTGATGAAGAATGTCCTCTATTTATAGGCTCAATTCAGCCTTTAGCCCATTGAATTCTAACATTTAGAATTCTGATGTTTGATAGGTATGTGAATTTGAATTCCAACATTTGGTGGAAACCAAAGAGGTACATTAATTCCACGTGAATTCTAACACTTAGAATTTGACCTTTAGTAAAAACCGTTTATAGAAGATTAAAAGTTATACATTAAATTCTGCATAAGAATTTAATTTCTCATGAGATGAGATTTTAGTTATCTCATCATGCGAGATCCTCATGCAAGAAAACCCTTTTCACACATGGGGTTTGGGTTTGGGTTTTGGTTTAAGCTGATTTGAATTTATTGGATTGAACCCACATAGATCATGGTCCTAGCCCAAATCAAATTTGGCTAGTCCTGAATCTATTTAAATCAAATCAAGTATAATTTTAAATCAATATTTGAAATTGATTAGTCCTTCTAATAAACTTAAACCTAATTGAATCTTATTCACTTGAACTTAACCCAATTGATATAATTCAATCAATCAAATTAATTAATTAAATCAGATACAATTCTCAATCATTGATCAGCAAATAGATTATCCTGAAAAATTCAATGCGTGTGACTTCCTAGGTTCGAACCTAAGCCGGTAGCGTAGGAACAATTTCCTATACTAATCGATGTGCCCATCTAGCAATGAAACTTAATATCCAGATAGGTCGAAGAGTTGCTGAGCAAACTCCAAGAACCCTAAGAAATAGTTACCGTATAATTCATCATTTTGACCACAAATGCTAAGAATGGCTTAAGAGCCTATCAACTCTAAATATCAAATCCATAAAGTGATTTCAACTTTAGTGATCATGTGACCTTCACATAAAGTGCCTTGGCCAAGGTTTTGCTAAGTTGAAACACAAGCATTTCTCCTTTTAACAACATAGGTCAAATTCCATCTTGATCCACAACTGACTACCACAAGTACTTGACTGCACTCAGTAACCTTTCGTAGCTGAATTAAAAATCTAGGTGGTCCAGCACCTAAGTACTATGAGTTGCTTGCAAGTCACTGGTTGTGATCTTCAGGTCTTAAGGATACTTATAAACATATCTTCTTGGATTAACTCTTGACAGCAGAGTATCCAGAAATGAGTCACGTTCGGTAAAATGTACTCCTACACTTTCACCTATATGTCATACAAGTGTCTCTATACTTCTTGGTTAAGAGGACAACCAATAAATATGATATACAACATCTTATAATTGATAGTACTAAGGCCCTGTCATAGTATATCATTTAGTCACGAACACTTTTGAGGACCTTCAAAGATAAATCCTCCTTTATTGTAAAAGAAGATCCTAAGGGCTTCATTATAATTAGGAGTTTTAAGAAGATATTATTGTAATGAATAAACTGTCAAATAACTTTTATTAATATTTTAATTTATATGCAATTTATATCAATCATCAAATGATTGGTTTTAGGATACAATTCCCAACAAACTCCCACTTAGCCTAAAGTCATTCATTACAGTATCTAATACCCATCTTTAACTTATAGTCTTCAAACTCTTGATGCTGAGTGCTTTAGTAAATGGGTCATCTAGGTTTTTCTGCTGTCAATCTTTTGAAGATTTATGTCACCTCGTTCTATAATCTCTCGAATAAGATGGAACCGGCGCAATATGTGCTTGTGCGCTGATGTGCTCGTGGTTCCTTTACTTGAGCTATGGCACCGGTGCTATCATAGTACAACAGGACTGGTCCATCTATGGAAGGTGCCACTCCAAGCTCGAGATGAACTTTCACAGCCACGCAGCTTCTTTCGCGGCATCTGATGTAGCAATGTACTCTGCCTCACACTCTGAATCTGCCACTATATGTTGCTTGGAACTTTTCTAGCAGATAGCTCCATCATTCAGGATAAACACGAAACCCGACACTTTTGCTGTCATCATGATCCGATTGGAAACTGGAATCAGTATATCCTACAAGTTTTAAATTAGACTCTCCATAGACTAACTACTGATCCTTAGTATTTCGTAAATACTTAAGGATTGTCTTAACAACTTGCCAGTGTTTTTCTTCTGGATCAGACTGGTATCTACTCATGACTCCTAGTGAGTATGCGCATCTGGTCTTGTACATGTCATGGTGTACATAATCGATCCCACTACCGAAGCATATGAAATTCGACTCATACGTTCTCTTTCATTAAGAGTTGTCAGACAATCATTCTTGGAAAAATGAATTCCATGGCCTATCGGGAGATAGCCTTTCTTGAAATTCTCCATGTTAAACCTCTTTAGCACGATATCAATGTGCGTAGATTGGGATAAACCAAGCATCCTCTTAGATTTATCTCTATAAATCTTCATCCCTAGGATATAGGATGCTTCTTCCAGATCTTTCATGGAGAATTATGATGATAGCCATGTCTTCATTCCTTGTAATGCAGGGATATCATTCTCAATTAAGAGAATATCATCCACATATAATATAAGAAATACAATAACGAAATTGTTAGCCCATTTATAGATGCAAGGTTCTTCTTTATTCTTAACGAAGCCATAAGATTTGATCACATTATCAAATCATATGTTCCAACTCCTAGATGCTTACTTAAGTTTAAATGGACTTCTGTAGCTTACACACTTTAGACTCGTCTTCATATATAAAACCTTTAGGCTGTATCATATACACATGTTCTTCTAAATTATTATTTAGAAAAGTGATTTTAACATCATCTGTCAAATCTCATAATCTAAGTATGCTGCTATAGCTAGCATAATCCGAATGAATTTCAGCATTGTTACAGGAGAAAATGTCTCATCATAGTCAATACCATAATGTTGACGATACCCCTTGGCAACCAGATATGCTTTATAGGTCTCTACCTTTCCATCTGCACCTTTTATCTCTTGAAAATTCACTTACATCCTATAGGTTTTATCCCTTTGGGTGGGTCAACTAATGTTCATACATTATTGTCCTTCATAGAATCAAGTTCGGATTTCATGACATCAAGCCATTATCAGAGTCAGTCCTTTGCATAGCATTAATATAGGTAATCGAATCCTCGTTCTCATCGAGCTTAATAGGATCCTCGTTCTGGACCAAGAAACCTAAGTATATGTCCGGTTGATGTGGTACTCTACCAAATCGCCTTAATGGTGCATCTAAAATGGGTTTTGAGTTTGATCTAATCAACTCAGATTCTAAGGGTTCAACGGTTTGTATTGATCCTTCTACTTGATGAACTTCCTCAAGTTCAATATTAGAGCTATTTGTTCCTTCCTTAAGGAACTCCTTTTCAAGAAAAATTGCTCTATTACTGATGAACAATTTTTGTTCTTCAGTATTGTAGAAGTAATATCTTTTGATTTCTTTCGGATAGCCATTAAAAAAATATTTATCAAATTTGGGTTCAAGTTTGTTTGATTTTGTACATTTCACATAAGTCGGATACCCTCAGACTCTCAAATAGGTAATAACCGGTTTACATCCATACCACAGCTCATGT
Source organism: Calamus simplicifolius (assembly GCA_900491605.1). Lineage (NCBI taxonomy): Eukaryota > Viridiplantae > Streptophyta > Magnoliopsida > Arecales > Arecaceae > Calamus > Calamus simplicifolius. The sequence goes on along the minus strand of UESW01004178.1, from coordinate 252,983 downwards.
GGAATTTTAGGAACAGACTTACTTAGAATCTTATTGAGAATATGATAAGCTGATTCTAATGCATATCCCCAAAATGATATTGGCAAGCTTACAAAACCCATCATGGACCGAACCATGTCTAACATGGTTCGATTCCTTCTTTCTGATACACATTATGCTGCGGTGTTTCTGGAGGAGTCCATTGGGAGAGAATCTTATTCTCCCCTAGATATGTCATAAATTCATTTGAAAGGTATTCTCCTCCTCGATCTGATCAAAGGATCTTAATATATTTTTCTGTTTGTTTTTCTACTTCTTTATGATATAGTTTGAACATTTCAAACGACTCAGATATATGTCTCATAAGATAGACATAACCGAACCTAGAAAGGTTATCTATAAAAGTAATGAAGTAGTAATATCTCTTTGGTACAAGTGCTCATTGGTCCACATATCAGTATACTAGACCCAATAGCTCTTTGGCTCTTTCATCTTTTCTAGTAAAAGATGACTTGATCATTTTACCAAGAAGACAGATTCACAGATAGTTAATGATTCACAATCATCAACTTGAAGGATGCCCTCCTGGATCAACCTGTTTAATCTGTTCTTGTTGATATGACCTAGCCAATGGTGCCAAAGATAAACATCTGTAACATCAGTTATTCTAGGGCGCTTACTTGATTTGTACACTACATTCACTAGCTGTAATAATATGTAAATGCCATTAGATAAATACCTATACATTACAATGACTCCATTCATAATGATTTTCAAAGTAACATTCTTTATTAAAATTTCATAATGACTTTTTGCCAGAAGGCCTATAAAAATACGTTCAACAAGAACGTTGGGTAAAAATGACAATCATTTAGTACAATGACATTTCTATTGAAAACCATTTCAAGAACTCCTAATGCCAGAACTGAAACTAATCTTCAATCCCCAACATTAAGGAATCTTTCATTGTCTTCAAATCTTCTAGTGACCTGTAGTCTCTGCAAGAATTGCAAATGTTAAAAGGACTCTCAGTATCCAATACCCAGGTCTAATTATCATATACAGAAAAATTACAAGGTGTTATCATATAAATACCTTGTTGAGCAATATCTTGCCCTTTTTTCTTCTTTGGCCTATTTGGATCAAGTGTGCAATGTAAAGAGGACAGTTCCTTTTTCAGTGCCCTTGCTTCTTGCAATAAAAGTATTCAACCTAACTTTTGTTAACTTTCTTCTTCTGCATCTGACCCCTTATAGATGTTCTAGCATGTTGCACCTTATTCTTATTCTTTTTCTTATTTCTTTTCCAAAGGGGTGACTTCCTGCCTTAGATCCTTCAACCACATTAACCAAACCCTTAGAGAGCTGGTTATCCTTCTCAAAGTTCTGTAACAATCCCAATAAACCATGGTAGTTGACTGCAGGCTTTGTCATTCAATAATGAGTAAGGAAAGGTCGAAAAGATTGAGGCAAGAAATTTAGGATCGCATCTTTTTCCAACTGCTTATGTAACGGAAAGCCGAGCTTGCTTAGGAGTTCTATCTTCTCGATCATGAATAATACATGATCAGTGATAGAAGATCCATCCCTCATTCGAGCATTAAAAATAGCACAACTAGTCTTGTACCTTTCAATGTCATTGGGTGTGCCAAAAGATTCATTCAACATTTGAATGATTTCTTTCAGCTGAGCATTCTCAAATCGACGACTGAATTCATCGTTTATTGCTACTAGTATGATGCAATGCACGCTGGTTCTATCACTGAGCCACTTCTGATAAGTGTCTCTCTCAGAACTATGGGTGTTTGCATTAGTATCTCTGGTGTAGGATTATTCAGAATATATAGCATTCTCATGCTCAAGGACGATCTTGAGTTTTCTAAACCAGTTATTAAATTTAAACCATTCAACTTGTCATTATCCAATAGGGACCTTAATGATAAATTAGTGGCCATTTTTTGCATAAGAAAAAATTAAACTTTATTAGTATATAAATTGATTCTGTCTAAAGACTTGGACTTTAGTCTAAAGATTCTCTCACTATTTTGTTCAAATTGGCGGCCTCTATATTCCAATTCGAAGAATTATTCTTAATTCTTTAGTGGGCACTAAGATCCACACAGACTGCGCACAGGCCCAAGTGAAGCTTGGCCAACCCATATGCATCTAAGAGTAGATTCAAAACCAATTGTTTTCCTAAACAATTCTTAGTGTATAGTTTTACCCCAGATTCCTTTTCAGCAGGCATAGAATGCCTCCACTGAAAGTTCTGGTTAGGTTCAACCATTAAATAATATAATCAGTCCAACCTATCTATAAACATCTAAGCCGAGTAAAGCTCGGCATACCTGACTGTCTACTTAATAGTTGCACTGACTTATCATATAATGAATGATAATTTCGATGGTTGACAAGCACCAGCATAAAGTGCCTCCAATGATTATCAAGACATTAGACTCATTATCACTCACCTTAATGGGAGGCTATGACTTAGTTATCATATAACTATTTCATTTTAAGGACCTAATAATTTTAGAGGATTTAATAATCTGAAGATGAATTGACTAATCAAGTTCTCCCACTGAATCTATGAAGTCAGTAGAATGAGACAAGATTAAGTTAGGTTATGTGGTATTTAAATCAGTCAGACTGATTTTCTTACAGGTATGGGTCAACTCGAATCAGTAAATGATCTTAATCATAAATGGTTCACCATGTTGACTAGGTAAGTGAGACCGATGGGAGGATATGCCATTAAATCGTTAAAGACGCATCAGTACGAGTAGCTCCCAATTAAAAACCATTTGATTGTTGATCCTAGAGCAACTTGCCAACTTATCTTGACATCATATGGTTAACCAATTTTGACTTGATCATCTAAGAGATTCATGCTCAACCACGTGCCTAATCTACTTTTATTTGATTTAATCAAAGATATGGACATGATCAACTACAACTATTATTTGATTTAGAGTATCCTTAACCTAGTCTAATTAATTTAGATTTGATCAAATACTCTTATAGTCCATTTAATTTAAACCTTAGGGTCTAACCCTTTATGAACCTGATTTAGCTGACCCAAAAGACTAAATATATTATGTTTCCATAACTTTCATGTCATATATTTGAATCATGCATCATATCATAATTCTTTTATTTAGATAATTATTAAAATTTATAAATATTTGACATTCAAATAAGATTTGTATGTTTCATAACATAGACAACAAACTTTCATATCTATGTTTTGGTTCTAAACATGCAATTATCATGCTTATATATCTTATATAACATCAATATATATCAAATGTAAAACTTCTCTTGAGAGTGCGTGTAATCCATGTTTTGTGCCAAAGATCAATATAAATAATCTTTTGACTAAGCATCAAAGATGAATGAACCATAATGGTACTTCAATGCATCATAGAATACCTCGTTGAATGGGTAATAAGGATTTTCAATCCATCTACGTCCTGGTGAACCGATTTAACTATGGTTACAAAATTAATAAGAACACTAATTTACATGCAATAAATTAGATCAAGATGAAATCATGCTCTGATACCATTTGTAGGGAGAAATGACCTTCAAGGCATGCATATTTTAAAATTTTGATAACAATTACCAATGCGAAGCTTAAAGATTAAATATTAATCTATCCAACATGCATCAAGATCATATCTTTGCCTAATACTATAGGATCATTTGATCAAATTATGCATATAAATAAAATCATCAAGATCATATCTTGATCTTCAAGATAAAAAGTCATACTTCTTGTCTTAAAGCCTACCTTAAGATCTAGGGATCATATCACTTACCTTAAGAATAGGTAAATTCGTTGTGCTCTGCAGCCGTTTAATCATTCAGCCTCTAGAATCGTGCACGCAAAGTTCCCAAGTGATTGGATTTCTGAGAGTGCTAGCTCGCAAAAAAAAATAACTTTGCTGATTTAAATCCTCCCACTTGAATCTTCCTCTAAGATCCACCAAGCTTTTGCCAACACCAAAATCATCAGAATTTTCTATTCTAACTCTTAGAACTATAACACTTAGTTCTTGACTTTTTAGAATTCTAATATGTATATCATCTGATGAAGAATGTCCTCTATTTATAGGCTCAATTTAGCCTTTAGCCCATTGAATTCTAATAATTTCGACGTTTGGTGGAAACCAAAGAGGTACATGAATTCTAACACTTAGAATTCTGATAGAAACGAAAGAGGCACATTAATTTCACGTGAATTCTAACAGTTAAAATTCCGACGTTTGGTAAAAACCGTTTGGAGAAGATTAAAAGTTATACATTAAATTTTGCATGAGAATTTAATTTCTGATGGGATGAGATTTTAGTTATCTCATGTGAGATCCTCATGCGAGAAAACCCTTTTCACACATGGGATTTGGGTTTAGGTTTTGGTTTAAGCTAATTTGAATTTATTGGATTGAACCCACATAGATCATGTCCTAGCCCAAATCAAATTTGGCTAGTTCTGAATCTATTTAAATCCAAATAAAGTCTAATTTTAAATCAATATTTGAAATTAATTAGTCCTTCTAATAAACTTAAACCTAATTGAATCTTATTGACTTGAACTTAACCCAATTGATATAATTCAATCAATCAAATTGATTAATTAAATCAGATATGATTCTTAATCGTTGATCAGCAAATAGATTATCCTGGAAAACTTCAATGCATGTGACTCCCTAGTTTCAAACCTAAGCCGGTAGCATAGGAATAATTTTCTATACTAATCGATGTGCCCATCTAGCAATGGCACTCGACATCCAGATAGGTCGAAGACTTGCCGAGCAAACTCCAAGAACCCTAAGAAATAGTTACCATATAAATGCTAAGATGACTTAAGAGCATGTCAACTCTAAATAGCAAATCCATAAAGTGATTTCAACTTTAGTGATCATGTGACCTTCACATGAAGTGCCTTGGCCAAGGTCTTGCTAAGTTGAAACACAAGCATTTCTCCTTTTAAAGGATAGGTCAAATTTTATCTTGATCCATAACTGACTACCACAAGTACTTACTGCACTCAGTAACCTTTCATAGCTGAATTAAAAATCCAGGTGGTCCAGTACCTAAGTACAGTGAGTTGCTTGCAAGTCACCAGTTGTGATATTCAGGTCTTAAGGACACTTGTACCCATATCTTCTCGGATTAACTCTTGATAGCAGAGTGTCCAGAAATAAGTCACGTTCAGTGAAATGTACTCCTACACTTTCACCTGTATGTCATACCAATGTCTCTACACTCCTTGGTTAAGAGGACAACCAATAAATATGATATACAACATCTTATGATTGATAGTACTATGGCCCTGTCATAGTTATCATTTAGTCGCGAACACTTTTGATGATCTTCAAAGATAAATCCTCCTTTATTGTAAAAGAAGATCCTAAAGACTTCATTACAATTTAGGAGTTTTAAGAAGATGTTCTTGTAATGAATAAACTATCAAATAACTTTTATTAATATTTTAATTTATATACAATTTACATCAATCATCAAATGATTCGCTTTAGGATACAATTTCCAACAAGATCTGGCCTGGAATGAAAGATCAAATTCTCCCAATTTGATTGCCCATTTAGCCAATCAGTCGGAAGTGTCAGGACAAGCTAGGATAGCTCTAAGAGGTTGGTCTGTTAGCACTATGATCGGATGGGCTTGAAAGTATAGCCTGAGACGTTGAGCAAAAATGATTAGAGCAAAGATAATTTTTTTAGTTCTGGAGTACCTGACCTTCGTGTCATGGAACACTTTGCTAGTATAGTAGACGGGCTTCTGCGCTCCATCAGAGTCGAGGCGCACTAGAACGGAGCTGATTGCCTCTGAGGAGGCAGTAAGATAAAGAAAGAGCCTTTTTCCTTCCCTTGACTTTGACAGTAATGGTGGGTTGGACAGAAACTCTTTCAATTTCTCGAAGGCTTTCTGATAGCTCTCTGTCCACTTGAAGCCATTTGCCTTGCGTAGAGCTTTGAAGAAAGGTAGGCATCTTTCGGCTTATCTTAACAGGAATCGGCTTAGAGCGACCACTCTTCTGGTGAGCTGCTGCACCTTCTTTTTATTGATTGGCTGTCTCATATCAAGAATGGCCTGAATCTTCTTCGGGTTTGCTTTGATTCCCCACTGGGTCACCAGAAAGCCTAGGAATTTTTCGGTAGTGACCCAAATGTGCACTTGCAAGGGTTGAGTTTTATTTGGTAGTGTCAGAGGTTATTGAATGTTTTCTCTAAATCAACAATATAGTTGATGATGCAGGTGCTCTTAGTTAGCATATCATCTATATACACCTCCTTGTTGTGCCAATCTGATCTTTAAAGACCTTATTCATCAATATCTGATAAGTGGCCCCTGCATTTTTCAACCCAAAAGGCATTACTTTGTAATAGTAGAGCCCTTCTCGATGATGAAAGAGGTATTTTCTTCATCCGCTGGGTCCATCTTTATTTGGTTGTATCTAGAGAATGCATCTATAAAGCTAAGGAACTTATGACCAGATGTGGAATCCATCAATTGATCAATTCGTGGTAGCAGAAAGCTATCTTTTGGACATGCTTTGTTGAGATCAGTGAAGTCGATGCAGATTCTTCAGCTTTCGCTCATCTTTTGGACCATCACCACATTGGCCAGCTAATCTGGATATTGTACTTTTCGAATGTGGCCAGCAGCAAGCAGTTTCCTGACCTCCTCATCAATGGCCCTCTACTGTTCGGAGGTAAAACTTCTATTCTTTCAGATTCTTTAGGATCGAGCAGCATTGAGGCCGATGGGATCATCATCTCCTAAGGGCTGGGAGCCGTGTGATAGCATAATTGTACTGGATTTTGCTTTTCACGCATCTCGCTGACCTTACTGGTAGGGAATCTAATGAGAAAGCATTTGGTGGATATAACCGCATTCAGGAGGTTTAGGCCAGGCCGACCGAGTATGGCATTGTAGGCTAGGGGCACTCAGGCTACCAAGACCTCATTAGGACCATGCTTTGACACGGTGGTGACCCTGCCATAACCACAGGGTGATTTCATCTTCGACCCTCATGAAGTCCCTTATGAAACCAACCAGAGGCACCGTCATCGGTTGGAGAGAGCTGGAAGATAAATTCATTTGAACAAAAGCATCATAAGTTTCCATTATCAACCAAAATTCTTTTTACAGGATGCTTAGTGATCGTCATGGAGACGACAACGCTATCATCATTCAGATTGTTTCCCCTTGCTAGTTCCCCTTTGAAAAAGGGGATTACATTTTCTATTCCCTCCCCACTCCTCAATCTTTTAGAGGATGAAGCTGCCCCCAGGAAAGCATGCCTACCATCCTTTCCGTCGGAGTATTATCGACGTTGGCCTGTACAGGCGGAAGCCCCCATTAGAGCTGGAATGGCTAAAGGTCCTCCCTTCTGGATGAACTTCCCAAGATAGTCCCTACGGATGAGCTCCTCAATGGCATGCTTTAAGTTGCGACAATCTTCAGTATCATGGCCGAAGTCTTTATAAAAGTGGCAATAATGACTCCGATCGTGAGTGGCATCCTTCCTCAGTGGGAAAGGGTACCAAAAGTAAGGCTCACTCTCGATCTCCATGAGGATGTAAGACCTGGGAGTGAGGAGAGGTGTGAGGTTGTCCTCTCTGGGGGCGAAGCTCCGGCACTAGTTATCTGGCTGACGCGGGGGGCTCATGCTTCTTAGGAGGAGGTCCGCTTGGCTCCACATGGACCGATTTCTTACTAGACCTTCCTTCAGTTTTTCTCTGAGTGAAGTCATCTTTATCTGTGCGAATATATTTCTATGCACGACTTAGGAGCTCGGCATCGGAGCTGGAAGGGCTTTTATCTAATGAATAAGTAAAACAAAAGGGACGAAGTCCCCATTTCAGGGCCAAAGTGGCCATAACATCGTCCATGTGGTAAACTTCGAGGGCCACCATCTTGAAACGGGCCACAAAATCTTTCAAAGGCTCTCCTTTCTTTGTTGAATGGAGAATAGGCTATTGGCCATCCGAGGAATTTTTCGACAGGCATCAAAATGCGCTAAGAATGCTTTCTCCAACTATCGAAAAGAATCAATGCTTTGTGGAAGTAGATGAGAGTACCAGGCACGCGTAGCCTTCCGAAGGATGGTAGGAAAAGTAATACATAAAAGGGTGTTAGTCATCCCTTGGACCTACATGAGGGCCTTATAACTCTTCAGATGGTCAAGTGAATCCATTGTGACATCATACGGATCCAGCTGAGAAAGACAAACCTAAAAGAGACATACTCCTCCATGATGCGGTGAGTGAGGGGTGGACGAGTGTCGTAGTCCACTCCTAGTTGGTTGTTGAGCCTTTGGCTGAGTTCCTTCAGCCGTCGGTGCTGCTCCCCAAGCGCCTCTCTATCTTGTCATTGATGTCCTCGCTCGTTGATTCAGAAGAAGACGAGCGAGGGGAGAGGTGACGCTGGTGGCAGTGTATCCGCCTGGGCTCCTTCTCATGTTGCTGTATGAAAAAGGGATTGCTCAAGCAGTAGACAGAAGATCACAATCTTTTGGAGGCTTCATGGTGGTGGTGCTTGGATGGAGCATGATGGTAGTGATGCTCTTCTGGAGGGCTAATCTATATGTAGATTGTTGGCTAGTTGCTGTGGCTGCTGCAGGTAGCGTAGGAGGCCCGGGTTGCTACTGAACAACCATCGGGCGCTGCTCTTGTAACCCATGAACTACCTCAACAAGAGCTTGGACTTGCTGAGTAAAGGTGGCAAATTGTTCTTGTGGAGTGGCTAAGACCGATGGCGAGGAAAGAGCAGGGAGATTAGCCTTCGGTTGCTCAGCACGATGGGAATGCCCCCTAGCATAGCTGGTAAAAGCCTTCTGGGCATGTGTCATCACCATCGTTGTTTGAGAGAGGGCGAGCTTGTAACTCAGAGTTACAGAGCCATCCTTCCTTCAGTGTGCTCAGTCGCCTCTCCTTTTGGCGCACCAATCTGATGATACATGATCACCTTGAGCTAACATCTTTGAGCGTTAGTGGATGTGCCAAGGAAGCTTCACCTCCACTCCAAGATCTGCAAGAAGTCCCGAGGACCGAATATTCTGGCGGGGACCCTTCGATTCTTAAGTTAGTAATTAGAATCACAACTGTGAGCTTGAAAAAGCTCGAGAGAGAGAGGGAGAGTCTTTTTCTTTTTTTGGTCTCAAATCCCTCTAAGTGTATTATTGTTCATACCTCCGTCAGGGATTCCTCTTACCTATTTTATTGATACTTGGAATCTGTGAGACTTGTCTGAGAAGTTTGGAGCCTCATGATGGGCCATGACTTTTTGGATAGAATGTCAGAGTTAGTAGGATTTATCCCTTCTAAACTGGGTGATTGATATTTTATTGCAGATAATGACTTTTCAGGTTTATTTGATTCGGGTCATTAAAGCTTCATAATGGATGATAACTTTTTAGGCTCATCTAATTCGAGTCATTAAAGCTTCATGATGGATGATGACTTTTTAGGCTCATGAGTTATTAAAGTTTCATGATAGATGATGACTTTTTAGACATGTACCAGAGTTAGTGGAGCTTGTCTTATTAGACACCCTTGAGCCAAAGGTGGTTGGTGGGCCCGGCCTTGTCAGAAGCGAAGGCTTGTCCGAAAAGCTGAAGCCGAGTCTGGAGATGAGGGGAGATGAGGCCACCTTATAACCGGGGTTGCCTAGGAGCTTGGGCCGCCTTAGATCTGGGGTTACCTAGGAGCTGGGGCTGCCTTAGATCTGGAGCCGCCTTAGATCTCGGGCTGTCTTAGATCTGGGGCCGCCTTAGATTTCCGAGTCTTAATGCGACCACCTGCCACGCGCACCCTCTGATGCCTCCTCGTTTGGACAGCCCTCTTGCCGAGGCATCTTGCCTGCCGCCTCCTGCCGTAGGCCTATGTGCCTAGGCTCTCCCATGCATTGCCTAGGCGCGAGGTTGCCGTGCAACCTCAAGTCTGGTGGTAGGGCAGTCTCCCAAACTCTCGGACGCCCTGTCTTCCTGGGTAGTGACAGCCGCTATTGCCACCTTCCTTGGACACTCCCGTGCTAGATGCGGTCCTCCGCATATGAAGCATCAAGCGAAAGTCGCCTGTCCTTTTGGTTTTGCTGCTGCATGTGGTGGCACACTCTCCTTCTTGCTTACTGGTGATGCACTTTTGCACTTGCCCTTGCCTCGGCCACCGCTATCCGAAGTCATACCACTGTAAAAGTCCACAGCGCCTCTGCTGCTACAAGGCTGAGAGAATATCCCTCACCTCTCTCCTGTGAAGCTCGGCCTATGCCCATCCCTGTAGGACAGCGAGAAAGTTGAAAAGCTTATCTTCCTCGGATATGTTGGACACCTCCAAAGTAGATTGCTGAACTGCGCCATGTACTCCTGGATGCTCCCTGTCTACCTCAGCTTCCTCAGATTTTCTCGAGCAAGCCATCCTGTGTTGCTCGACAGGAACTGACCCTTCAGTTCCCTCTTGAAGATCTCCCATATCTCGATCCTGTGATGCCCTACACGGTCATCCTCGGCCGTCCTGCTCCTCCACCAGAGCTTGGCGTTACCCTCCAAATATGTCGAGGCCGATCCACCTGATTGGGTGCTGGGATCTTTGCCATACGGAAGTAAACCTCCATATCCCATATGAAGTTCTCTACTTCCGCCGCGCTCCTGACTCCGCCGAAGGCCTTAGGCTCCCGAACCTTCGCTTCCTTTGTCGGAGCGCCGACCATGTTGATTGGACTCCGCGCCTCCTACCTTAGCCGGATCACCTCCTGCTCCAAAGCATGGATCCGAAGCTCCAATCTCTCCTCCATGGCTAGATCTGATCGTTGTTGTTGCAGATTTCGATGCTCGAGGTCACAAATTAGCCCCTCGTGCGCCTCCAACAACTGATTATGCGAAGTTCGCAACTCGATCAACTGCATGCTCAACTCCGCGCATACAGCTACCAAATCCATGGTTGATCCTTCTCCTGGATCTCCCACAATCCCCTCCAAATGAGTCACACGGTCTCCTACCGCTCTCACCATCTGTGCTTGGAACTTGCTTTAACCGGGCTCTGATACCAGCTTGTCACCGGGCTTTCAATTGGCACGCGCAAGCGCTCCCTATGGCCACTAGGTCAAGTCTATCGGTGATGGCGTTAGGAGATCCCTTCCCCTAACCAGCCTAGACTCCAGAACAATAAAATAAAAACCCCAAAGATAAGTTCCACCCAAACACGATGATATACGAGAAGCACAACCTTCCCAACCAAAAAACTCTTCACTAAGTAATTTGGAATAATGAGGTTGCTCGAAGGCTACAAAGACACTCCTCTCTCTCCCTAACAAAGATCTCACAAAGTGCCCGCCCCAACCTCACTCAACAAGAACTGACCTGGATGCCTCGCACCCGCGCACACCGCCTATGCGTATCGGCCACGTCCCGTCCTTGTCTAAGTCCGCTTGACTTAAACCTTCATGCACCTCGATCTCGCTGATCCAGTCGCTCGCCAACCTCACGCGTCCTCCTCTGGTCACTAGATGGCCCCACCCGAACTCCACTCGGATAGCTTCAACACTTGGGATTTTCTCCAATCCCTTCAATCAATTGATTGCCTAAGCCTAGGTCCGCCTCTCCTTATATAGGATCTCCCAGCCGACTTAAGCCACTACCTCATACTGTTTGGATAAGCCTTATCCAAAGTCCCTCATCCAAATCCTAGAAACAGCTCAACCGCCAGGCTGTTTGAACCGTCCCTCATCCAAAGTCCCTCATCCAAGCACGCACACGCCTGTGCGGGCCGGCCGTGCTGCCTGCTGCGCGCGCGCTTGTGTGCGCATACTGTGCGTGCCGGCTGTGCCGCCTACACGGCCGTGGCTGCTCCACGTCACAGATGCGTCTGCCAGGCTGGCAGCGCATCCGCTCCCTCCGCCGAGTAATCCTCCGCACATGCTTGCCAGGTTGGCTCCGCGTCCGCTCCTCGTGCGCGAGCTAGGCTGGCCAGGTTTGCCCGACCACCGACTTGGTCACGTGCCAGGGTAGGCACGCGCCAAGCTGGTCGGGCCACCAACCTAGCCATGCGTCAGGCTGGCCGCGGGCTAAGCGGCCATGTGATGCGCTCGCAAGACCCGCGCGTGCCCGGCACCCAGCGCTGGCACGTGCACGTCTACGTGCGCCCGCACATGGGAGCATACATGCCCAGCACTGGCCCGCACATGCCCCGCGTTGGCCTGCTCATGCGCTCACGCGCATCAAGTGCCCAGGCATCGAGCCAGGGCCTCTCCGCATGCCTCAAAGGCAGCGTGCCATCTGTAAGTCGGCCTCGCCTGTGCGTGCTCCAGCCACGTGCAGCGACGCCAAGGTCTCCTCTTAATATTCTTGCGCAGCATCCTGTACTGTGCCACCCCGGGAGTTCTGCAGACACGAGCAGCATTGCAGACTGGCGCTGCCCATGTGCAAGGCCCGGCCTGCGCGTAACCTCGCTGCGCACCGCACTGCCAGGGCCGTAACACTAGGTAGGGGGCGGAGAGAAGAGCCTCCTCGATTTCGCAATGGTAACCTGCTGGGCGACGGCGGTACAGCACCCCATGCCTATCTTTAAATGTGAAAGACTTCACCTTTCAAGAAGCGCATGCTCGTCTCCATGATTAATGGCGTGCAAAGCTCGGCGATAGTAAGGCTATACGCTCCTTTCACTTGAGTGCGGGACACGTGGCTGCACAAGCTAGGAGTGGGGAGGCATCTGATGTGGCTGATGGAGCCACACCCAATCAACGGTGGAGATTACCTGATGGAGCTAATAAGGCCATGCTTGGTCAACGGCGATGGTCAACCTTCCGTAGCACCCCCAGTCAACATCCCGGGTAGGACTCCGACTCGGCCATCCGGACAGCGCCTCCTAATTGGCCTCTCGGGTAGGACTCCGACTTAGCCACTCGGGCAGCGCCCTTCAATCGACCTTTCGGATAGGACTCCGATTCGACCACTCGGGCATCACCTCCAGTCGGCTCCCCCGACAAGATCCTTCTTAAGGACGGCTCGTATGACCCACCTACCTCGTGGCTACCTACAATGTTTGACGAGACCTGACCCACTAACCTCTTTGCGGCCACCACATCTGACGGGACCTGGCCCACCAACCTCTGACAGTCACCACGTCTAATGAAACCTGGCCCGCTAACTTTTTTACGGCCATCACATCTGATAGGATCTGGCCCACCAATCAACTATGGCCACCTACCTCTGACGGGACATAGCCTGCCTACTCTGACATACCACGAAGGAGGCATACTTCGCTACTGCTGCCCTCACCATTCATTCTCTATCAAGTGGTTATACCTCGAAACTCATAATTATCCATAAATTGGATAAGAGAAACCCCTGATTAGGTATGGACATACACAGTATAATTTTCTAAGTCTTTCAAGCTTTCTCTTAAGATCATAGCTGTTGCACATAGAGCACTAACTTGAGCGTCGGAGGGTCCCCGCCAGAATCATCGGCTCTCAGAACTTTTTGCAAGATCCCAATCGAAGCGGAGCCCATTAGAAGATCCTAGGTTTGGTAAAGAAGGCGATTGAATGCTTGCAGACGATTGAAGAAGGTAATTTGGCATCAACAACATAGATCAAAAGAATTCTAAATCAACATGGCCACTACTTCAAACGAAAGTCTTGAAACTCAGTAGCCTTTTTTTTCTTATTACTAGAACAATGACATTGAATTGACTTTGTAATGAGACTCCAGGAAGTCGTCCTTTGTTTAATATATGCATACGTATAGATTACACAGGAATTCAATGTTGAGTATGGGGCAGCAAAATCACGAGGAAAGAACTTTGTTTATTGAAACGGAAGGAGTCAACATATTGTGAGTTCTTTGAGACCATTATTATTCATCCCGAAAGACCCGGGATCACTAAGGCTGTATTTGATATATACTATAGCTAAAGGGGATAGTTCTGAAAAAGTTTAACCAGAAGGGATAATACATATTTAACCATCGGTTATCCCCTGAATTTATTCCATAGGGAATCCAGAAACAACTAAAGTTATCCCTTGATGGCAGACTTGTAATTTAAAAAAAGGTGCTTATTCCCTCAGCTATTCCATGGATAAATGCTATCATGTACATTATCAAGGATAGCTTTTGGGGAATCAAACACTACCTAAAAATTCCTAAAGATTGCCAATGGGTCGCTCTCTTATCCAAAATCCAACACATATTGGGATCTTGGTTATTTCCTTTTGATACTTAAAAATTATTAAGGCTATATTTGGATGTTTTGAGGGAAGGAAGGGGAGAGTAAAGGAAGGAAAGGGATGGAAGGAAAAGGAAGGGGAGAGTAAAAGGAAGGAAATGATGGAAGGGAAAGGAAGGGAAAGGAAGGGTTGTTCTTCTTCTCTTGTTTCGATAGAAGGGGAGGGAAAAGAAAAGTAATATGAATTATCTTGTTTGGATAGTAGGGGAGGGGAAGGAAGGAAAAAAGATATGTGATAATTATACCCTATTCATCAAGAACCTTGCATCAAATATAAGACGTCAGGTCAGGCCAAGAAACAAATGCATGCCAGGCCATGCGAGAAGCAAATACTTCCTCTACCCGATATATTGCTGCATTAGCAAATTATAGAATGTAACAGAATCAACCAGAAGCAAATGCTTCCTTCACCTGATATATTGCTACATTAACAAATGGTAAAATGTAACAGAACTAGTTCATTCAAATCTTTCCACACCAGCAAGCAAATAAATTGGAATAAAATAAAATAAAGTAAAACTGCAACGAGTTGAAAGAGAAGAAAAACCCTAGACTAGCCGTCAAAATGATATAAATATAGAGAATGATATTTTGGTCTTCCAAGAAAATATGACTTAAACTTTTTTTTCTTCTCCCAGTTTACCCTACGATTTGGGGGTTAACAAATTTACGCTCGTTGAGAGGGAAAGAAAGGAAATCGATTACTTTCATATATTTTTTTATTCTTCTTTCAAACAAGATAACTTACAACTTTTTTTATTTTTATTTTTTTCCTCTACCTCACTTCCTTCCATCCAAACGGACCTAACAAAAGAGGAGTTAGCATTATTTCCCCCACTTCCCTGCCGTTCATCTGGGTACCTGTGGTTGGCCGTTATCCTAACCTACCATATGGACCGGTGGCATCATTAACTCCAGTGGCAACGTAACCGTATCAGAAAGATTTTTCGTATATACAGCGTACCTTCAGATAAAAGATAAATCGGTTGAGTAAACTAAAAAAATATGTTAGTTATGGGATTTGAACCTATGATCATTTATATATTTTTTTAATCATTCAAATAATTTTTTTAAATTTTTTATTTATTAAAATTAAAAATTTAAAAATTCGAGTTGAATTGATTCTTTGATAATTGGTCAGTTCTATAAAATTTTTTAAATTTTATCTAATTAATTTTAATAATAAAATTGATCCGAATTGATGATCAAATCTGGTTGAACCGGTTTGGCCAACCTACTCGATCTGATTTTCAAAACAGTAATACGATACCCCGTCCCTTCGTGGCCATCCGCTGCACAGATCTCAAAGCGCTCCGAGCTCGAACGATCCGACGATGCCACTTGCCGACCCCGACGCGCGGGCCCGTGCTCTCACATGCCAAGCACGTGACAGCAGAAGTGCATATGAGAGCCGACACTTTTCCGCGGCGCCTCCTGGCAGCTCTCGCTCTCCTTCCCACTCTTGGGAGCCCGCCCCTCCGCTCCCCTCAACCTCTGTCGTTGCTAGGGTTTCCATGACTCCAAACTAGGTTCCTCTTCCTCCCTCCTCGCTTCCAAGATCAAGGGTTCTCTCCTCTTCTTTTTCCTTCGGGGCCAGTCAAAATGGCGGCCTCGCCGGCGACGGCGACGGCGACGGCGAACCCGTTCGATCTCCTCGGCGACTACGACCACGACGACCCTTCCGCCTTCATCGCCGCGCAGCAGAAGAAGGTGACGGCACCGCCTCCTGGGGCCAAGAAGACTCTTGCCCCTGTCCAGCCCTCCGCCAACTCGCCTGCCAAGCTGCCCCCGAAACCCCTTTCCCCAGCCGAAGCAGGTCGTACTATAGCCTTATAACCTCTCTTTCTCCATCTCTTTTTAGGTCGATCGTACTGGCTTTAGGTCTTCTTGTCGTTCTTTGTTTGGTTCTTGAAGCAGTGAGGCAGGCGGGAAGAGGACGGGGAGGTGGCCGGACCAGTGGCCGCCGTGGATCTGGCCGTGGACGCGGCGGATTCAACGGTCGGGATAACTACGGGAGCGATGAGAACGGAGCGCTCCAGAATGGGGTCCAGAGGCGGTTTGGGACGTCAGAAGATGGAGAGGCGGAGAAGCTTTCGGGTGGTGGGCTTCGGAATACTTATCGTGCTGCCCGAGGGGGCCGTCCCCGAGGTTACCTTAGCGGTGAGCCAGAGGAGGGAGAACAGCCTGCCAGGAGGCAGTTCGATCGTCACAGTGGTGCTGGACGTGGGTCAGTATTAGCTTTAGCTTCCTTTTGTCTGTTAGCTTTTGTTGAGATGTCTTTGGGTTTTGGATTGTTTGATGGATGAAGGAGTGGGATCAAGCGCGAGGGCTATGGCCGTGGGAACTGGGGGACTCTGACCGACCAAGGGCAAATGAAGTGAGTTTGGATTTTTTTTTTGAAAAAAAAATCTTTCCATCGCTCATAGTTTTCTTCTGGAATGTTTCCATCTGGCTCATGCATGATGTTATTTCAGAATATTTGTTTGTCTGGCTTGGAATTTGTGGGTACAGAAAACCAGAGGAGTTCATAAGTTCAGTTAATACGTATGCCAATTTTGAAGAGAAACCTGTGGGAGAGGATGATGGTGTGGCGGTTGATAAGGAGAATGTGGTGGGAGAGACTGAAGAGAAAGAACCTGAAGATAAGGTGAACTACCTTTCTGGTTGCATACTTAAGACTTCTTTCTACTTTTTTTTTTTTTTTTTTTTTTTTTTTTTATTTATGAGTTTGGTACTTCATACATGTTATCTCTATCTTAGAGGCCCTATTTTTTCTGCACTGACCTTCTTTTTCCTTGGCTGTCTATAAAGTTTTAGTGGTCTTCTCTAGAACTTGGAGAGTTGAATCAAGATGAAAGAATACGATCATTTGTCTGTTGATTTCTAAAGGTAACCTACATACAAATATTATTAGACCAACTTAAAGCTGAAAACAATGTGTACTCTCCTTGATGTTTCATTTCGACAGTATTTCACATCCATGATAAGACATGGTAGACCTGAAACCCCCTTAATCTCGTAAAAATTATTGTCATGTACTAGTGAAGCGTCAAAGATAAGTGAGCAGAACTACTGATCAAGATCTTTTGCATTATTAAAAAATTTTGGCTGAAACATTGTGTCTTAAAATGATATGACTGTTTTGATGGGCCAAATAAGTAATGCATGGCAGAAGAAGTTTGCCCATGTTTTGCTTCCATTTTATATCAAAAGAACTTCAGCCAAAGTTGACAGAAGCTGGATCAAAATTATGTGCATGAACTGGATCAAAAGATGTGTATGCTACACTAAACATACATTCGACAATCCTGAGGTGCAGGCTACTTTCTCCTGATTGTATGTTATAATGCAAATCATGTAGAGGAGTTGGAGAAAGTAATTATCCTGACTTATTTGTTAGGCCATTCTGTAATTTATGTATTAATAGATCCATCCTTTAAGTAAACCTGCATATGATTGTGATACATTCTAAAATCTAGACCCCAGTTTAATGTTCTTTGATTTTTTTTTGAAAAAATGCACATGGATTTACTAAGCAAGTACATGCTAATGGAGAAGATATTGAGTCACAATTGTAATTATAAAATAATCAGCAAGCTGTTTCCTGTCTTACAGACCTTCATTATCCATCTTTGCCTAGAGAAAAAACTCCTTGTGAAGCAAACATTTCATAGTATAGGTATGATATTTTTCCTTTAGTTTGCCTATTGATTTGGGAATTAGAAAAAGCGGAATAGGAATGTTATGCCTACTAGGGCAGTTTTCCCTAATAATTCCCTTTTTTGACTAGAATAAATTGCTTATGCATGCTTCTTAAAGTGTTGTTTGGTGGGCATAAGGCTTATTTCAACCCTTATGCTTGCTTTATTCCCAAACAAAAGACATCCTTTATTGTTGCTTTAGAGGAAAAATCAATGAATCCTTGTTGTGGGATATAGAACTTAAAATGGGTTTAGTAAAGTTTGAGTTTTGATAAAAGAGGCTATGAAAGAGAATAAAATTATTATGTATACTTGTAGAAATAAGATATCTAAATTAAAAGAGGCCATGAAAAAGATGAAAATAATAAGAGTGGGACCCAATAAGATTTCTATCGAGGTTTGAAAATGTTTAGATGATGTTGTAATAACTTGAGTGATAATTTATTTAATAAGATTTTAATGACTAAGAAGCTGCTTAATGAATGGAGGAACATTACTATGCTATCAATTTATAAGAATAATGAAGATATTTAAAACTATTCTAATTTTGTTGGTGTTAAGCTCATGAGCCGCATTGTGAAACTTTGGAAGGGATAATTAAGCGTAGGCTGAGAAGTACTATAAAATATCGAATAATTGATTTAGTTTTATACTAGAAAGGTTGGCTATAAAAGCTATTTTTCTTCTTAAAATGTTAATAGAAAAGTATAGAGAAAAATGACAAGATCTTTATATGATTTTTATTGATTTAGAGAAAGCATATGATAAAGTCTTTTAAAAAAATTATATAATGGGTGTTAGAAAAAAAAAAAAAGGAGTATCCATTCGATATATTGATATAATAAATGATATATATGATAGTAATTATTAGTGTAAAAATTACTGGCAGTAATACTAATGAATTTTTTATTATAGTATATTTATATTAAAAACAGAAATTAAGTGTAACAGAAATATGTATGTTAAGATGGATATATGGTAAAACGTTAAAAGATAGAATTAGAAATAAAAATATAAGAGAAATGATAGGAGTAGCCCCAATTGAAGATAAAGTGAGAGAAAATCGATTACGGTGGTTTGGACAATACAACGTAGACCTTTAGATGCTCCAGTTAGAAAGAGTGATCTTTTAACAATTTATGGTAAGGATAGAGGTAGAGGTAGATCTAAATTAATATGGATAGAAATAATTGAAAAAGATATAACTATTTATAATTTAAATATCGACTTGTTCTGAATAAAGCAGAGTGGAGGAAGTAGATTCATGTAGCTGACCCCATGTAGTTGGGAAAAGGCTTAGATGAATTGAGTTGAGTTGAGTTGAGTTGAGTATATTTACATATAAATTAATTTCTATTTCTTATCTTTTTGCTTTAGTTATGGATGAGCTTATTGACATATTCAGGATGATATTGCATGGTGTATGTTATGTGTAAATGATATAATACTAGTGTATAAATTAATGTTGCAATTAATTGTAAGCTACAATTGTGGAGAAATGTTTCAGAATTTAAAAGTTTTAGGTTAAGTAAGATAAAGACAAATCACACAAAATACAATTTTTATACAATTAAAAGGAAAGATAGAGTAAAAATTAAAAATCATGAAGTTCCTAAAAATGATTATTTTTGATATTTAGGATCAATTATTCATTCGATTAGAGAGATTGAGAAGGATGTTGCCTATAGGATTAAAGCAAGTTGGATGAAATAAAGAAGTATAATTGGAATATTATATGATTGTAGATTATCTACCAAGTTGAAGAGAAAATTTTATAGGACAACCATAAGATCGGATATACTAGTACAAAATCTTGGGTAGTTTGAAACTTACATCTACACCAGATAATGAGAATGTTGTGATGAATCTCTGGTAATACAAAAAAAAAAGATAGAATAAAGCATGAAGTTATTCATAAAAAGGTGATGGTAGCCAATTGAAAACAAATTGAGGGATGAACAATTTAAATGGTTTGAATATGTGCAATGTAAACTTAGATATGTATCTTTGTGAATGAGTGATTGGATACATGTAGAAACAAAAGAAGGGCAGAGGTGGATTGAAAGTTATGTGGAAGAAAGTGATAAAAATAAAATAAAATCTTTGCATCTTATAAAAAATATAGCTCAATCGAGTAGAATGGAGAAAAAAGATTCATGTAGCCGATTCTGATTGATTTGGGATTACGGCTTTGTTGTTATTGTTGTTGTATGTTGTTGAATTGTGATTTTGATATTTGGTTTCTAACATGAAAAAAAGAGAAGAAATGATGAGATTTTAAAGATACAACCAATGAGTTGCTAAATAAATATGATATGATTTCTTCGTTCTAACAATATTTTGTTGCATAAAATATTTTCAACTTTTCTTTGAAAATAAAAAAAAGTAGCCAGAGCTTGTCAATCATAAATTAAATTGTATTAATCATAAATTAAATGGTAACAATGGTAAATCAAGATTCAAGGGCTTTTTGTCATTTTGCCTAAGCATTGGTATCCTTATTTAGTGAAGTACCATATTCTGGAAAGAAGGGAAAAGAATCCTTAGGTAAACTTTGCACGTGAGCTAGGAAGAGATCATCTTATCGCTTCACTTTGGAAAAACATGGTGTCAACCAAATTTTTTTCACCACTAGACATGTCCACAGATAACAGAACCTTTGACTTCAACAATGGGTCATTTTATAATCTATGATTGCTTTCATCTAACAAGATTTGGTTGTATAGTTTAATTTTTTAACCCTATCTTCGTATCTAGGTTAGATTATTTCAGCACAAGCTTATTAATGGAATGTGATGGTTGTGTTGTTGAACCAGCTGAGCCTGATCTTGTTACTGAAGCTTACAGATGAGAAGGATTTAGATAGTTCAACAAAAAACGATATGGTCAACCTATCTAATTCGTTGGCAGTTACAACATCACATTACATAACTATACTTTTGAACTTTTGAACATAAAAGTCGAATTTTTAGTTGCATGCTTCAAATTACAGGACAACAAAGATACATGATGTAGTTTGTATTGAGTGATCTAATATCATTATAACATCCATTGTGATTAGATGGATTCTCCTTACAAGGATGCATCTTCGATGCATATGGTCTGTATCTTTCGTTTCATTTATCCATTTCAGCTTATTGAAAATTGTATAACTAAATTAATGTACATGGTTACTGGCGTGGGAGACCATGATATATTTCATATTTTCATTGCACTAAGGAATGCTGGTAGAAGAACATGTTATTCTGACAATTTCATCACTTATATATCTTTCCATGTTGAAAATCCGCTAGATATAAAATGTTCACACATGTTCATGCCAGTCAGTGTATGCATGTTTTTTCTATGAAACTCTTGGTGAGGTTAATAGAGCAAGATTATTATAATTTTCCTAGGGTCAATAAATGTACTTTTCATGCTTCTTTCTTAGTTGCAATGCAGATCAAATGTGTTTTGGATTCATTTATCTAGAGCATTACAACTTATGTATAATTTACTGGTGAATATTTTTCCTAATTTTCTTGTAGCTTCTGAGTGCAGGAGATGACTCTGGATGAGTATGAGAAGAAAAGAGGAAAGCACTTCAAGCATTGCAAAAAACAGAGAAAAGGAAGGTGGATGTTGGCAAGGAGTTTGAATTCATGCAACTACTCTCTGCTAAGAAAAACAATGATGATGTCTTCATAAGACTGGTGAATTTTGAAAAAGCAATTTAAGTTCTACTTTTCCTGTTCATAGTTGCAAGTTTTAGCTAGCTTTTATGTCTTCCAATTCATGTTTGTAGGGTTGAGAACGGGAATCAGCCAGGAGGAGAGAAACTGCTGATGGGGAAGATCCGTTGAGAAGGGTAAGTGTTAATCCTTTTTCCGCTAAGAGTTTATGTGCAGGTTCTTTTTTTTCAGCTATCCTTGTCCATGTTTTACTCTGTCTTGTTGGTTGCTGTTGCCACTCCCATCCCTCTGCTGTCTTCACCTCCTTAAGAATCACAAGAATGGATAACTGATTATTCTTTTCTTTTGTTGATAAAATTACAATTTTCATCAACATCTAATGGGCATTTATTGTGTTAGAATATGAAAATTTATTTAGTTAATTACTGTACTTGTACGTGCAATCATTTGGTGTGAGATGGTTCGAATCATTTAATAAAAATGCATGGTGCTATGATAGTTTATCTTCTATATCATTATTCATAATGACTTCAGAGTGGTGAATATATGAAGCACGAGCTGTACTTTTCGAATGCACTTGCGAGAAATGAGGAAAATGCATGGTAATGCGAATTGATCAATTACAAATAAGTTAGCATTAAAATGAAAAATGCACTTGGTCAATTGTATATAAGATGAAACATATGTAATTATTACCTTCTAGTGTAATTAAAAAAATATTGTTCCCCTACACGTCTAAATGGATACCAGGAGGTTAGATGTCTGGATCTGACTCTAGTATCTCAGTCTTGCAACACTGGTCCTTATATGTCAAAGAGCATTTTGTATTTTTTTTTTCATAGCTCCTTAATTCCATGCACATATGTAGCTTAACTTTTATGGAGTCTTTTGAATTCCTCATAGTAAATGATGATTATAAGTGCAATGTTGGGCTCATCCCAGAGTATATCTTCATAGTTATTTGTTTAGTGCATCACTGTGTTCTTTAACTGAATGTGAGTTCTTTAGGTTATATGTGCTATGAATATGGGATATCATATGCCTGATCTGTATCTCAATAGTCGCATTAATGCCTGTTATCAGGTTTCTTGAGCTGAGCGCTGTGGAGTTGAGACTCTCAATGTTTGTGGTTAAATACCCTGGATCATGATGGTAATGTCCAGTAGCGATCAACGTTTCGCAGTAATTATATTGCCAGGATTTATGTACTGTTTTAATTGTTTGCAATCATTGATTAAATGGCTAGCCACATTATCATCAGTCGGTCATACTTGCTTCCACCATAAGTATAATGAAGTAATTAAATCACCAGCGATGTTTGATGTAGTATTGGACCATCATCCATGCACTTGGGATTAGGCCAAAAGGCTAGGCCATGCCCTCGGTGGCTGCATCTTGCTGGTTTTCTTCAGGATCATGCATGCCAAAATGACTGCAGCAATCTTATAGGCAAACAGCAATGTCCTGGATTTTTTTGGTTGGCTTGTGTTGCTGGTGGCTTGGTTTTGTAGACTGTGACCATAAATTAGCCAATTACATATGCAAATTTCTTATCTATATTCCCTTAAGAGCTAGAATAGAACCACTCTTGAACTGTTTTAGCCAAACAGCCATATTGTATTTCTTCCTTTGTTTTGCTGACATATTCTTGGCTTGGTATTGTAGCCTGAGGCCATCAATAACTTTCTGAGACCTATGGAAGGAGAGAAGCACAATAATCCAGGAGGCCGAGGCCATGGACGTGGTGGTGGAGGTGGATTTGGCAGAAGTTGAGCTATGGACGATCCAGCTCCGTCCATGGAAGACCGTGGACATTTTCCAACATTGGGTGGCACTTTGGAGGAATCTACATCCTCATGTTACTCCCTTTTTGTTATTCTTCAATTTTGAGGAGCTGGTGGGTATGCTAGCCACAGGTATTGAGGTTTCCTGAATCTAAAATGATGTCTTTGAGATCATCCATTGTATAATTTTGTGTTTTCAATACTCGTCTAACCTGCTGTATGATGGTAACTGACCTCTTTGCTTTGCTGGATGCTTACAAAATGGACCGTGCTGCTCATTTCCTGATCTCATGATGGATGTTACCTCTCTTTTGATTTTGCCTTGCTGATGTGCATCAAAGGAAATATGCGTGAAAGCAGATGGTTGTCCAATCTCTGAAACTGTATGCTCTAGCAATTGTGGATGCGGTCATGCAAAGTGGTATTACGAATTTCGTCTGGCATGCTTATTTCTGATTCTGATACATGTGGCAAAAGGCCTTCCTTGCTTTACGAGTCCTAACTTCAGTTTGTTGTTGTTGTTGTATATTCTGTGCAACAGCAAGTGTCATGCATTGCTGGAAGAATTCCCCATCGGTAGACCTAGATCAAAGGGGGAAAGAGTACACAAGTGGCTTGAAAAATCCCTCAGCCCTGATCTCAGGGTTTCTAAAACAACAGGGTGACGGGGCATTCAAAAAATTATAGAGAGGGAGGAGAAAGAATCAGGCTTTTAACCTGTTCCCTTTAACCTACCAAGCGTCATCGCCTTAGCAGCGTGCCTAGGTTGAAGGGTCGGGGTGCAGGCACTTGCGAGTAAGGCAGATCGAGGCGGACCTGCCAGGCCAGGATTGGTCGCGCGGAAGCAGGATAGGTGAGATTGGTACGTTTGGGAAGCAATGCGGCTAGGTGGGTAGACTAAGGCTGCCACCAGGTTGGTGAACCCAGGTGTAGCCTGCCTGGCCAGGAGGGCCCTGCGTGGAGGGCAGCTACGCAGACTCAGCAATCTGGCTACGAAGGGCTTGGTGAGGTTGGCTAAGGACTTTGGCACCGTAAGATGGGCGTTGGAATACGAGGGGCAATTGCATGGAGTGTCTGGGATCATGGGCATTGAAGCGGGGACAAGTGCCAAGGCTGTGCGAACGAACCGGCGGACCACCCAACCTAAAGGAGTTCACTACGCCATAGGCTGTTGGCCGCACGCGTGCCAAGAGTAGCCGAGTGTTGAGCGTGGGGGCACTACGTGGCATGGCGCCAGGCGTTTGGACAAAATCGTGCCTGGAGCGCGTGGAATGCGGACCAATCGTGCAGACGCGGATACGGAGGCGATGCGGCACGGAAGTACGTGAGGTTAGCCACGTGCGAGTGGATAAGGATGCCGTCCTATAAACGCAGAGCCACCTGGACGTGGGAGGCATGCGGCACGGACATGACATGCAAGTTTAGGTGACCTAAGCGAATGAAGTTCCTGCCCAAGAAAAGCAGACGCGCACAAAGGCTTTGGTTGGGCAGGTGAGGTTGCTACACGGGGCGTGCGGAGGCGAGATGCTCGGAAGGACCGATGTTGGGCACTATAGTTGATATGGTTGGTAAACCGAAAGTAAAATCAGAATTTTATACGGTCTTCAGGTTCTGGACGGCTCCTAGTCCTAGACGGCCCCCAGGTCCTGGGCGGCTCCTAGTCTTAGGCGGCCCCTAAGTCCTGGGCGGCTCCTAGTCCTAGGCGGCCCTAGGTCCTGGACGGCCTCCTAGTCCTAGGCGGCCTTCAGGTCCTGGGCGGCTCCTAGCCTTAGGCGGCCTCCAGGTCCTGGGCGGCTCCTAGCCTTAGGCGGCCTCTAGGTCCTGGGCGGTCCCTAGTCCTAGGCGGCCCCAGGTCCTGGGCGGCCTCCTAGTCGTAGGCGGCCCCCAGGTCCTGGGCTCCTAGTCCTAGGCGGCCCCCAGGTCCTGGGCTCCTAGTCCTAGGCGGCCCCCAGGTCCTGGGCGGCCTCCTAGTCCTAGACGGCCCCCAGGTCCTGGGCGGCCTCCTAGTCCTAGGCGGCCCCCAGGCCCTGGGCGGCCTCCTAATCCTAGGCGGCCTCCTGGTCCTAGGCGGCCCCCAGGTCTTGGGCGGCCTCCTGGTCCTAGGCGGCCCC
>UESW01004178.1:0-224465 GCA_900491605.1 Calamus simplicifolius | reverse complement strand
AAGAAGGGAGCAGAAAATCTTGCAGCTGATCATCTTTCAAGGCTTGAGAATCCAGACTTCGAACAATTCCTTGAAGATGCCATTGAGGAAAATTTCCCAGATGAGAAATTGTATGCTGTTAAGGTATTAAACTATCCTTGGTTTGCGGATTTTGCTAACTATTTGGCAGCTAATTCACTCCCATATGATATGACATATCAGCAAAAGAAGAAATTCTTTTCTGATATTAAGTACTATATTTGGGAAGATCCTTTCTTGTATAAGATTTGTGCAGATGGTGTAATAAGGTGTGTTCCAGACTATGAATTCGAGTCCATACTCAGTTATTGCCATGATAAAGAGGCTGGAGGACACTATGGTGCTTCAAGAACCGCTGCTAAAATTTTACAATCAGGTTTCTATTGGCCCACATTGTTTAAGGATGCTCATAGGTATGTCATGACTTGTGATAAATGTCAAAGAACAGGTAACATCTCTAAATTGCATGAAATGCCTTTGAGTGGTATCCTTGTATGTGAAATATTTGATGTATGGGGAATAGATTTCATGGGACCCTTCCCTAATTCTTATGGAAATAAGTATATTCTAGTTGCTGTTGACTATGTGTCTAAATGGGTGGAAGCAATTGCTTTACCTACAATGATGCTAGAAGAGTGGTCATTTCCTTAAGAAAATTTTCACACGATTTGGCACACCACGTACCATAATTAGTGATAGGGGAACACATTTTTGTAATGCACAATTTGAGCGTCTCCTTGCTAAATATGATGTGAAGCATAAAATTAGTACACCTTATCACCCACAAACAAGTGGTCAAGTGGAAATTTCAAATAAGGAATTGAAAAGGATCCTTGAGAAGACTGTTAGTCAATCTAGGAAGGATTGGTCTCTTAAGTTAGATGATGCATTATGGGCATACAGAACTGCATATAAAACACCTATAGGTATGTCTCCATATTTGTTAGTTTATGTAAATCTTGTCATTTACCTGTGGAATTACAACATAAGGCATTTTGGGCTACTAAATATTTAAATTTTGATCCACAGGCAACAGGAGAGAAGAGAATCCTTCAATTGAATGAATTGGATGAGATGCGTCTTTATGCATATGAGAATGCAAGAATTTATAAGGAACGCACAAAGAAATGGCATGACAAGCATATTGTCAAGAAAGATTTACAAGTTGGTGACCAAGTCTTACTATACAATTCAAGACTTAGACTTTTTCCAGGAAAACTCAAGTCAAGATGGTCGGGTCCATTTATTGTTAAGGAAATTTTTCCTCATGGTGCTGTAGAGATATCACACCATGAGAAGGGAACCTTCAAAGTCAATGGACATCGTCTCAAGCCATATTTTGGAGGAGTATTTCCATCAAACAAGTCCATTGTGGACTTGGAAGACCCCTAAATTTGCTAGTGAAAGTCGAGCTAACGACTATAAATCAAGCGCTTGTTAGGAGGCACCCTAACATCATCTATGTTTTTATTTGTGTTTGTTGTTAATTTCAGTGTTTTTAATTCTATTTAGTTATGTTTGTTGTGTTTTTAATGTGTTTATTTATGTTTGTTTGCAAGTACAAGCAATTTGGGACTTAGAAGATTTTATGAGGTAAAACACTGAAAATCACAGCTGTGATATTCAATATCACAGCCGTGATTTGAATTCCAGAGAGTTGTATTTTCTCAGACAACATAACGACCGTTATTTTCAAAATAACGGGCGTTATTTTACCTCCAGAGACACATGTTTACAGACAAAATAACAGTCGTTATATTGGAAATAACGGGTGTGAAATTCATAGTCTCAGTCAATATCACGCCCGTGATATTAAATATCATGCCCGTGATATGGTCTCCTGAGAGTTGCAATTAACAGTCAATATCACACCCGTTATCTTAAATTTCACGAGCGTGATTTTGGACCTGCACAAAATTAGTTTTTAGTTGAAATAACGGGCATGCTATATTATATCATGACCGTTATATCATTTCCTGCAACCGCTCGTTATATGCTCATCCGAAAATACGCAGTGGAATGCGGTCGGCGTTGGTTGGCGAAGGCCTCCACGCCGCTGCTCGGTCCGCGCGAAGAAGTTTGGTTGGAATTGGCTTCAGTGCACTAAATTCACAATAAATGGCTTTATGGGAGGCTATATATAAAAAAAAAAAACCTCCCCTTTACTCCCCTCCTCGTCCGATTGGTAGGAAGATTTCCAATTTTGCTTCAGAGCTCAAATTTGCATAGAAGTTCTACAATTTGTGTATTGTCCATTCCCAACCTACAGGTACTTTCTACACTTTCTTCTTCAATTTTGCATTAATCGAATTTCATTGAATTGCTGGATGATATTATTACTTGACTTGGTTTCATTATTGAGTGGAATTGGCCATAGAATTCATATTTGATACAATGCTTACCAAGTGTTCGACAAAAAGTCTTCAATGACTGCAATTCAATTCAAAATATTGAATGCAATTCAATGCCATTCAGTTCAGCTTGCCTATACAATGCACAATTATTAATTGAAAATGCAATTCAAATATGCTTGTACAATGCACAAGTTTTTCCAATAATTAGTTGAGCTTACAACTGTTACATTTTGACTTGTGATTTGATATGTTTGGTTACATAATTGTCTTATTTTGCCACTTGATACTATGATTGCAATTGTTACCAAATATTCAATATATGTTACCTCTATATGCCTTTACCATTGTTGGAATATTGTTTTTGGCAGCACCTTTTGTTATCCTTGGGATTTTACATTCACATTAGCTATAATGCCACCAAGAACAAGAGGTAGCAAAAGAGGTGGATCTAGTTCTACTAGAGCAGAGAGTAGTAGGGCTGTTGCCAGTAGAAGAGGAGTGGTGGAAGCTGTCGCAATCCGAAGTCGACTACAGGAATTGCTGAAAAGACCTATTGAATCCAACAAATTTATAGTCGATGATGATTTGGAAACAATAGGTATTCAGGAGGAAATACATGCCTTCATCCACCGGATTGGTTGGGAGACCTTCGTGACTATTCAGGAGCCTGCTTACCCCCACTTGTTATGTGAGTTTCTCAGCTCCATCATCTTTGATGATGTAAAGGCCAGAACTCCTGATCGACCAGATGCAATTCAGTTTACTCTTGGGGGTCAGACTTTCTCTATGTCCATTTCAGAGTTTGGGGTAGCTTGTGGTTTATATACAGAGGCAGAGACCCACACTGAAGAGTATCAACTGTATTTGATGAAATACCCTCCCCAATTTAATGCTACCCAAGCATGGGAGGAGGTGGCTCCTCGTTCTGGAGTGTACAGTGCTAGATACACCAAAAGCACTACACTTCCCACCCTAACTCTGCGCTTCATGCATCGATACATCACCTATACAATTAATGGTCGGGGTGACAGTAATGGGTCGGTGACTGGGGACGATTTATTCTATCTTTGGTGTATGGTCACTACAAGGAAATGTAATATGGGATATCGCCTGGCGAAGTATCTCCATCATAAGAGCAAACAGAATACAGGAAGGCTTTGTGGTGGGTCTTACATTACCAGATTGGCAAGGAACCTCGGTACACTTGACCCAATTCCGAGGAATGCAGTCCGGCTAGATATGCAGCCTTTGACCACCAATACCCTCATCCGGATGGGGATTATTTTTCGTGATCCAAATGGTCGGATCCAGTTTGTGGATGAGGAGGCTTTTCCAGGAGCGGCCGAGACTGAGATCCCAGAGGAGAATGCCCCACCAGCCCCTCAAGAGGAGATTTCTACAGAGGAGGTACCAGTTCCATCAGCAGCACCACCAGCTTCGATACCATCATCTTCCAGAGCATCTCGACCACCCCAAGTTGTTTCTCAGCAGCTGTCTATGCGTCTCCAAAGATTGGAAGGCAATGTTCAACAGATAAGTGGTACTTTGGAGATTATGGATCGTAGACAGAGAAGGATGGAGAGGGCTTTGAGACAATTCTTCCAGGCTCAGAACATACCTTATCCTTCATCATCCTCATCTTCCACTTCTGCTACGGATGGGAGCTCGAGCTCTTGATTTCTCACTTTCCTTTATGTTTTTACCTTGCAAACACTAGTTTGTTGCTTTTATTTCAGTTGTTTTAGTTATGTTTATTTTCACCGTACTTTAACTATTTTAGTTCAATTTGCTTTTGCTTGGTTATGTATGAGGCACGCACTTCAAGGAAAGGATCCATGGAAATTGAACAAATATACCACAATCAGGGCAGTATTTTTCTACTCTCTCCCATTTATGTTGATTATGGATTTGTCTCAACTTATTTTATTTTGAAAACATTGAGGACAATGTTTAGTTCAAGTGTGGGGGGTAGTCGTATATGAGTACAAAACATGCATTGAATCATCTTTTAATTTTTTTATTTCCCTTAATTGATAATTAAATTAAAGTCATTCATTAGAATCAATGAAAAATTGTGAGTTTCATAACTTGATTGAATTTATACATTTTTACAAGTTTGTTGAGTAAATTGATTTGGTTTCTGATTATGAAATTTTACACGTTTGATTGATAAATATGATTACCCTGTGAGATTTTGAGCCTTTAGATTGAACACTAAATTCAATCTCATTTTCTTTGCTGTGTGATATTGCATTCCATTTTCATGAACTTCTAGAACTTGCATGAATTCTTTTCAAGACTACATTAATATGAACTTGCATAAAGAAGATTAAGGCAATTTGTTGAACCCAATTTGTGATTACCCAAACCTATGGACCAAAACACCTAACCCTACCAAAATGCTTAACCCTTTTAACCCTTTCTATTTCCATTGTTAAACAAGTTGAGCCTTGACTTATCCTTTGTCCATACTTGAGTACAAAACATTTACACATTTTCATCTACTAATCTTAAGAGAATGAGGATTTGTGGTAGTTGTTTGCTAGTCATATAACATTGAGTACTTGAATATTATTGTGAATTATGAAGAATTGGGAATTTGTTTAAATTTTCATTTTCATTTAAAAAAAAAAAAAAAAAAAGAAAAAAAAAGAAAAAAATGCATGTATATATAAAAAAAAAAAAAGAAGAAGAAGAAGAGAAATTCCCATAGTTTAATATTATTCAAGTACTTGGGAAATAAGAAAGTGGAAGGTTTTATGATTGCACTTCTTATCATATCTTGGGTTGGTTGATTGAAGGATGAAGGTTTATTTATTTTGTACTCAAATTACCTTATCCAACAAAATTTTCCTACCTTAACTTACTCCTTACCCCAATCCTTGTTACATCCTTACCTAAAGTCCTTATGATTTGTGTATAGTTTATATTCAAAGTAGTGGAGATTAGAATAATTGCAAGCATATGGTAAGTTGTGATTATGGATGCATTTGAGAGAAACACTTTACCTTAATTATCGAGGGTATAGAGAGACACATACATCCGGTGAGAATTTATCAATCTTATTTGTTTCTTTTCATATTAAGTTCTAAATTACTTTGTTCTTCAATTTTGTGAAAGGTAGATTCATGAAAAGTTATGGAATTAAGCAGTTCTAGTTGAATTCTAGTTTTGACTTTGGTTTGATTTGATATGATGGAAATTAATTAATTTTTGGATGGTTCATTGTTATGTTTGCTCGAGGACGTGCAAACGTTCAAGTGTGGGGGAATTTTGATAAGTATAAATTATGCATATAATTTATACTTTATTTCATTATTTTTATTTTGATAATTTGAGGACTTGGTATTGATTTTTGTGCTATTTCAGGAAAAAATTAAAGATTCTGCAATTTGGAGGATCAAAGTGTAAATTGGAGAAAAAGAGCAAATATCACCACCAGATTTCACTGCCATGATAATTGGTGGTGAAATTCTCAACAATTATCTACGTAGAAATTTTCACCATTTAAATATCACCACTTGATTTCACAGCCATGAAATCTGGTGGTGGAATTCCCAGCAGATATCACCACCAGATTTCACAGCCATGATATTTGGTGGTGAAATTGAAATAACTTCCAATAACCAACCATTTCGGGGAAGTTATTGGAGGTTAATTGACACATGAAGAGGGGGATATAAAAGGGTCTTTGGAGAAAAGAATGGCGGAGATTTCTGGAGGAGAAAAAGTGACAAGAAACAAGCACAAACAAAGGATCAAGGAATCAAGAAGTAGGATTGAAGATCAAAGTTCATCTTGGTTGTAATTTCCTTCCTTCTTTGAAAACAATGTTTCATACTTCCATCTATGTAATCAGTTTCTTTGTTTTCATGGGGAACTAAACATTCTCCACTAGAATATGTATGGATTCTAGTATGTTGACGTATATATGATGTGTTTCCATTTCAATTAAGTCTTATGTTCATGTATGTCTTAATTGTGTTCTTAATGCTTAGGGAGATTGATCAACTCTTTATTGATTTTAATTCATGTATGTAACTTGAGAAAGAGCTATATGAATGGATAAACAATTAAGACAATGGATTGTAAGGCATAGAGATATGACCTTATAATTTATTTGGTAATGAGATTTTAGAGGATAAAGTTTCATTAGGGAATTCCATTGAACTTAAAGCATAATTAAGTGATTAATTAGTATAGAGATATATTAATTAATTATTTAATTATAGTTGAGTGATAACTCGAGAGAGCCCATTCATCGCAATAGGGAATTACGCCGGTGCATGATATGAGATCTTTTAATTGAAATGAAGCATGTTATAATACATTAAATATGCTAGAAGAAGTGCATATTCTAGTGCTTTTGTTAATTGCATTTTTAATCCTTATTTCAATTGGTAACTTTAGTTAATTTTAGGATTTAATTTAATTCTTATAATTCCATTGTTTTGATTGATTAGATAATGGAACTTAGTATAATACTAGTAGTCATTAATTAGTCTTCGTGGGACGATACTCTATTCATCATTATATTACTTGAGCGACTAGTGCACTTGCTAGTGATTTAGTAGCAACAGACAACCATAAGATCGGATATACTATGGTACAAAATCTTGGGTAGTTTGAAACTTACATCTACACCAGATAATGAGAATGTTGTGATGAATCTCTGGTAATACAAAAAAAAAAGATAGAATAAAGCATGAAGTTATTCATAAAAAGGTGATGGTAGCACCAATTGAAAACAAATTGAGGGATGAACAATTTAAATGGTTTGAATATGTGCAATGTAAACTTAGATATGTATCTTTGTGAATGAGTGATTGGATACATGTAGAAACAAAAGAAGGGCAGAGGTGGATTGAAAGTTATGTGGAAGAAAGTGATAAAAATAAAATAAAATCTTTGCATCTTATAAAAAATATAGCTCAATCGAGTAGAATGGAGAAAAAAGATTCATGTAGCCGATTCTGATTGATTTGGGATTACGGCTTTGTTGTTATTGTTGTTGTATGTTGTTGAATTGTGATTTTGATATTTGGTTTCTAACATGAAAAAAAGAGAAGAAATGATGAGATTTTAAAGATACAACCAATGAGTTGCTAAATAAATATGATATGATTTCTTCGTTCTAACAATATTTTGTTGCATAAAATATTTATTCAACTTTTCTTTGAAAATAAAAAAAAGTAGCCAGAGCTTGTCAATCATAAATTAAATTGTATTAATCATAAATTAAATGGTAACAATGGTAAATCAAGATTCAAGGGCTTTTTGTCATTTTGCCTAAGCATTGGTATCCTTATTTAGTGAAGTACCATATTCTGGAAAGAAGGGAAAAGAATCCTTAGGTAAACTTTGCACGTGAGCTAGGAAGAGATCATCTTATCGCTTCACTTTGGAAAAACATGGTGTCAACCAAATTTTTTTCACCACTAGACATGTCCACAGATAACAGAACCTTTGACTTCAACAATGGGTCATTTTATAATCTATGATTGCTTTCATCTAACAAGATTTGGTTGTATAGTTTAATTTTTTAACCCTATCTTCGTATCTAGGTTAGATTATTTCAGCACAAGCTTATTAATGGAATGTGATGGTTGTGTTGTTGAACCAGCTGAGCCTGATCTTGTTACTGAAGCTTACAGATGAGAAGGATTTAGATAGTTCAACAAAAAACGATATGGTCAACCTATCTAATTCGTTGGCAGTTACAACATCACATTACATAACTATACTTTTGAACTTTTGAACATAAAAGTCGAATTTTTAGTTGCATGCTTCAAATTACAGGACAACAAAGATACATGATGTAGTTTGTATTGAGTGATCTAATATCATTATAACATCCATTGTGATTAGATGGATTCTCCTTACAAGGATGCATCTTCGATGCATATGGTCTGTATCTTTCGTTTCATTTATCCATTTCAGCTTATTGAAAATTGTATAACTAAATTAATGTACATGGTTACTGGCGTGGGAGACCATGATATATTTCATATTTTCATTGCACTAAGGAATGCTGGTAGAAGAACATGTTATTCTGACAATTTCATCACTTATATATCTTTCCATGTTGAAAATCCGCTAGATATAAAATGTTCACACATGTTCATGCCAGTCAGTGTATGCATGTTTTTTCTATGAAACTCTTGGTGAGGTTAATAGAGCAAGATTATTATAATTTTCCTAGGGTCAATAAATGTACTTTTCATGCTTCTTTCTTAGTTGCAATGCAGATCAAATGTGTTTTGGATTCATTTATCTAGAGCATTACAACTTATGTATAATTTACTGGTGAATATTTTTCCTAATTTTCTTGTAGCTTCTGAGTGCAGGAGATGACTCTGGATGAGTATGAGAAGAAAAGAGGAAAGCACTTCAAGCATTGCAAAAAACAGAGAAAAGGAAGGTGGATGTTGGCAAGGAGTTTGAATTCATGCAACTACTCTCTGCTAAGAAAAACAATGATGATGTCTTCATAAGACTGGTGAATTTTGAAAAAGCAATTTAAGTTCTACTTTTCCTGTTCATAGTTGCAAGTTTTAGCTAGCTTTTATGTCTTCCAATTCATGTTTGTAGGGTTGAGAACGGGAATCAGCCAGGAGGAGAGAAACTGCTGATGGGGAAGATCCGTTGAGAAGGGTAAGTGTTAATCCTTTTTCCGCTAAGAGTTTATGTGCAGGTTCTTTTTTTTCAGCTATCCTTGTCCATGTTTTACTCTGTCTTGTTGGTTGCTGTTGCCACTCCCATCCCTCTGCTGTCTTCACCTCCTTAAGAATCACAAGAATGGATAACTGATTATTCTTTTCTTTTGTTGATAAAATTACAATTTTCATCAACATCTAATGGGCATTTATTGTGTTAGAATATGAAAATTTATTTAGTTAATTACTGTACTTGTACGTGCAATCATTTGGTGTGAGATGGTTCGAATCATTTAATAAAAATGCATGGTGCTATGGTGATAGTTTATCTTCTATTTGTTATCATTATTCATAATGACTTCAGAGTGGTGAATATATGCTTGTTTCCAAGCACGAGCTGTATTTTTATTATCTTTTCGAATGCACTTGCGACCACTTTTTATCATATGAAATGAGGAAAATGCATGGTAATGCGAATTGATCAATTACAAATAAGTTAGCATTAAAATGAAAAATGCACTTGGTCAATTGTATATAAGATGAAACATATGTAATTATTACCTTCTAACATTTTTTTATTTTACAACATTTAAAAAACTAATGTGTAATTAAAAAAATATTGTTCCCCTACACGTCTAAATATCTTTTTTTATAAAAAAAATCTCTTCCAAATTGGATACCAGGAGGTTAGATGTCTGGATCTGACTCTAGTATCTCAGTCTTGCAACACTGGTCCTTATATGTCAAAGAGCATTTTGTATTTTTTTTTTCATAGCTCCTTAATTCCATGCACATATGTAGCTTAACTTTTATGGAGTCTTTTGAATTCCTCATAGTAAATGATGATTATAAGTGCAATGTTGGGCTCATCCCAGAGTATATCTTCATAGTTATTTGTTTAGTGCATCACTGTGTTCTTTAACTGAATGTGAGTTCTTTAGGTTATATGTGCTATGAATATGGGATATCATATGCCTGATCTGTATCTCAATAGTCGCATTAATGCCTGTTATCAGGTTTCTTGAGCTGAGCGCTGTGGAGTTGAGACTCTCAATGTTTGTGGTTAAATACCCTGGATCATGATGGTAATGTCCAGTAGCGATCAACGTTTCGCAGTAATTATATTGCCAGGATTTATGTACTGTTTTAATTGTTTGCAATCATTGATTAAATGGCTAGCCACATTATCATCAGTCGGTCATACTTGCTTCCACCATAAGTATAATGAAGTAATTAAATCACCAGCGATGTTTGATGTAGTATTGGACCATCATCCATGCACTTGGGATTAGGCCAAAAGGCTAGGCCATGCCCTCGGTGGCTGCATCTTGCTGGTTTTCTTCAGGATCATGCATGCCAAAATGACTGCAGCAATCTTATAGGCAAACAGCAATGTCCTGGATTTTTTTGGTTGGCTTGTGTTGCTGGTGGCTTGGTTTTGTAGACTGTGACCATAAATTAGCCAATTACATATGCAAATTTCTTATCTATATTCCCTTAAGAGCTAGAATAGAACCACTCTTGAACTGTTTTAGCCAAACAGCCATATTGTATTTCTTCCTTTGTTTTGCTGACATATTCTTGGCTTGGTATTGTAGCCTGAGGCCATCAATAACTTTCTGAGACCTATGGAAGGAGAGAAGCACAATAATCCAGGAGGCCGAGGCCATGGACGTGGTGGTGGAGGTGGATTTGGCAGAAGTTGAGCTATGGACGATCCAGCTCCGTCCATGGAAGACCGTGGACATTTTCCAACATTGGGTGGCACTTTGGAGGAATCTACATCCTCATGTTACTCCCTTTTTGTTATTCTTCAATTTTGAGGAGCTGGTGGGTATGCTAGCCACAGGTATTGAGGTTTCCTGAATCTAAAATGATGGTCTTTGAGATCATCCATTGTATAATTTTGTGTTTTCAATACTCGTCTAACCTGCTGTATGATGGTAACTGACCTCTTTGCTTTGCTGGATGCTTACAAAATGGACCGTGCTGCTCATTTCCTGATCTCATGATGGATGTTACCTCTCTTTTGATTTTGCCTTGCTGATGTGCATCAAAGGAAATATGCGTGAAAGCAGATGGTTGTCCAATCTCTGAAACTGTATGCTCTAGCAATTGTGGATGCGGTCATGCAAAGTGGTATTACGAATTTCGTCTGGCATGCTTATTTCTGATTCTGATACATGTGGCAAAAGGCCTTCCTTGCTTTACGAGTCCTAACTTCAGTTTGTTGTTGTTGTTGTATATTCTGTGCAACAGCAAGTGTCATGCATTGCTGGAAGAATTCCCCATCGGTAGACCTAGATCAAAGGGGGAAAGAGTACACAAGTGGCTTGAAAAATCCCTCAGCCCTGATCTCAGGGTTTCTAAAACAACAGGGTGACGGGGCATTCAAAAAATTATAGAGAGGGAGGAGAAAGAATCAGGCTTTTAACCTGTTCCCTTTAACCTACCAAGCGTCATCGCCTTAGCAGCGTGCCTAGGTTGAAGGGTCGGGGTGCAGGCACTTGCGAGTAAGGCAGATCGAGGCGGACCTGCCAGGCCAGGATTGGTCGCGCGGAAGCAGGATAGGTGAGATTGGTACGTTTGGGAAGCAATGCGGCTAGGTGGGTAGACTAAGGCTGCCACCAGGTTGGTGAACCCAGGTGTAGCCTGCCTGGCCAGGAGGGCCCTGCGTGGAGGGCAGCTACGCAGACTCAGCAATCTGGCTACGAAGGGCTTGGTGAGGTTGGCTAAGGACTTTGGCACCGTAAGATGGGCGTTGGAATACGAGGGGCAATTGCATGGAGTGTCTGGGATCATGGGCATTGAAGCGGGGACAAGTGCCAAGGCTGTGCGAACGAACCGGCGGACCACCCAACCTAAAGGAGTTCACTACGCCATAGGCTGTTGGCCGCACGCGTGCCAAGAGTAGCCGAGTGTTGAGCGTGGGGGCACTACGTGGCATGGCGCCAGGCGTTTGGACAAAATCGTGCCTGGAGCGCGTGGAATGCGGACCAATCGTGCAGACGCGGATACGGAGGCGATGCGGCACGGAAGTACGTGAGGTTAGCCACGTGCGAGTGGATAAGGATGCCGTCCTATAAACGCAGAGCCACCTGGACGTGGGAGGCATGCGGCACGGACATGACATGCAAGTTTAGGTGACCTAAGCGAATGAAGTTCCTGCCCAAGAAAAGCAGACGCGCACAAAGGCTTTGGTTGGGCAGGTGAGGTTGCTACACGGGGCGTGCGGAGGCGAGATGCTCGGAAGGACCGATGTTGGGCACTATAGTTGATATGGTTGGTAAACCGAAAGTAAAATCAGAATTTTATACGGTCTTCAGGTTCTGGACGGCTCCTAGTCCTAGACGGCCCCCAGGTCCTGGGCGGCTCCTAGTCTTAGGCGGCCCCTAAGTCCTGGGCGGCTCCTAGTCCTAGGCGGCCCTAGGTCCTGGACGGCCTCCTAGTCCTAGGCGGCCTTCAGGTCCTGGGCGGCTCCTAGCCTTAGGCGGCCTCCAGGTCCTGGGCGGCTCCTAGCCTTAGGCGGCCTCTAGGTCCTGGGCGGTCCCTAGTCCTAGGCGGCCCCAGGTCCTGGGCGGCCTCCTAGTCGTAGGCGGCCCCCAGGTCCTGGGCTCCTAGTCCTAGGCGGCCCCCAGGTCCTGGGCGGCCTCCTAGTCCTAGACGGCCCCCAGGTCCTGGGCGGCCTCCTAGTCCTAGGCGGCCCCCAGGCCCTGGGCGGCCTCCTAATCCTAGGCGGCCTCCTGGTCCTAGGCGGCCCCCAGGTCTTGGGCGGCCTCCTGGTCCTAGGCGGCCCCCAGGTCCTGGGCGGCCCCTAGTCCTAGGCGGCCCCCAGGCCCTGGGCGGCCCCTAGTCCTAAGCGGCCCCCAGGCCCTGGGCGGCCTCCTAATCCTAGGCGGCCCCCAGGTCCTGGGCGGCTCCTAGTCCTAGGCGGCCCCCAGGTCCTGGGCGGCCTCCTAGTCCTAGTCCTAGGCGGCCCCCAGG
The DNA here is from genome assembly GCA_900491605.1 of Calamus simplicifolius. Lineage (NCBI taxonomy): Eukaryota > Viridiplantae > Streptophyta > Magnoliopsida > Arecales > Arecaceae > Calamus > Calamus simplicifolius. Next base: position 211,453 of record UESW01004178.1, on the reverse strand, counting down.
TCCTGGGAGGCCCCTAGTCCTAGGAAGCCCCTAGGTCCTAAGCGGCCCCTAGTCCTAGGTGGCCTCCAGGTCTTGGGCGGCCCCTAGTCCTAGGCGGCCCCCAGGTTCTGGGCAGTCTCCTAATCATAGGCGGCCCCCAGGTCCTGGGCGGCCTCCTAGTCTTAGAATTACTTTCATATCAGAAGCTCTAAACGCGATGAGCTGTCGCGTCCGGAAAAGAGATCGAGAATCATTAAGCATCATGACGCTTTAAATGACTCGAATAAGACAAACGCTGGAGCGTCACCATCCATCGAAAAGCTCAAATAAAGAAGATGCTGAGCACATGTTTTAGGGCCAGATAACTTCCCTCCGATCCTGACATTCCCACTAACCCTGATATTCCTTTGGGAAAACCGAAATCCATCATGAAGATTCTTAGCTTCCGGAGCAAGTTCCTTAATACCTCTGCTATTAACTATCGCTAAATGACCACGTGGCACGCTCTCGTTTGAAGCTAGTTTTTATCTTACATGTCAATTTTTATCCAGAAAAGAAGAAAAAATGATAATGATTCAACGCTGACGACATGTTGACGAAGACTAAAAAGGAATATCCTTTGGGAGCTAAGGGGGTATAAGGAAGGGGAGAATCAAGGGAGAAGGGGGCTGACTCTTCCTTTAGTAGGAGATCCTGCAACAAAGAAGACCTTTTTTCCTATCTTTTCTGGTGATTCAGCATCAACAATAGTTGTTAGACTTGGCTTGGACATTGACTCGACCAAAGGCTCGGATCACTGGTTCAACCGTCAGGTCATTGGTTGAATCATCGATCTGAGAAAGAGGGAGAAAAAGAGGCAAGTATAGCCCGAGGGATGGAGGGAGAGGATCTCTCACTATAAGAAAAATATGTTTTAGCGACACCAAAATGCGTCACTAATACATCGCTAAAGCAGTTTAGCGATGCAATTATGGCGTCGTTGTAATTATCGTCGCAGAATGGATGCTGTCGCAATTGCGTCGCTAAATAGCGACGCCCAGTGACGCAATTACTTGCCGCAATATTGCAACGCATTAATTGCGCGAATTACCTGGCATCGCAATATTGCGACTCAAGACGCAATTACCTGGTTGCGTCGCAATATTGCGACTCAATTGATTGCTTCGCAATATTGCGACTCAATTGATTGCGTCGCAATATTGGGACTCAATTGATTGCGTCGCAATATTGCGATGCCAGGTAATTACGTTGTAATATTTAATAATAATATTTTAAAAATATTAGCGACGCAATTTCAGTCGCTAATGCATCGCTAATTAATTTTTTTTAAAAAATATAAAATATTAAAAATTAAAATAGTTAATACAATTTCATTACATTTAAATATTGATCGAAACATTCATCACTCATATTGATCGAAACATTCATTATTTAATTTTTTAAAAAAATTAATATATTAAAATTTTGAAGTTTTCATGTATAAAACATAAAAAGTAAAGAAAAAAATACATCAAGAGTCCGCACTATCACGATCACATGGAGGCTGGAAACCCTGTGACATGCGGCTAACCAAATTCTCCATCTGACGCATCTACTCTCTCACGTCTGCAAGCTCCTGCTGAAGGCCTCCCGTGCGCTGGTCGAACTCCTGCTGAATCTCCTGCCGAACCTCATCCGTAATAGATCTCCGAACTGGAGGCCTGATGGGGAAAATATCCAGAAGCTCTAGTGCCCAGACCATAGACCCTGTGGTCTTGCGGCTGGGCACCAACAGCCTCCAAAAACACATGTCGACTTTCCTTTGGTGAGAGTTCGACAGGCGTCCCCCCATCAGTGGAGTCGACCTGCGATGCCTGGGAGTGAAGCTCATCGACTCGTGCCTTTGAATTATAAAATCAATAATAAATGAATCAATAAATTTTCCTAAATAAAATTTTAAAAATTAAATAGATACAATATAAAGCTAATTTCTTACCGCAACCTCATGTGATCGTGTATCGACCCAGGAACCGTCCCTCCTATTGTGTCGTCCTGAATAGATGAAACTCACCAGGATCTCCGCCCTCCTGCTCAGACTACAACAGCAGAAGAAATGATATAAATATAAGTATTTATAAATAATAAAATTAGTAATTAAATTATTTATGTTTTCTTACCATACGGCGTCTGTGCTCCTGAATCGAAATGGACCCCGCAGTGTGTTAGGAGAGACCCATGCCAGGACCGCCCCTCTTGGATCGGCGGTTCGTGCTGGCTGATGCGGACCTCCTGCGCTAGCCATTAGACTGCCAAACCTGCTGCCACTCGTGCCAAATACCCTCCAGCACATGCGCAGGACGCTCATCCGATGCCCTCCAACGATGAAGCATGTTGGAGTATCGGCGCGCCACAAGAGCATCCCATGCTGCCCTAATGGCACATGGATGGTAGGGTCCCTCGTAAACTTTTTCTGCATTGAAATAAACAATTAGTTTCAGAATTGATTAAGATTAAGAAATTTTATATCAATGATAAATTGTATTTAATAAGTTTACCTGAAACTCTGAAAAATAAAACTCCCTCATGGCCGCAGATACATGGCGCCAATCGTAGCCACTGGGATCAGCACGCCTCTGAAATATGGAGCTGATTCGGCTCGATACATTATGCTGCTCAATAAATCTGTTAAAAAAATGCATGTTTATAAGTAATTGACTTAAAGACATAAACATATGTTTACAATTAGTATATACTTACAACCCATGAGCATCCAGTCCAAGTACGGTGCGGCCGACGATGGAAGAACTCTCGGAGGTATGTGCCGATCGGCTGGAGGATAATAATGCAGGATCACCGCCGATGGATGGAGAGATCAGAGGCTGTGCGATGTGTGGAGATCCGAACTCTCCAACTCCAGAGCTCATGGGATCTGATGCGGCAGGGCTACATCTCTGCTCACTCTGTCTGTCGGCGGCAGATCTACCTCGGCCTGTCATACTGAAAATACTAAAGATTTATGCAATATAATTATGAATAATGATTGAATATATAAAAATTTAACACTTATAAAAATAAATGAAATTTGAAAAAACCTCTATGTTTAATTGGTGTCATTTGTTTCGTGAAATGTTGGTTCAAGCCGTATCGGACTGCGATTCAGTTTTATTATCATCGGAAGGAAACCGAATATTTGCATCCGCAATTTCTTGGACATCACCATTTGGATCTCTAAGTGATGTTTCAGGAGCCCTTGTGTCGTCCTCAACTGCATGCATTTCCATCTCATCCTCTTGAAATGCAAGGCACTCGGCTGATTGACTTGATGAACTCTCGTCTAATGTAATTGTTGAACGTGGGACGATTTTAGAAACAGCCCACCAATCTCGCTTGTCGTTGCGCAAACTTGGATATCCGCAGTAAAACACTTGCTGAGCTTGGGATGCAAGGATGAATGGTTCATATTTTTGCAATCTTCGTCGATGGTTTACTTCAACTAGATTGTAGTCGTTATGAACCCTTTTACCCACAGAAAATGTTGGATCGAACCAATCGCAACGAAACAATACGGTTCGTTTCATAGGCCAACCAGGATATTCAACTTCAACCACCTCTACTAACTTTCCGTAATAATCCTGCATATTTGCTCCAACACTTTCTCCTTTAATACACACCTCAGTTTTGTGTGCCTCTTGAAGCTGCTAGTCGTTCAATCTGAAATTTATACCCATTAACAAAATAGCCAGTAGAGGTTGTTACGGTCTTCAATGGCCATTGCGATAGACATTTAATGAAAATATTGTCGGTTATGGATCATGGACTGTTAACCTATAAATTAATAAGCTATTCACAACCAATTCGAAAAATAAAAGCCATTATTGAAATTGATTGAGTTATACTACTCACAAATTCATAAAACCAGTAAGCGAACTTCGTTTCTAACTTTTGTCCAATGGCAACTTGACTGATGTCGGGATTCATCTATCGTTGTCTATCACAATACATCCTTATGGGACGATAACGATTAAAACTTCTGTTAGCAATTAATTAAATACTGTGGTATATTGCAATTTAAATTGGAAGTTCCAATTAAGCATAGAAGTATATACTTACTCAATGTATGGATCGACTTCTCTACAGTTCATTAGGATGTAATAATGTGCTGCATTATACTCCATATCGCTAAGATTTCTTGACTTCTGCCCTCCAAATGAACGGTCGATACCTTTAAAAATTGATATTCTACTGTCATTAGGTTCTCTTTCGTCCACACCTACGTCATCGTTACGACTAAGATTTTGGCTCCTCGTGCTGACGTGACCCTCAAAGTAATGCGAGGAAAAAGCTGAAACTTCTTCGACCAAGTGTGCATTGCATATAGAACCTTCAACCCTTGCCTTATTATGTACATTATTTTTTAACTTCTTAAGGTACTTATATGTAAAGGTGAGAAAAAAAATAAACTAATTTTCTCGCAATGAAATAATATTTGAAATGTCAATATGTCTTACTGATGTATATATTTACCTCTCGAAAGGATACATCCAGTGAAACTACACGGGACCAGCTATGCTCGCTTCGTATGGCAAGTGAACTGGCAAATGCTCCATTGAGTCAAAAAAATTAGGAGGAAATATTTGTTCCAGCTTGCATAAAATAATTGAAATTTCCTCCTTAAGCCTTGCCATGGATGCAGAAGTAATGACTGCGGCAGATAACTCCTTGAAGAACAAGCTGAGCTCCGTCAATGCCTTCCAGACATGATGCGGAAGCAACTCACGAAAAGCTATAGGCAATAACCGTTGTATGAAAACATGTCAGTCATGACTCTTCATGCCGAACAACTTGAGCTTATGCATGTCCACACACCTACCAATATTTGAAGCATAACCATCTGGAAATTTTAACCCTCTAACCCAGTTACATAAAACTTCTCGTGAATTTCTGTCAAGAGTGTAACAGGCTTTAGGATAGGTACCATCGGCACTCCTCCTTAAATCACCTCTTCTGCAATACTGATTAAGTTCTTCTCTTGACTTTGCAGTGTCTTTGGGTTTTCCTGGAATGTTTAGCACTGTGTTAAATATGTTATCAAAGAAATTTTTCTCGATATGCATAACATTTAAGTTGTGCCGGATGAGATTTGTGCTTCAATACGGCAAATCCCAAAATATACTCCGCTTCTTCCAGTTATGTTCTTTACATATACGACCATTTATTCTATCTGCATCTGGTTCCCAAGCATACCTCAACCCCAAATGCTCTATAGTATCAAATATATCCATGCCGGACCTAACCGGTTCGGCGAATTTTATGACTTCTTTGTTCTTCTGGAAGGCGATCAAGTTACGCCTGTAAGGATGATTTGGAGGCAAGAACTTTATATGATTATCAAACCATGACTGCTTACCACTCTTTTGCAATGTAAATGCATCCGAATCATACATGCAATGAGGGCATGCCAGACGCCCAGCAGTGCTCCAACCAGACAACATTGCATATGCCGGGAAGTCACTTATTGTCCACATCAAAGCAGCTCTCATGATGAAATTTTGTTTCATAGAAATGTCGTAGGCTATGACTCCTGTTTCCCATAACATTTTCAATTTGGCCACCAATGGTTGCAGGAAGACATCAATCTTTTCTTTTGGATTTGATGGTCCTGGAACCAAAATTATCAAAAACATTGCAGTATCTTTCATGCACTTCTATGGAGAAAGGTTATATACGATCAGTATCACAGGCCAACATGAATACTGTTGCCCCGCTTGACCAAATGGTTGGAAGCCATTGGTACAAAGACCTAATCTCACATTCTTTATATCTTCAGCGAAATCAGGATGATTTTCAATGAAATGCTTCCAAGCTTTTGAATCTGATGGATGCCGCATTTCATCCTCTTTAGATTCGTGTTCGGCATGCCATCTTATATCAGCAGCTGTAGCCTCAGATCTGTATAATCTCTGCAGGCGTGGAGTAAGAAGAAAGTAATGCATCCTCTTGTAAGGTACACTTTTCCTCGTACTTGTACTAGCTCTCTCTTCACCGTTTTTGTACCTCGATTGCCCACAAACTTACACCATCTAAGCTCTGAGTCTTCACCCCAATAAATCATACAACTGTTCAAGCAACAATCAATCTTATTAACTGGGAGCCTAAGCCCACGCAACAACTTCTTCATTGAGTAAAAACTGTCTGTTACAACATTATCATTTGGCAAAATTTTCTTGATTAACCCAGCTACAGAATTGAACGCCTTTTCTGATAATCGATGTTCTGCCTTAATATTCAACATCTGAGCAGCTGTAGACAACTGGGAATGACCCTTACAACCAGGATACAATTCTTGATTTGCAGCACGCAACATATCATAAAATTGCTGTGCATCTGGATTTGGTTCTTCTATAAATGTATTCTGATTGAATTCATTACCCGATGCATTCATCACCATTTCTTCATATGTGTTTAAATTCACAAATGGTTCATCTATGTGAATTGACACTTATTGGCTTGTAACAGCTGCTGGAATTTCCTCTGGTTCACCATGACAGTACCAAACATCGTATTCAGGAACAAACCCATTTTTACACAAATGCACCTTAACAGTTTCAACATCTATATAGGCTTTATTCTGACAGTTATGGAAGTTGCAGGGGCACCTAATCTAGGCCCATCCATCCATTCAGGTTGGCTACATGAAAATGCGATAAATTCTTTCAATCCATTCAGAAATTCTGGATTAAGCAAGCCATCTTTTATCCTTGCATACATCCACGAGCGAGCCCCGCTCATTTTTGACTGACTTATACAATTTCTGGTAAACCATTAAAGTAAACCACAATATAAAACTATATTAGCATTACTAAATATATAACTAAATTATTTCTTTTACACAACTAAGGTAAATAACAATTATTTAAATCATTTATAACTAAACCAATTTCCTTTTACACAACTAAGGTCCCTACCCTGCAAGGCCGGGCCACGGCTACGATCCTTGTCGTGCTAGCAAGGACCGAGGCACAGGTTCATGCCAGGCTAATGCTAGGGCTTGGGTTAGGGCCGGGCCGCATTGGGGTCTGTTCAATCATGAGACTTCACAAGCAATCAAGTGTCCTAAATTAATTTCACCTTCACTCCATATCTAAAAGGTAAGGCCCTATCTCATTTAAGAATATTTTTTGTGATATGTTATTCTGCTACTAATTATCATCGATCGTTTACGTTGAAATTTCAGCAGCATTTTTCCATCTGTTATCCTAAATGTGTGGCATATAGGCCACACTAGGAGAACGTATGAGGAAATACAAACCGCAATCTCAACCAATGATGATTAATAGCAGACTAACATATCATAAAAAATATTCTCAAACTGTCCACTAGAATAATTTGAGAATTTGCAAGACTAAGTCTTACAAATTCTCAAACAAGTCTAAAGGTTATAGCGCTGCGAGAAATAATATGGAATTCCAAAGATAATAGAACTTATGCTTGTTATTCAGAAATTCTTGTCAATTATACATATTTTGATAGTGGTCTATACCTAGTCACTGACTTCTTAAGATTATTATGTCCAATATAAATTATTTCCCGCATTGAAATAATTTTTGAAATCATAATGAGTGGCTTGCTTGGGCCTGAAATCATAGGGGGAAAAGATCCAACATGGCCTATGATTTCAATGACTATGATTTCGTTAAAATCATTACATAATAAATGAATTCCGTAATAAACTTATTACATAATTGTATATGAAGACTAAAATATAAATCATTGAAACTACTAATTCGGTGCTGAAAATTAAATAGAACTACAACAAGACTTTCATTCTAGCATTTCATAATTTAATGCATCATTCAATTTGAAGCAGAATGTAAATAATCAAGATATAACAAGACCACAAATAACTACAAATGCACAAATATTATTGCATAAATAGTTATAAAGAAATAAATAATAATAAACTTATAAATAATAATTTAATACATCGCAGAATGTAAATAATCAAGACATAACATGTAAATAACAATATAATTACAATAAAATTAGAACCCTCATATTATTTTAAAATTTCATAGAATACACTATAGCTCAATATAATGCTATTATAAAATCTTTATAATCTAATATTATAATATCACATAATATAAATTTTTATAAAATATTAATATAGTACTATAGTGTATTCTAATTTTATTGTAATATATTATTATTATATACAATGATATTACTATAGAGGTTCTCTAAATTTAAGTGATATAATAATATGATCGAATAAATTATTAAGATTATAATATCAAAACAACTTACTAATAATATTTTTATAATATTAATTAATTAATTTAATTAGTTAAATTAAATTTATAAAATATTTTGTAATATTATAAAATATTATTTTATAATATATTTTTTTAATCGATGGCCTGGCCACGGTTGCCGGAAACGAGAGGCGCTGGGGGGGGGGGCTGGGGTGTGGGGAAAATTCCCCACCCCCTTGTTTTTTTTTTTTTAAACGGTGGCCCCCTTGTTTTTTTTTAAAACGGTGGCCAGGCCAACGCCATGACCGTGGCCGTGGCTGGCAACGGGAGGCGCGGGGGGGAACCCCCCGCCAACTGTTTTTTTTTAAAACGGTGGCCTGGCCACCGTGCCGAAGGCGACGGCCACGGCCGTGGCCAAAAACGGGAGGGGTGGGGAAGGGAACCCCCCCCATTGTTTTTTTTTTTTAAACGGTGGCCTGTCCACCGTGCCGAAGGCGACGGCCATGGCTGTGGTCGGAAATGGGAGGGGTAGGGAAAAAAACCCCACCCCCCTGGTTTTTTTTTTTTTTTAACGTGGTCAGGCCACCGCCGGCCACGGCCGCGACCGGCAACGGAAGGCGCTGGGGGGGGGGGGGGGGGGGAAAACCCCCCCTCCCCCACTGTTTTTTTTTAAAACGGTGGCCTGGCCATCGTGGCCAGGCCACCGCGGCCGTGGCCGGAAATGGGAGGGGTGGGGAAAAAAACCCCACCCCTGTTTTTTTTTTAAACGGTGGCCTGGCCACATTGGCCAGGCCACCGTTGGCCACGGCCACGGCCGGAGACGACGACCACGGCCGTGGCCATGGCCCGCAACGGGAGGCGCTAGGGGGGGACCCCCCACTATTTTTTTTTTAAAACAGTGGCTTGGCCACCATGGTCAGGCCACCGTCGGCCACGGTCGTTGCCGTGGCCATGGCCAGAAATGGGAGGGGTGGGGAAAAAACCCCACCCCCCTATTTTTTTTTTAACTGTGGCCTGGCCACGGTGGCCAGGCCACCGCGTTGCCGGCCACGTCCGTGGCCGGCAACAACGGCCATGGCCACGGCCGTGGCCGGAGACGGCGGGCTGGCAACGGGAGGGGGCCGGAGGGGGGGGGGGGGGAGGAAATGGGAGAGACGGGGGAGGAGGGGAGGGAGGGTGGGACGGGTATTTACCCGGATGGGTCACCGGCGAGGTGCTGCTGTGCCGGAGAGCCGTCGATGCGCAGCTGGAGGTGGGGAAGAGGGAGGAGGAGGCCGCCGGAGGTGGGGAAGAGGGAGGAAGAGGCCGGTTGTCGGGGGTGAGGGGGGAGAGATTGTGAGGAAGAAGAAGGGGCCGGGGCGGGGGGGTATTTGATGGTTTAGGATTAGCGACACAAAATTGCGTCGCTAATCCGTCGCAAATCATCGACGCAAAAATTGCGTCGCTGATTGCGTCGCTAAATTGGCACCTAACCATGCCTTGGCGGGAAATTTGCGACGCAATTAAATGCATTGCTGTATTTGCATCGCTAAAAATTAACCCCTTTATAATGATATTTTATTTTTATTTAGTAATTATTATAGTTTATTATAATAATATTATATAGTGATATGCGTCGCTAATTAGTCGCTAAATAGCGACTCAGCTAACTACATCGCAGAATTAATGAATTTTTTTTAATTTTTATTTTTTAATAAATAAAATTTTTAACTAACGAATTTCTAAATTTCGATCCGACGGTTGCAATCGATCCAAGCCATGATCCCAATCGGCGATGATCGATTTGACCGTTGCGATCCAACCGATCGGCAACGATCCGACAGTTGCGATCGATCCATGCCATGATCCTGATCGGCAATGATTGATCCGATAGTTGTGATCCATCCGATCGGCGATGATCCGATGGTTGTGATCCATCCGATCGGCGACGATCCGATGGTTGCGAGCGATCCAAGCCATTATCCCGATCAGCTATGATCGATCAGACTGTTGCAATCCAATCGATCAGTGATGATCCGATGGTTGCGATCGATCCAAGCCATGATCCCGATCGTTGATGATCGATTCGACCGTTGCGATCCATCCGATCGGCAATGATCAAACGGTTGCGATCGATCCAAGCCATGATCCCGATCGGCAATGATCGATCCGATCATTGCGATCCATCCGATCGGCGATGATCCGATGGTTGCGATCAATCTAAGCCATGATCCCGATCGGCGATGATCGATCCGATGGTTGTGATACGATTAGTGGAATTCCCAAAGGTATTGGGGAGTGGATGTAGGTGCTGAGTTTGGCACCGAACCACTATAAACTTCTGTGTGTTTGTGGTTGTTTCCTTTTCTGTTGTTATTATTCTGTGCACCCCACTTCACCGCTGCAAATCAAATTAGGGTTAAAAGCACATAAATCTGCATAGCTATTAAATTATTATTATTTAAATAACCCAATTCATCCCCCTCTTGGGTTATTACATCTGGGCAACAAGTGGTATCAGAGCAGCGTGCTCTTGATTTCTATAGCTCTGATTAGCTTGGAGCCAAAGATCAATAGTAATCCCAATGAATTCCATGTTGATTGAGGGATAATCAACTAATAGACCACCTTTATTCAATGGAACAAACTACACATATTGGAAAGCACGAATGAAAATCTTCATTCAAGCACTAGATTATGATTTATGGAAAATCATAATTAATGGACCTCACACACCCACTATTATGATTGAAAATGTTAATATTGCAAAACCTGAATCTGAATGGGATGAGCAAGATAGGAAATTAGCTCAATTAAATGCTAAGGCTATGAATGTTCTTTATTGCTCTCTTGATGCAAATGAGTTTAATCACATATCTACTTGTATGTCTGCTAAGGAAATATGGGATAGAATTGAAGTCACCCATGAGGGTACAAATCAAGTCAAGGAATCCAAAATAAATATGCTTGTTCATAAGTATGAATTATTTAAGATGGATCCTGCTAAAAATATTACTGATATGTTTACAAGATTTACTGACATTATTAATGGATTGAAGAGTCTTGAAAAATCTTATGCTAACAGTGATCTTGTTAGAAAATTTTTAAGATCTTTACCTAGGACATGGGAAGCAAAAGTCACAGCAATTCAAGAAGCAAAAGATCTCAACAACTTATCACTTGAAGAGTTGGTTGGTTCTTTGATGACTCACGAACTTCAGCAACGACAACATATTGATGAAGATGATTCAAAGAAGAAAAGGACTATGGCATTGAAGAGTGCAACTCAAGAAGATGAGAGTGAAGAAACCACAAGTGATAGTGAGAAAGATGATGATATGACACTTATTTCAAGGAAATTTAAAAAGTTCATGAAGAAAAAGAGATTTGGAAAAAGAAAGTATTTTGTCAAAGGAGATCATAGCAAAGATAAGGAAAAGAGTGAACCTCCAACATGCTATGAGTGTAAGAAGCCTGGACACATCAGACCAGATTGTCCACTATTAAAGAAGACATCTAGAAGAATAAAGAAAAAGGCAATGATGGCCACTTGGAGCGACAGTGAAGCTACAAGTTCAAAAATAAAGGGAAAACTGAAGTTGCCAATGTTTGTTTCATGGCTGATAATGATGAGGTAAGCCCTAACTTTTTAGATGATTTTACTTTTGATGAGCTGCATGGTGCATTTTATGAACTGATTGACGATTTCACAAATTTAAGTTCAAAGAATAGGGATTTGAAAAATGAAATCAAAAATCTTACCATTGAAAAAGAAAGAATTTCAAAGGATAATGAATCATTGTTAAAGGAAAACCAAGATTTGAAAAATGAAGTGGATAAATTAAAACCAATTGTTGATAGATTTAGTCTAAGTTCAGAAAAATTAGAAATAATTTTAAATAGTCAAAGAGCTGTTTACAATAGAGCTGGTCTTGGATACAATACTTTTGAAAGACAAAAATTTCTAAAAAATATTTATGAGCATGCTAATGATTCTACTAAAATTATATTTTTAAATGTGAAAAAATTGGACACAAAGCTTATATTTGTCAAACACAAAAGATAAGAAAAATATGAATCCCAAAAGGAACTATTTTGACTAACCCTAAAGGACCCAAGAAAGCTTGGGTACCTAAGAACAAAAATTGAAATTATGTATGCAGGTGTGTCTTGCAACCCGAGCAATTAAAAGATAATGACTTGGACAGTGGGTGCTCAAGACACATGACCGGTGATGAATCATAATTCATCACTTTGGAAGCAAAAGATGGAGGTGCGGTTACTTTTGGTGATAATGACCAAGGAAAAATAATTGGCATTAGAAAAATAGGTATCACACCTCATGCTTATATTGATAATGTTTTGCTTGTGAAAGGACTGAAACATAATTTACTTAGCATTAGTCAATTATGTGAAAAGGATTTAATGTTATATTTGAATCATCCTTATGCATTGTTAGAAATCCTGCTAATGAAAATATGAGATTTGTTGGTCAAAGGCATGGTAATGTATACATTATTAATTTAAATGATTTGCATGATCAAAATATTGATTGCCTAGTTGCTACTAATAATAAAACTGATAATAGTTGGTTATGGCATCGTAGGCTAGCTCATGCAAGCATGGATTTACTATCTAAATTAATTAAAAAGGATTTAGTACATGGTTTGCCAAAACTTGTTTTTGAAAAAGATAAGATTTGTAATGCTTGTCAATTTGGAAAACAAACCTGAGTTTCTTTTAAATCAAAGAATTTAGTTTCAACCACTAGACCTTTGGAGCTCTTGCATATGGATTTATTCGGTCCTACAAGAACCACTAGTCTAGGAGGTAAAATATATGGTTTCGTTATTATTGATGATTTCTCTCGCTTTACATGGGTTTTATTTCTATCTAGTAAAGATGAAGCATTTTCAGCATTTCAAAAATTATTTAAAAGAATTACAAACGAAAAGAATTCTTCTGTTTTGTCGATACGAAGTGATCATGGAAAAGAATTTGAAAATAAATCTTTTGAAGAATTTTGTAATGAAAATGGAATTGAACATAATTTTTCTGCACCAAAAACACCACAACAAAGTGGAGTAGTTGAAAGAAAGAATAGAACATTAGAAGAAATGGCGCGTACCATGTTGTGTGAAAGCAATCTTCCTAAATATTTTTGGGCAGAAGCTATTAACACTGCATGTTATATTTTAAATCGTGCATTAAGCAGACCTGTTTTGAAAAAGACTCCATATGAACTTTGGAAAGGAAGAAAACTTAATATAAGTTACTTTCATGTTTTTGGATGTCGATGTTTTGTATTAAATAATGGAAAATCAAACCTTGATAAATTTGATGCTAAGTCCGATGAAGGAATTTTTCTCGGATATTCTTTACATAGTAGAGCTTTTAGAATATTCAACAAAAAGACTTTAGTAGTTGAAGAATCAATTCATGTTATCTTTGATGAATCTAATGATCTTCCATCAAGGAAGGAAAAAGGTATAAATGATGCAGATGATATTGAAGATCAATTCAAGGACATCACATTAAAGGATAAAAACGATACATAAGAGGTAAGTGAAGAAGAGAACGCTGACCTACCTGAAGCCTCACAAGGTAATGATGAATTAGAAAGAGGATGGAGGTATGTTCTTAGTCATCCCAAAGATCTAATTATTGGTGATCCTTCTCAAGGAGTGAGAACTAGATCATCATTTAGAGATGCTTGTAATAATTTAGCATATGTATCTAAAATTGAACCTAAATGTTATGATGATGCTAAAAATGATGTTGATTGGATTAATGCCATGCATGAGGAACTTAATCAATTTGAAAGAAATAATGTTTGGACTCTTATTGAAAGACCTCATGATCATCAAATTATTGGAACTAAATGGGTTTACAGAAACAAATTAGATGAACATGGTAATATAATTAGAAATAAAGCAAGATTGGTAGCTAAAGGTTATAATCAAGAAGAGGGAATTGATTTTGATGAAACTTATGCCCCTGTTGCTAGATTAGAAGCCATTAGATTACTTCTTGCTTATGCTTGTTATATAAATTTTAAATTATATCAAATGGATGTTAAAAGCGCTTTCTTGAATGGATATATTGCTGAACAAGTTTTTGTGGAACAACCACCCGGCTTTGAAAATCACTTGTTTCCAAATCACGTTTTCAAATTAAACAAGGCTTTATATGGTTTGAAACAAGAGCCCCGGGCATGGTATGAAAGATTAAGCAAATTCTTGATTAGTAATAATTTTATTCGAGGAACTGTGGATACAACTTTATTTATTAAAAGGCAAAATAAAGATATATTAGTTATTCAAATCTATGTTGATGATATCATATTTGGTGCCACTAATGAATCTTTGTGCAAAGACTTTGCTAAGCTTATGCAGGGAGAGTTCGAGATGAGTATGATGGGTGAGCTGACCTACTTCCTTGGACTACAAATTAAACAAAGCAAAGATGGGATCTTCATAAGCCAATCCAAATATACAAAAGAAATGATTAAGAAGTTTGGCATGGAGACATCCAAGAGTATCGGTACCCCTATGAGCTCATCATGTAGACTTGAAACTTATAATTCTAAAAAATCTGTTGATTTAAAATTATATAGAGGTATGATTGGATCTTTATTATATTTAACTGCTAGTAGGCCAGATATTTTATTTAGTGTTTGCATGTGTGCAAGATATCAAACCAATCCTAAAGAATCACACTTTCTTGCTGTTAAAAGAATATTTAAATATTTAAATGGAACAATAAATTTGGGTATATGGTATGATAAACAATCTAGCATTGACTTAATAGGATACACTGACTCAGACTTTGCTGGATGTAAATTAGATAGGAAATCAACCACTGGAACTTGCCAGTTTCTAGGTGTTAACTTAATTTCATGGTTTAGCAAAAAGCAAACTTCAGTAGCACTATCTACGGCCGAGGCCGAGTATGTTGCAGCTGGGAGTTGATGTGCTCAAATCTTATGGATTAAGCAATAACTAGAAGATTATGGTATTAAACAAAAAGCCATTCCTATAAAATGTGATAATACAAGTGCAATTAGTTTGACCAAAAATCCTATTCAACATTCCAGAACTAAACATATTGAAATTAGACATCATTTCATTAGAGATCATGTTAACAATGGAAATGTTGTTATTAAATTTTTAAATACTGAAAAATAAATTGCTGATATTTTCACTAAGCCTCTTGATGAAACCAAATTTTATGAAATCAGAAGAGAATTAGGGATGTTTGATCCAACCATTTAATGAATCATTTAATGAAGTGATATGATATCTAAAAGTTATGACATCTTTAAATCACATCAATCAAAGGAATTTCATGTCAAATTAAATGCTTGTTGTAAGGCTTTGTCTTTTTAAATTAATAAAAGCTATGAATTTTCCAACCACCGGCCGTTTGAAAAGCTTTTATTTTTCTTTTGATGGCAGCTAACTGACCAGACAATCAAACAGTCACCTGGCCAGTTAACCATCAAGCCTATTCCTATATAACCTTTTCACCTCACGTTTCTTTTCAAATCACGCCGTCTCCTTTCATTCTCCCCAAATTCAAACTCCAACCGAGCGTCTTCTCCATTCATATCTTCATCTCTCAACCCTTTCTTTCATTCCTTCCATTAATCCTTCCTTCCATTCAACCTATTAATCTATCTAGAAGAAGTTGATGGCTCCCAAGAAGAAGGCAGTTGCTAGAGATGACGATTGTGCCGATCTTCGCCGAAAGTCTTTCACGTCTTCTACTCAAATCAACTCCCTACTTGCTTCAAAATCTTTTGCTCATGGGAGGTTAGTAGACTTTAACTTTTTAGAACAAGAAGGTTTTAAAATCGGTAATCTGTTAGTTAAAGAAGGTTGGGATAAGCTTCTTTCTACCAAGAGACCTATTTATCCTGAACTTATTAGGAAATTTTATGAAAACATTTCTTTTGGTAATGGAACTATCTCTTCCATTGTGAAAATGACTAAAATAAACCTAGACGGTAAAACATTATGATCTGCCTTGAAAATTCCATCTGAAGGTTTCTTAGAAATTCTTCCTAGTGAGCGCGGATATAAGATTGGCCTAATTCTTAATATGGATGATACTGAAGCTAGTAAGATTGAAACATTAGATGCAAATATGTTATCTGTTGAAAATCGGCTTTTCCATAGTATCATTGCTAAGATTCTCGCCCCTCGTGCTGGATCATTTAATGTGGTAAACGATAGGGACATTTGCTTAATGTTTGATATCTTAATGGAAGACCCTGTTGATTTACCTGAATTAATGATGACTGTCATGAGAGAATCTTTGTCCCGAGCTAAGGCTACTTTGCCCTAGGGAATGTTTCTCACTTATGTATTTGAGTTTTTCAATATTAAGCTTAAAGGAGAAACTACAGTGGCATTACGTCACTCTGACGTTTTTAATGCTCATTCACTGCACCGTATGGATTTTGCTAAAAGGGATGGTATTTGGTTAAAAGTTAGATCTAGAACAGGACAATCTAGTATGTCACCGCCTACTGTGAATCAACCTGCCGGTTCCCCTCAAAACTTTTTCACTTATGACTTTAGCCAACCTAATCCGTATCTTGCTGCTATGACAGCTGACCAAAACCCTTTTCTTCCTGATCCACCTGAAATCAATGTTTCTGGATCATCTTTTTGCAATGACAACCCTGCTCCTACTCCTTTTCCAACTGTTAGATTATGTGATGATCAACTCCATCATATTATCAATGAATTGACCCTTGCCACTTCTAGTCGAAGCTCTGGTGACAGTGCTTCTTCCGTCAATGATCAGACTCTTGTACCACATATTTCTTCTATTTTTGAAAACATGTCTGAATTTAAACTCATTCTTGAAAGGCTTATTCATGATGTGAACATTCTTAATGGAAGAGTTTTTCATCACAACGAATCTGTCATGGAACGAATCCTGAAGGAGGTAAATTTACTTAAAAGCAAGCTTGAAAACTTTGAGACTAAGGAAGAGTGGGTAGAATATCAAATGAGATCGAGCCAGACCCAGACCCGGGATGCAGCAAACACTGTTGATCATTGGACTGCAACCCTCTCTAGGCTGAGTCAACTCATGAAGACTCTCATCACTCGTTCTGCCGCCTCTGCGCTTGATGCTGTTTTCTCTCATCCGCACCTTTTCACTCCACCGGCACGGCCTTCCTCCGTCAAGCCTGAATCTTCAAGCCAGCCAAATGTTTCTTCAGTGCATATTTCTTCATCTGATGACGACAAGTGATTGTATTTAACTTATGTGGATTTGTAGTATTTGAACAAACTTGTTATGCTTGTTTATGTTTATGCTCTATGACTTGAAACAATGACATGTAATATCAATTGTCTTGTACTGATCTGCATGACTGTTTTGATTATGTAATGAATGTTAACATCTCCTTGATCTATTATGCTTAAAGTTATTGCAAGAATCTTCAAACTTCTTTTTGATTAATGACAAAAAGGAGGAGAAGAATGTTACTTGCATACATTAAGAAATGGAGTAAAATAATAACTCCATATATTCAGGGAGAGAAAAGAAAAAGATTTCACTCATTTAATCTGACAGGGGGAGAAATTAATGTTTTCTGATTACTCCTGTTTACTTATTAAACTTCCATATATACACTTGCTCTTTATATGCTTAAAGGTTTTTTCATCATCAAAAAGGGGGAGATTGTTGACCCCAGATTGATTTTGATGATTACAAAACAAATTAAGCAATTCTAAGATTGATACAGGGAAGTTCGATCGCCTTGCAAGTAAGTATCTTCATGCAAAATTGACTGGTAAGAAAGTACTTCATTTAATTTGCTTTGAATATGCTTATTAGCTTGGGAGTTAATTGGTTAGCTAGCTTGTTGTTCCATTTAGCTAACTGGCATGACTTTCAGCTAGCTGGGAAACTTTCACAGTGTTTGGGCCGAACGATCTTGCATTTTAGCTAGCTGTTTAGCTAGCTTGTTAGCTAGCTGAAGTTTTTTCAGCTAACTAAATTGCTTGTCTCAGTTGCCTGGCCGAACATCCTCCTTTTTTAGCTAGCTGGTGAGTTAGTTTATTAGCTAGCTGGAGCCCTTTCAGCTAACTAAGAAACTTATCTCAGGTGCCTGGCCGAACGTCCTTTTCTTTTAGTCAACTGGTGAGCTAGCTTGTTAGCTAGCTGGAATTCTTTCAGCTAACTAAAATTCTCGTCACAGTGCATTGGCCGAACACCCTCCAATTTTAGCTAGCTGGCTGGATGTCTTGTTAGCTAACTGAAACTCCTTCTAGCTAGCTGACGTTTTTTTTTAGTTAACTGCTTAGCTAACTATTTCATCCTGGAGCTAACTGCTCAGCTAATTGATTTTCACAGGGAACGTCTCAGCCGTGGGGATTCAAAATTCAGTTAACTAAAGAGTTAGCTGACTTTTGCTCAGTTAGCTGGAGAGCTACCTAAGCTGGCCGGACAACCTGTTGCTTTTGCTTCTAGTTAGCTCGTGAGCTAACTGGCCATTCTTCAGTTAGCTATTCAGCTAACTAGCCGTTTTACTTTTCTTCTGCAGCCGAGAGGGATTCAAATTTAGTTAGTTGGAGAGCTAACTATAGATGCTTGAATTTTCCTTCTGCCGTTATTTTTTCTCTGGTAGTTAGCTAAAGAGCTAACTGGGTTTCGCCTAGTTAGCTGCCAAGCTAACTAGTGTGCTGGCTTAGGATGATTTTTTGTGTTGACCTCTCTGGTTAGCTAACTGATTAGCTAGCTGGGGTTTCTTGCTTTACTCTTGGACAATGACATTCATATCCTTAGCTACCTGGAGCTATTTTTTTTAATCCACCGCCGCCTAAGCTTTTAAGAGTGCTCTTTCTCTCTCTCTCTCTCTATTGCTATTTCAAGCTATATTTAACTTTTGGATTTTTGAATTTTTACAGTGCTCATCCTTCCTCAAATGGAGATCTGCATTCAATGCTTAAGGGAAACATGTTTAATGGTTATATTTTCTTTTCGTTATTATTTCTATTTATTTCTTATGTATCTAACGGATATTCTCTTGTTAGATGGATATAAATAGCTGGGATTAGAAGCACACTCAGACGATTTTTGAAAAAGAAATTTCAAAGAGAGAAAAATCCAAGAAAAGAGGCTTCATGCATATTTGTTGAGTGGTTGCTGGGCATTCAAGTTCATTCCTTGCTCCGAAAGGTCAGTCCGAATCATTGAAGCTTTTCAAGCATTCAAGACTTCAGCTGCTTCAACCTAGTTCATTTATTGCTGAGTTTATTGCTTCAAAAGTTGTAAAGTATATTCTGAATATTTGCTCATTGTAGGAGCTTCTCCTTTACATACTCTGATTATCTTGTAAAAGGGTTAGTGAACCCTGGTTTGTTTTTGGCTTCATTGTGCCGTGAAACAAGAGGACTAGCCTAGGTTTGGCTAGGGGTTTTTGGCTTCCTTGTGCCATGAAACAAGAGGACTAGCCTAGGTTTGGCTAGGGGTTTTTAGCTACCTTGTGCCGTATAAATAAGAGGGCTAGCCTGGTTCGGCTAGATGTTGTAATCGTTGTGATATGATTAGTGGAATTCCCAAAGGTGTTGGGGAGTGGATGTAGGTGCTGAGTTTGGCACCGAACCACTATAAACTTCTGTGTGTTTGTGGTTGTTTCCTTTTCTGTTGTTATTATTCTGTGCACCCCACTTCATCGCTGCAAATCAAATTAGGGTTAAAAGCACATAAATCTGCATAGCTATTAAATTATTTTTTTAATAACCCAATTCACCCCCCTCTTGGGTTACTACATCTGGGCAACAGGTTGCGATCGATCCAAGCCATGATCCCGATCGGTGATGATCGATCCGACGGTTGCAATCCATCTAATCGGCGACGATATCCGACGGTTGTGATCGATCCAAGCCATGATCCTGATCGGCGATGATTGATCCGACGGTTGTGATCCATCCGATCGGCGATGATATCCAACGGTTGCGATCAATCCAATCCATGATCCTGATCGGCGATGATCGATCCAACGGTTGCGATTCATCTGATCGACGACGATCCAACGGTTGCGAGCGATCCAAGCCATGATCCCGATCAGCGATGATCGACGACGGACACTGCCGTGGCCGGCAAGAAAGGGGGGGACTTTATATTTTTTGTTATTTTTTTTTCACGGGAGGGGTTGTGGAAAAAAAACTCTTTTTTTTATTTTTTTTGTTATATGCGTTGATCCAAGCCATGATCCCGATCAGCGATGATCAACCACGGCCATGATAATAATTAAATTTATTTTATTTTTTTTTGTTATATGCGTCGCTATTGCATCGTTAAATAGCGATGCAATCATTGCATCGCTATATTAACGATTTGGTTTTTGCGTCGCTATATTGTGACGCAAATGTTGCATCGCAATATAGCGACGCAAATGTTGCATCGCAATATTGCATCTTTATATTGAAAATTAAATTTTTTTTATTTTTTTGCTATACGTGTCGCTATTGCGTCGCTAAATAGCGACTCAATCATTGCGTCACTATATTAACGATTTGTTTTTTAATTTTCTGAGTTTTTGCATCGCTAATGCGTCGCTATATTATGGCGCAAATGTTGCATCGCAATATAGCGACGCAATAGTGCATCGCTATAATAAAAATTAATTTTTTTTTATTTTTTTGGTATATGCATCGCTAAATAGCGATGCAATCGTTGCGCTGCTATATTAACGAATTTTTTTTATTTTTTTGGTATATACGTCGCTATTGCGTCGCTATATAAACAATTTTTTTTAATTTTCTGGGTTTTTGCGTCGCTAATGCGTCGCTATATTAAAAATTAAATTTTTTATATTTTTTTGGCATATGTGCCGCTATTGCGTCACTAAATAGCGGCACAATGATTGTGTCGCTATATTAACAATTTTTTAAAATTTTTGGGTTTTTGCATCGCTAATGCTTCGCTATATTAAAAATTAATTTTTTTTATTTTTTTGGCATATGCGTCGCTATTGTGTCACTATATTAACGATTTTTTTTTAATTTTTGAGTTTTTGCATTGCTAATGCGTTGCTATATTAACAATTTAATATTTTTTTATTTTTTTAGCATATGCGTCGCTATTGCGTTGCTATATTAATGATTTTTTTTAATTTTCTGGGTTTTTGCGTCGCTAATGCGTCGCTATATTAAAAATTAAATTTTTTTATTTTTTTGGCATATGCATCGCTATTGCGTCGCTATATAGCTTTTTGAAACTACCTCGAGGGCTGGCCCGGGAGTCAACTCAGAGCCGTTGGAACCATAGGTCTTGAGCCATCTCGGGGGTTTCTCGGTCAGCCCGGGGGTATCCTTATGATCGCGGGGGCGCCGAAAGCTTTTTGAAACTATGGAACTTTCCAAGTCATATAGGAAGATAATATTTGAGGCTCTTCTTATTTTCATCGGTTGAATACACTCGCTACTGATAATACTGGCGAAGGTTATCCACGTTCCAAGTGCGTGGGATTAGTTATTCGTCGAGCTCTTCGATTTGATACGCTCCTTGGTGAAGTGCTTCGGTGATCCGATAGGGCCCCTCTTAATTTGGAGATAACTTACCCTCCTCAGTTGGCTTAGATACTTTGGTCCTTCTAAGAATTATATCCCTAGGGCAAAATGTCCTAAGGCAAACCCGGGCATTGTAATATTTTGCTGCTCGTTGGCAAAAGACTAGCTATCTTGAGCCATGCCTAGTCCCGTGCCTCATCGATAAAGTCAAGGCTGGCTCTTAGTTGATGAGGATTGTCTTCTTCATTGTATGACTCCACTTGGGGGCTTGGAAGGTCGATCTCCATCGGAATGACCGCTTCAGATCCAAAGATGAGACTGAAAGGAGTTTCTCCTGTGGGGACCCTTGAGTCATATGATATGCCCACAATACACTTGGGAGTTCCTCCATCCATTTTCCCTTGAACTCATCCAATCGGGTTCTGAGTCCATGAAGGATGGTCTGATTCATAAATTCTGCTTCTCCATTGGTTTGCGGATGTTCGATAGAAGTAAATCGGTGGCAGATACTCAGTTCGATGCAGAAAGTCTTGAATACAGCATTATCGAATTGCCGACCGTTGTCGGTGATGATAGTGTGGGGTAGCACGAAACGTCAGATAATAGACTTTCAGAAAAATGCCTTCACCTTGCTTTCGATGATTTTGGCTAATGCCTCGATTTTGACCCATTTGGTGAAGTAGTCGATGGCAACAAGCAAGAACCTCCATTGACCCGAAGCTAGGGGGAATGATCCAATAATATCCATTCCCCATTGAGTGAAGGGTCACGGGGTAGAGAGTGGGCTCAATTAAGAGGCTAGCTATCATTGGATATTAGCATATCTTTGGTAGCTGTCACACTTCTGGACTAGCTCAGCAGTATCCTTTCGCATAGTGAGCCAACAATATCCCTGACAGAGGGCGGAGAGCCTTGTATGCCAATGATCTGTCCCCCATATAATTCTCACATATTCCTTCATGGATTTCTCTGAGGATATAATTGGCGTCTGCAAGACCAACACATTTAAGAAGGGGATAAGAGAAGGACTTCTTATATAATTATCCTTTCAGCAGTACGAACTTGGAAGCCTTCCACTTGAGTAGCCTGGCCTCTGTATGGTCAGTGGAAAGAGTACCATCAGTGAGGTAGTGGATGTAGGCATTCATCCATGTTGAGTCCTGTATGACTGGTAGAACTTCTTTCGCTGCATCAATACTTGGAGTTTCCAGATGCTCAACATATGTTCCTCACAGAGTGTTATTCGCCGAAGTGGCTAACCATGATAAAGCTTTGGCTCTAGCAATTTTGCCCTTGGGAATATAGCTAATAGTGAAATAAGCTAATGATGAGGTCAATGACTTGATCTTATTCAGATATCGAGACATAACGGGGTCTCGAACTTCATACTATCTAGTGATTTGTCTGAAGATGAGCTGAGAGTCGGTGAAGGCCCTGAGGTGCTTTATTCCGAACTCTTGCGTGAGTTTGATTCTGGCCAATAAGGCTTCATACTCGGCTTGATTATTTGTAGTTTTGAAGAGAAAACAGAGAGCGTACTCCAGCACTATGCCCTTCAGGTTTGCAAGAATAAGACCAGCCCTGCTTCCTTGAGAATTGGAGGTGCCATCAACATTGAAGATCCAGGTCTCTACCATGCTCTCACTAGCGTCTGAACATATTATTGGAAAATCTTCATGTGGCTCCTTAGTCCAGGTGCATTTCATCAGGAAATCCACCAACACTTGAGACTTTAGGGCAGATCTGTAGGGAGAATGACCTCCAAGGCATGCATATTTTAAAATTTTGGTAATAATTATCAATGCGGAAGCTTAAAGATTAAATATTAATTTATCCAACATGCATCAAGATCATATCTTTGCCTAATACTATAGGATCGTTTGATCTAAATTATGCATATAAATAAAATCATCAAGATCATATATTGATCTTCAAGATAAGAAGTCATACTGCTTGTCTAGGGATCATATCACTTACCTTAAGAACAATAGGTAAATTCATTATGCTCTGCAGTCATTCAATGATCCAGCCTCTAGAATCGTCCATGCGAAGTCCCTGAATGATCAAATTTTCGGGAGTGCTAGCTTGCGGAAAAATAACTTTGCTAATCTTGAATCCTCCCATTTGAATCTTCTTCTAAGATTCATCAAGCTTTCATCAAGCTTTTGCTAATACCAGAATCACACCAGAATTTTCTATTCTAACTCAACTATAATACTTGGTTCTTGACTTTTTAGAATTCAATCCGTATATCATCTGATGAAGAATGTCCTCTGTTTATAGGCTCAATTCAGCCTTTAGCCCATTGAATTCTAATGTTTGATTGAAACCAAAGAGGTATGTGAATTTGAATTCCGACATTTGGTGGAAACCAAAGAGGCACATTAATTCCACATGAATTCTAACACTTAGAATTCCAATGTTTAGTAAAAATCGTTTAGAAGATTAAAAGTTATACATTAAATTCTGCATAAGAATTTAATTTCTCATGAGATGAGATTTTAGTTATCTCATCATGTGAGATCCTCATGCAAGAAAACCCTTTTCACACATGGGGTTTGGGTTTGGGTTTTG
Organism: Calamus simplicifolius; assembly: GCA_900491605.1. NCBI lineage: Eukaryota > Viridiplantae > Streptophyta > Magnoliopsida > Arecales > Arecaceae > Calamus > Calamus simplicifolius. Next base: position 187,149 of record UESW01004178.1, on the reverse strand, counting down.
GTTTAAGCTGATTTGAATTTATTGGATTGAACCCACATATATCATGGTCCTGGCTAGTCCTGAATCTATTTAAATCCAAATCAAGTATAATTTCAAATTAATATTTGAAATTGATTAGTCCTTCTAATAAACTTAAACCTAATTGAATCATATTCACTTGAACTTAACCCAATTGATATAATTCAATCAATCAAATTAATTAATTAAATCAGATACGATTCTCAATCGTTGATCAGCAAATAGATTATCCTTGAAAACTTCAATGCGTGTGACTCCCTAGGTTCGAACCTAAGCCGGTAGCGTAGGAATAATTTCCTATACTAATCGATGTGCCCATCTAGCAATGAAACTTGATATCCAGATCGGTCGAAGAGTTGCAGAGCAAACTCCAAGAACCCTAAGAAATAGTTACCGTATAATTCATCCTTTTGACTACAAATGCTAAGAATGGCTTAAGAGCTTGTCAACTCTAAACATTAAATCAATAAAGTGATTTCAACTTTAGTGATCATGTGACCTTCACATAAAATGCCTTGGCCAAGGTCTTGCTAAGTTGAAACACAAGCATTTCTCCTTTTAACAGCATAGGTCAAATTCCATCTTGATCCACAACTGACTACCACAAGTACTTGACTGCACTCATTAACCTTTCGTAGCTGAATTAAAAATCCAGATGGTCCAGCACCTAAGTACTGTGAGCTGCTTGCAAGTCAACGGTTGTGATCTTCAGGTCTTAAGGATACTTATAAACATATCTTCTTGGATTAACTCTTGACAGCAGAGTATCTAGAAATGAGTCACGTTCAGTAAAATATACTCCTACACTTTTACCTGTATGTCATACAAGTGTCTCTACACTTCTTGGTTAAGAGGACAACCAATAAATATGATATACAACATCCTATAATTGATAGTACTAAGGCCCTGTCATAGTTTATCATTTAGTCGCGAACACTTTTGATGACCTTCAAAGATAAATCCTCCTTTATTGTAAAAGAAGATCCTAAGGGCTTCATTACAATTAGGAGTTTTAAGAAGATATTATTGTAATGAATAAACTGTCAAATAACTTTTATTAATATTTTAATTTATATGCAACTTATATCAATCATCAAATGATTGGTTTTAGGATACAATTCCCAATAAACTCCCACTTAGCCTAAAGTCACTCATTACAGTATCTAATACCCATCTTTAACTTATAGTCTTCAAACTCTTTGATGCTGAGTGCTTTAGTAAATGGGTCGTCTAGGTTTTTCTTGCTGTCAATCTTTTGAAGATTTATGTCACCTCGTTCTATAATCTCTCGAATAAGATGGAACCAACGTAATATGTGCTTGGTGTGCTGATGTGCTCGTGGTTCCTTTACTTGAGCTATGGCACCAGTGCTATCATAGTACAACAGGACTGGTCCATCTATGAAAGGTGCTACTCCAAGCTCAGAGATAAACTTTTGCAGCCATAGCTTCTTTTGCGGCATCTGATGTAGCAATGTACTCTGCCTCACACACTGAATCTGCCACTATATGTTGCTTGAAACTTTTTCAGCAGATAGCTTCATCATTCAGGATAAACACGAAACCCGATACACTTTTGCTGTCATCATGATCTGACTGAAAACTGGAATCAGTATATCCCACAAGTTTTAAATTAGACTCTCCATAGACTAACTACTGATCCTTAGTATTTCATAAATATTTAATGATTGTCTTAACAACTTGATAGTGTTTTTCTTCTGGATCAGACTGGTATGTACTCATGACTCCTAGTGAGTATGCCACGTCTGGTCTTGTATATGTCATGGTATATATAATCGATCCCACTGCCGAAGCATATGAAATTTGACTCATACGTTCTCTTTCGTTAAGAGTTATCGGACAATCATTCTTGGAAAGATTAATTCCATGGCCTATCGAGAGATAGCCTTTCTTGAAATTCTCCATGTTAAACCTCTTTAGCACGGTATCAATGTACGTAGATTGGGATAAACCAAGCATCCTCTTAGATTTATCTCTATAGATCTTCATCCCTAGGATGTAGGATGCTTCTCCCAGATCTTTCATGAAGAATTATGATGATAGCCATGTCTTCATTCCTTGTAATGCTGGGATATCATTCTCGATTAAGAGAATATCATCTACATATAATACAAAAAATATAATAACGAAATCGTTAGCCCATTTATAGATGCAAGGTTCTTCTTTATTCTTAACGAAGCCATAAGATTTGATCACATTATCAAATCATATATTCCAACTCCTAGATGCTTACTTAAGTCCATAAATGGACTTCTGTAGCCTACACACTTTAGACTCGTCTTCAGATATAAAACCTTTAGGCTGTATCATATATACATGTTCTTCTAAATTATTATTTAGAAAAGTGGTTTTAACATCAATCTATCAAATCTCATAATCTAAGTGTGCTGCTATGGCTAGCATAATCTGAATGAATTTCAGCATTGTCACAGGAGAAAATGTCTCATCATAGTCAATACCATAACGTTGACGATACCCCTTGGCAACCAGACATGCTTTATAGGTCTCTACCTTTCCATCTGCACCTTTTTTTCTCTTGAAAACCCACTTACATCCTATGGGTTTTATCCCTTTGGGTGGGTCAACTAATGTCCATACATTATTGTCCTTCATAGAATCAAGTTCGGATTTCATGACTTCAAGCCATTATCAGAGTCAGTCCTTTGCATAGCATTCATATAGGTGATCAAATCCTCGTTCTCATCGAGCTCAATAGGATCCTCATTCTGGACTAAGAAACCTAAGTATCTATCCGGTTGATGTGGTACTCTACCAAATCGCCTTAATGGTGTATCTAAAATGGGTTTTGAGTTTGATTTAATCAACTCAGATTCTAAGGGTTCAACGGTTTGTGTTGATCCTTCTACTTGATGAACTTCCTCAAGTTCAATATTAGAGCTATTTGTTCCTTCCTTAAGGAACTCCTTTTCAAGAAAAACTGCTCTATTACTGATGAACAATTTTTGTTCTTCAGTATTGTAGAAGTAATATCTTTTGGTTTCTTTCGGATAGCTGTTAAAAAAATATTTGTCAAATTTGGGTTCAAGTTTGTTTGATTTTGTACATTTCACATAAGTCGGACACCCCCAGACTCTCAAATAGGTGATAACTGGTTTACGTCCATACCACAGCTCATGTGGAATTTTAGGAACAGACTTACTTTAATCTTATTAAGAATATGATAAGCTGATTCTAATGCATATCTCCAAAATGATATTGGCAAGCTTGCAAAACCCATCATGGACCGAACCATGTCTAACATAGTTCGATTCCTTCTTTCTGATACACCGTTATGCTGCGGTGTTTCTGGAGGAGTCCATTGGGAGAGAATCTCATTCTCCCCTTGATATGTCATAAATTTATTTGAAAGGTATTCTCCTCCTCGATCTGATCGAAGGATCTTAATACATTTTTCTGTTTGTTTTTCTACTTCTTTATGATATAGTTTGAACATTTCAAATGACTTAGATATATGTTTCATAAGATAGACATAACCGAACCTAGAAAGGTTGTCTATAAAAGTAATGAAGTAGTAATATCTTTCTTTGGTACAAGTGCTCATTGGTCCACATACATCAGTATGTACTAGACCCAATAGCTCTTTGGCTCTTTCATCTTTTCTAGTAAAAGATGACTTGATATTTTACCAAGAAGACAGGATTCACAGATAATTAATGATTCACAATCATCAACTTGAAGGATGCCCTCCTAGGTTAACCTGTTTAATCTGTTCTTGTTGATATGACCTAGCCAATGGTGCCAAACATAAACATTTGTGATATCAGTTATTCTAGGGCGCTTACTTGATTTGTACACTATATTCACTGGCTGTAATAATATGTAAATGCCATTAGATAAATGCCTAGACATTACAATGACTCCATTCATAATGATTTTCAAAGTAACATTCTTTATTAAAATTTCATAATGACTTTTTGCTAGAAGGCCTATAGAAATTACGTTCAACAAGAACGTTGGGTAAAAATGACAATCATTTAGTACAATAACATTTCTATTGAAAACCATTTCAAGAACTCCTAATGCTAGAACTAAAACTAATCTTCCATCTCCGACATTAAGGAATCTTTCATTGTCTTCAAATCTTCTAGTGACATGTAGTCTGTGCAAGAAATTGCAAATGTTAAAAGGACTCTCAGTATCCAATACCCAGGTCTAATTATCATATACAGAAAAATTACAAGGTGTTATCATATAAATAACTTGTTGAGCAATATCTTGCCCTTTTTTCTTCTTTGGCCTATTTGGATCAAGTGTAGCAATGTAAAAGGACAGTTCCTCTTTCAGTGCCCTTGCTTCTTGCAATAAAAGTATTCAACCTAACTTTTATTAACTTTCTTCTTCTGCATATGACCCCTTATAGATGTTTTAGTATGTTGCACCTTTTTCTTATTCTTTTTCTTATTTCCTTTTCCAAAGGGATGACTTCCTGCCTTAGATCCTTCAACCACATTAACCAAACCCTTAGAGAGCTGGTTATCCTTCTCAAAGTTCTGTAACAATCTCAATAAACCATGGTAGTTGACTGCAGGCTTTGTCATTCAATAATGAGTAAGGAAAGGTCGAAAAGATTGAGGCAAGAAATTTAGGATTACATCTTTTTCCAACTGCTTATGTAACAAAAAGCCGAGCTTGCTTAGGAGTTCTATGTTCTCGATCATGAATAATACATGATCAGTGATAGAAGATCCATCCCTCATTTGAGCATTAAAAATAGCACAACTAGTCTTGTGCCTTTCAATGTCATTGGGTGTGCCAAAAGATTCATTCAACATTTGAATGATTTCTTTCAGCTGAGCATTCTCGAACCGATGACCGAATTCATCGTTCATTGCTACTAGTATGATGCAACGTATGCTGGTTCTATTACTGAGCCACTTCTGATAAGTGTCTCTCTCAGAACTATGGGTGTTTGCATTAGGTATCTCTGGTGTAGGATTATTCAGAATATATAGCATCCTCTCAAGTTCAAGGACGATCTTGAATTTTCTAAACAAGTTATTGAAATTTAAACCATTCAACTTGTCATTATCCAATAGGGACCTTAATGATAAATTAGTAGCCATTTTTTACATAAGAAAAAATTAAACTTTATTAGTATATAAATTGATTCTGTCTAAAGACTTGGACTTTAGTCTAAAGATTCTCTCACTATTTTGTTCAAATTGGCAGCCTCTACATTCCAATTCGAAGAATTATTCTTAATTCTTTAGTGGGCACTAAGATCCACACAGACTGCGCACAGGCCCAAGTGAAGCTTGGCCAACCCATATGCATCTAAGAGTAGATTCAAAACCAATTATTTTCCTAAACAATTTTTAGTGTATAGTTTTGCCCAAGGTTCCTTTTTAGTAGGCATAGAGTACCTCCACTAAAAGTTTTAGTTAGGTTTAACCATTAAATAATATAATCAGTCCAACCTATCTATATAGACATCTAAGCCCGAGTAAAGCTCGGCATACCTGACTGTCTACTTAATAGTTTTCCTGACTTATCATATAATGAATGATAATTTCGATGGTTGACAAGCACCAGGCATAAAGTGCCTCCAATGATTATTAAGACATTAGACTCATTATCACTCACCTTAATGGAAGGCTATGACTTAGTTATCATATAACTATTTCATTTTAAGGACCTAATAATTTTAGAGGATTTAATAATCTGAAGATGAATTGACTAATCCAGTTCTCCCACTGAATCTATGAAGTCAGTAGAATGAGACAAGATTAAGTTAGGTTATGTGGTATCTAAATCAGTCAGACTGATTTTCTTACAGGTATGGGTCAACTCAAATCAAGTAAATGATCTTAATCATAAATGGTTCACCATGTTGACCAGGTAAGTAAGACCGATGGGAAGGATATGCCATTAACTCGTTAAAGACGCATCAGTACGAGTAGCTCCCAATTAAAAACCATTTGATCGTTGATCCTAGAGCAACTTGCCAACTTATCTTGACATCATATGGTTAACCAATTTTGACTTGACCATCTAAGACATTCATGCTCAACCATGGAGCCTAATCTACTTTTATTTGATTTAATCAAAGATATGGACATGATCAACTACAACTATTGTTTGATTTAGAGCATCCTTAACCTAATCTAATTAATTTGGATTTGATCAAATACTCTTATAGTCCATTTGATTTAAACCTTAGGGTCTAACCCTTTATGAACCTAATTTAGCTAACCCAAAAGACTAAATATATATCATGTTTCCATAACTTTTATGTCATATATTTCGAATCGTGCTTCATATCATAATTCTTTTTTTTAGATAATTTCTAAAATAATTATAAATATTTGACATTCAAATAAGATTTGTATGTTTCATAACATAGACAACAAACTTTCATATCTATATTTTTGTTCTAAACATGCAATTGTCATGCTTATATATCTTATATAACATCAATATATATCAAATGTAAAACTTCTCTTGAGAGTGTGTGTAATCCGTGTTTGGTGCCAAAGATCAATATAAATAATCTTTTGACTAAGCATCAAAGATGAATGAACCATAATGGTACCTCAATGCATCATAGAATACCTCGTTGAATGGGTAATAAGGATTTTCAATCCATCTAACGGCCTGGTGAACCGATTTAACTATGGTTATAAAATTAATAAGAACACTGATTTACATGCAATAAATTAGATCAAGATGAAATCATGCTCTGATACCATTTGTAGGGAGAAATGACCTCCAAGGCATACATATTTTAAAATTTTGATAATAATTACCAATGCGGAAGCTTAAAGATTAAATATTAATCTATCCAACATGCATCAAGATCATATCTTTGCCTAATACTATAGCATCGTTTCATCAAATTATGCATATAAATAAAATCATCAAGATCATATCTTGATCTTCAAGATAAAAAGTCATACTTCTTGTCTTGAAGCCTACCTTAAGATCTAGGGATCATATCACTTACCTTAAGAACAATAGGTAAATTCGTTGTGCTCTGCAGCCGTTCAATTATTCAGCCTCTAGAATCGTCTACGCAAAGTCCTCGAATGATTGGATTTCTGGAAGTGCTAGCTCGCGAAAAAATAACTTTGCTAATCTTAAATCCTCCCACTTGAATCTTCCTCCAAGATCCACCAAGCTTTTGCCAATACCAGAATCATATCAGAATTTTCTATTCTAAATCTTAGAACTATAACACTTGGTTCTTGACTTTTTAGAATTCCAATCCGTATATCATCTGATGAAGAATGTCCTCTATTTATAGGCTCAATTTAGCCTTTAGCTCATTGAATTCTAACAATTTTGACGTTTGGTGAAAACCAAAGAGGTACATGAATTCTAACACTTAGAATTCTGATAGAAACCAAATAGGCACATTAATTTCACGTGAATTCTAACACTTAAAATTTTGACGTTTGGTAAAAACCGTTTGGAGAAGATTAAAAGTTATACATTAAATTTTGCATGAGAATTTAATTTCTGATGGAATGAGATTTTAGTTATCTCATGTGAGATCCTCATACGAGAAAACCTTTTTCACACATGGGATTTGGGTTTGGGTTTTGGTTTAAGCTGATTTGAATTTATTGGATTGAACCCACATAGATCATGTCCTAGCCCAAATTAAATTTTGCTAGTCCTGAATCTATTTAAATCCAAATAAAGTCTAATTTTAAATCAATATTTGAAATTGATTAGTCCTTCTAATAAACTTAAACCTAATTGAATCTTATTGACTTGAACTTAACCCAATTGATATAATTCAATCAATCAAATTGATTAATTAAATCAGATACAATTTTCAATCGTTGATCAGTAAATAGATTATCCTGGAAAACTTCAATGCGTGTAACTCCCTAGTTTCGAACCTAAGCCGGTAGCATAGGAATACTTTTCTATTCTAATCGATGTGCCCATCTAGCAATGAAACTCGACATCCTGATAGATCGAAGACTTGCCGAGCAAACTCCAAGAACCCTAAGAAATAGTTACCATATAAATGCTAAGGATGGCTTAAGAGCATGGCAACTCTAAATAGCAAATCCATAAAGTAATTTCAACATTAGTGATCATGTGACCTTCATATGAAGTGCCTTGGCCAATGTCTTGCTAAGTTGAAACACAATCATTTCTCCTTTTAATAGGATAGGTCAAATTTCATCTTGATCCATAACTGACTACCACAAGTACTTACTGCACTCAGTAACCTTTCATAGCTGAATTAAAAATTCAGGTGGTTCGGCACCTAAGTACAGTGAGTTGCTTGCAAGTCATCGGTTGTGATATTCAGGTCTTAAGGATACTTATACCCATATCTTCTCGGATTTACTCTTGATAGCAGAGTGTCCAGAAATGAGTCACGTTCGGTGAAATGTACTCCTACACTTTTACTTGTATGTCATACCAATGTCTCTACACTCCTTGGTTAAGAGGATAACCAATAAATATGATATACAACGTCCTATGATTGATAGTACTATGGCCCTGTCATAGTATATCATTTAGTCACAAACACTTTTGAGGATCTTCAAAGATAAATCCTTCTTTATTGTAAAAGAAGATCCTAAGGATTTCATTACAATTTAGGAGTTTTAAGAAGATGTTCTTGTAATGAATAAACTGCCAAATAACTTTTATTAATATTTTAATTTATATGTAATTTACATCAATCATCAAATGATTCGCTTTAGGATACAATTTCCAACAAGATCTGGACTGGAATGAAAGATTAAATTCTTCCAATTTGATTGCCCATTTAGCCAATCGGTCGGAAGTGTCAGGACAAGCTAGGATAGCTCTAAGAGGTTGGTCCGTTAGCACTACGATCGGATAGGCTTGAAAGTATAGCCTGAGACGCTGAGCAAAAATGATTAGAGTAAAGATAATTTTTTTAGTTCTGGAGTACCTGACCTTCGTGTCATGGAGCACTTTGCTAGTATAGTAGACGGGTTTCTGCGCTCCATCGGAGTCGAGGCGCACTAGAACGGAGTTGATTGCCTTTGAGGAGGCAGTAAGATAAAGAAAGAGCCTTTCTCCTTCCCTTGACTTTGACAGTAATGGTGGGTTGGACAGAAACTCTTTCAGTTTCTTGAAGGCTTTCTGATAGCTCTCTGTCCACTCGAAGCCGTTTGCCTTGCGTAAAGCTTTGAAGAAAGGTAGGCATCTTTCGGCTTATCTTAACAGGAATCGGCTTAGAGCGACCACTCTTCTGGTGAGCTGTTGCACTTTCTTTTTATTGATTGGTTGTCTCATATCAAGAATGGCCTGAATCTTCTTCGGGTTTGCTTTGATTCCCCACCGGGTCACCAAAAAGCCTAGGAATTTTTCGACAGTGACCCCAAATGCACACTTGCAAGGATTGAGTTTTATTTGGTAGTGCCAGAGGTTATTGAATATTTTCTCTAAATCAACAATATGGTTGGTGATGCAGGTGCTCTTAGTTAGCATATCATATATGTGCCCAATCTGATCTTTAAAGACCTTATTCATCAATATCTGATAAGTGGCCCCTGCATTTTTCAACCCAAAAGGCATTACTTTGTAATAGTAGAAGCCCTTCTCGATGATGAAAGAGGTATTTTCTTCATCCGCTGGGTCCATCTTTATTTGGTTGTATCTATAGAAGGCATCTATAAAGCTAAGGAGCTCATGACCAGATGTGGAATCCACCAATTGATCAATTCGTGGTAGCAGAAAGCTATCTTTTGGACATGCTTTGTTGAGATCAGTGAAGTTGATGCATATTCTTCAGCTTTCGCTCACTTTTTGGACCATCACCACATTGGCCAGCTAATCCGGATATTGTACTTTTCGAATGTGGCCAGCAGCAAGCAGCTTCCTGACCTCCTCATCAATGGCCCTCTACTGTTCGGAGGTAAAACTTCTCTTCTTTCAGATTCTTTAGGATCGAGCAGCATTGAGGCCGATGGGATCATCATCTCCTGACGGCTGGGAGCCGTGTGTAGCATAATTGTACTGGATTTTGCTTTTCACGCATCTCGCCGACCTTACTGGTAGGGAATCTAACGAGAAGGCATTTGGTGGATATAACCGCATTTAGGAGGTTTAGGCTAGGCCGACCGAGTATGACATTGTAGGCTAGGGGCACTCAGGTTACCAAGAACTTCATTAGGACCATGCTTTGACACGGTGGTGACCCTGCCATAACCACAGGGTGATTTCATCTTCGACCCTCACGAAGTCCCTTATGAAACCAACTAGAGGCACCGTCATCAGTTGGAGAGAGCTGGAAGATAAATTCATTTGAACAAAAGCATCATAAGTTTCCACTATCAACCAAAATTCTTCTTACAGGATGCTTAGTGATCGTCATGGAGACGATAATGCTATCATCGTTCAGATTGTTCCCCCTTGCTAGTTCCCCTTTGAAAAATGGGATTACATTTTCTATTCCCTCCCCACTCCTCAATCTTTTAGAGGACGAAGCTGCCCCCTAGGAAAGCATACCTACCATCCTTTCCGTCGGAGTATTATCGACGTTGGCCTGTATAGGCGGAAGACCCCATTAGAGATGGAACGGCTGAAGGTCCTCCCTTCTGGATGAACTTCCCAAGATAGTCCCTATGGATGAGCTCCTCAATGGCACACTTTAAGTTGCGACAATCTTTAGTATCATGGCCAAAGTTTTTATAAAAGTGGCAATAATGACTCCGATCGCGAGTGGCAACCTTCCTCAGTGGGGAAGGGCACCGAAAGTAAGGCTCACTCTCGATCTCTATGAGGATGTAAGACCTGGGAGTGAGAAGAGGTGTGAGGTTGTCCTCTTTGAGGGCGAAGCTCCGGCACTAGTTATCTGGCTGGCGCAGGGGCTCAGGCTTCTTAGGGGGAGGTCCGCTTGGCTCCACGCGGACCGATTTCTTATTAGACCTTCCTTCTGTTTTTCTCTGAGTGAAGTGAACTTTATCACTGCGAATATATTTCTATGCACGACTTAGGAGCTCGGCATAGGAGCTAAAAGGGCTTTTATCTAATGAATAAGTGAAACGAAAGGGACGAAGTCCCCATTTTAGGGCGAAAGTGGCCATAACATCGTCCAGGTGGTAAACTTCGAGGGCCACCATCTTGAAATGGGCCACAAAATCTTTCAAAGGCTCTCCTTTCTTCTGTCAAATGGAGAATAGGCTATTGGCCACCAAGAAATTTTTTGACAGGCATCAAAATGCGCTAAGAATTCTTTCTCTAACTATCGAAAAGAATCAATGCTTTGTGGAAGTAGATGAGAGTACCAGGCACGCGCAGCCTTCCGAAGGATGGTAGGAAAAGTAATACATAAAAGGGCGTTAGTCATCCCTTGGACCTACATGAGGGCCTTATAACTCTTCAGATGGTCAAGTGAATCCATTATGCCATCATACGGATCCAGCTGAGAAAGATGAAACCTAAAAGAGATAGGCTCCTCCATGATGCGGTGAGTGAGGGGTGGACGAGTGTCATAGTCCACTCCTAGTTGGTTGTTGAGCCTTTGGCTGAGTTCCTTCAGCCGTCGATGCTGCTCCTCCAAGCTCCTCTCTTTCTTGTCTTGATGTCCTCGCTCGTTGATTCAGAAAAAGATGAGCGAGGGGAGAGGTGATGCTGGTGGCAGTGTATCCGCCTGGGCTCCTTCTCATGTTGCTGTATGAAAGAGGGACTGCTCGAGCGGCGGACAAAAGATTGCAATCTTTTGGAGGCTTCATGGTGGCGGTGCTTGGATGGAGCATGATGGTAGTGATGCTTTTCTGGAGGGCTAATCTATATGTAGATTGTTGGCTAGTTGCTGCGGCTGCCGCAGGTAGCGTAGGAGGCCCGGGTTGCTACTGAACAACCATCGGGCGCTGCTCTTGCAACCCACGAACTACCTCAATAAGAGCTTGGACTTGCTGAGTAAATGTGGCAAATTATTCTTGTGGAGTGGCTAAGACCGATGGCGAGGAAAGAGCAGGGAGATTAGCCTTCGGTTGCTCAGCACGATGGGAATGCCCCCCAGCATAATTGGTAAAAGCCTTCTGGGCATGTGTCATCACCATCGTTGTTTGAGAGAGGGCGAGCTTGTAACTCAGAGTTACAGAGCCATCCTTCCTTCAGTGTGCTTAGTCGCCTCCCCTTTCTGGTGCACCAATTTGATGATACATGATCACCTTGAGTTGACATCCTTGAGCATTAGTGGATGTGCCAAGGAAGCTTCACCTCCGCTCCAAGATCTGCAAGAAGTCCCGAGGACCGAATATTCTGGCGGGGATCCTTCGATGCTCAAGTTAGTAATTAGAATCACAGTTGTGAGCTTGAAAAAGCTCATGAGAGAGAGAGAGAGTATTTATCTTTTTTTTTTGTCTCAAAGCTCTCTAAGTGTATTATTGTTCATACATCCGTCAGGGATTCCTCTTATGTATTTTATTGATACTTGGAATCTATGAGACTTGTCTGAGAAGTTTGGAACCTCATGATGGGCCATGACTTTTTGGATAGAATGTCAGAGTTAGTAGGATTTATCCCTTCTAAACTGGGTGATTGATATTTTAAGGCAGATAATGACTTTTTAGGTTTATTTGATTCGGATCATTAAAGCTTCATAATGGATGATAACTTTTTAGGCTCATCTAATTCGAGTCATTAAAGCTTCATGATGGATGATGACTTTTTAGGCTCATCTGAGTCATTAAAGATTCATGATGGATGATGACTTTTTAGACCTGTGCCAGAGTTAGTGGAGCTTGTCTTATTAGACACCCTTGAGCCAAAGGTGGTTGGTGGGCCCGGCCTTGTCAGAAGCGAAGGCTTGTCCGAAAAGCTGAAGCCGAGTCTGGAAATGAGGCCACCTTATAACTGGGGCTGCCTAGGAGCTTGGGTCGCCTTAGATCTGGGGCTACCTAGGAGCTGGGGCCACCTTAGATCTAGAGCCGCCTTAGATCTCGGGTTGTCTTAGATCTGGGGCCGCCTTAGATTTCAGGCCGTTTAGAAGCCGGGGCTGTCTGCGTCCTATTGACTTCCGTCGTCACGTAATTTTGGCCATTAACTTACACCTGGCTTTTATCAGCCATATCAGCCATCATAATGGTGTCATCATAAAATCTTCTCAGGTTATGATCGTGTTGTTATCATTCTTTTCTAGCCTCTTAATTGGATTATACTGATGGGAGGAGTAATGTAACTTGAAGTTAAGATAGGGTATTTCTTTTTCTTAGTTACGCTTAGAAGGAATAGAAAGGAGTGTTCAATGCAAAGCAATTGAATTTCTCTTTGTTGTGGATGAATTATTGTACCTATATATTTAAGTTAGCTCAAAAGGAGGCGATGCAGTTTAATCTTTTCATTTGAGTTGGTTTAAGACTTTCATGTTAAAGTCTTAAACCTTAAGTATAGACCTATATTAGATGAGAAAGAAATGTGTTATATTCTTATAATTTAAGTTAACAAACAAATGATATCAAAGACGATCTGAATATATGAAAGTTGATATATATGAGGAAAGGGTTTCCCATAGAATGATAGTAAAATCCTATTATGGCATGAAGCCACCTTTATAACACCAATAATTCGATTCGAATATATGGAAGTAGATGGGAATAAGAAAAGGGATGATGGTAGAATCTCGCTATGGCATGAAGCCACCAATAATCCGATCCAAGTATTATGGCATGGAGCGACCAATGATCCATTCCGATTATGCAGAAGTTGATGGGCATCTCTCATGATAGAATGCCACTATGCCATGAAGTCACTCTGAAAGCACCAATTATTCGGTCCGAATATGCGAAAGTTATTTGGCATCACATTTGTAATACCCCAAAAATAGTTTTATATTAGATGCTAAAGAAATGTATTATATACTTATAACTCAAATTTAGCTACTATTAATTAACTTCCATTCGAATTAATATGGGAAAGAAATGTATCGTATGCTTATAATTTAAATTCATCATCTATCAATTAACTTTTATTCAAGTTTTTGAGCCATATGGTTTCAATCCTTTATAAGATAATTGGATCAGCATATAGGCTTGAGGCTTTGCATCAATGGTGAACCCAACTACAAACTAAATCTAGCTCCAAGCTAGAGCCTGAACTTTTATAATTTATATAAGTTGAATGTGCAAAAATATATCCTGACACACTTTAAATGTGCCATCGATACTATATTATTTGATCAAGGCCATAAAAGAAGGCCTAATGCTTGTTAGAACATCAAACATACCGACCCTGGTTGGACTATAAATCTCGCAAGCAGACCAGCCCTGAGTTGATCTTTTAGGAAAAGACTTTGTACACCGTCTCCAGTGCAGCAAGTCCTACATGGGCTGCACCGCTCCTTATTGATCAATATGCATACGATACTCATTAAAAAATATTAAGATAGCTTTACGATATTCTGACAGAAAAAATTATGACACCCCAATTTTAAAATCATGACACCATAGTTATAAATTACGACACCCATTCAGAAAGCCAAAAAAAATTATGATACCCTAATTATAAATTTACGACACCATAGTTATAAAATTATGACACTCATTCAAAAAATATGTTTGTACACAAATTCCAAAAAAAAAGCTATCGTGCATTAATACCCATTCAGCTTTTTTTTGAAATTTATGTACAGACACTCTTTCTGAATGGGTGTCATAATTTTATAACTACGGTGTCGTAAATTTACAACTGGGATGTCATAATTTTATAACTACGGTGTCATAAATTTACAACTGGGATATCGTAATTTTTTTTTTGACTTTCTTAATAAGTGTCTTAATTTTATAACTATGGTGTTATAAGTTTACAATTGGGGTGCCATCTTAAATTTTGACGTGACGTGCATTAATACCCTTCAACTTTTTTTTGAAATTTATGTATAGACACTCTTTCTGAGTGTGCATCATAATTTTATAACTATGGTGTCGTAAATTTACAACTAGGATGTCGTAATTTTTTTAAACTTTCTTAATGATGTCTTAATTTTATAACTATGATGTCAAGTTTACAACTGGGTGTCATCTTAAATTTTGACGTGACATGCATTAATATCCGTTCAGCTTTTTTTTTTTAGAATTTGTGTAGAGATACGTTTTCTGAATTGGTGTCTTAATTTTATAACTACGGTGTCGTAAATTTACAACTAGGATATTGTAATTTTTTTTAGCTTTTTGAATGGGTGTCGTAATTTTATAACTTTAGTGTCATAATTTTAAAACTGGAGTATCGTAATTTTTTCCGTCGGGATGTCGTAAAGCTGTCTTAACATTTTTTAATGGGTGTCGTATGTATGTTGACCAATAAGAAGGGTGGTGTAGCTCATGTAGGACTTGCTGCACCGAATATAGTTTATAAAGTCTTTTTCTGATCTTTTATTAACTTCACAGTTAGGCCCTCCCAAGCTGCCCATAGTTCTGCCCTTGCCAATTGGCTAAAATCCTTCCACTTTTGAATAAAAAAGTTAGCAACTCCGTCCTTCTATGAAGCGTTGTGGTTGGACTTCCACAGGGTAGGAGCTTCATAGAATTGTGAAGCATTAATGCCGCAATCAGCTTATCCCTTGATATCAACAAGTTCCAGGCCTCAATATTAACGGGCTTGGGTACAAACCGCAGCTTGGCATGTGTTCTGATAACGTCATTATGTTGTTTTAAACTTTTTGTAGTAAGTTAGTCTTCTTCACATAAATCTTCCACCAGAATAACACTACTAGAGGCTGGAGTTTTGGTGCAGAAGAAATCGGGTGACCGCTTGAGGGCGGTTGCGGAAGGCGGTCGCGGAAGGTAGAAGAAATCAGGCAACCGCTTGAGGGCGGTCGCGGAAGGCACTTTTAGCGACCGCTTGAGGGCGGTCGCTGTGGCGATCGCAAATGCCCATTAAAAATCGGCCCTGTCTTCCCCTTTTCCTTATTTCGCTGGGATCATACGTTTTTTCCTCCCTGCCCCTGGTGCCGCCGTCTCTGATCTTCTCCCTCCGTCGTCTCTTTTTCTCCCTCTGTGCTCCCCTATTCTAGGGCTTGTGAGATTGTGCGGCTCGCGAAACCCTAGTTGTCCCTGGAGGAAGAGGGAGATAAAATAATAATTAGCACTCCAAACTACAAGATAGAGTTGGTCCGGTCATTGGCGTGGAATCCAAGCTCTGCTTCTTTCCCTCTCTTTCTCTCTCCATCTCTCTCTATTAGCCGAGCTGAATCGAAGAAAGCATCGGAGGTTCCATCTCTAGCATTTGGATTTGAAACAATCATGAGGTTAGCTGTTGTTAAAGAAAGTTTGGTTTGTGTAATTTATACATATACCTGTTCTTATGAATAAGAATGCCATACTATTTTGCAATCTTTAATGTGGTTACATGGTAGGAAAAAAATGCACTTTAGTTCACTATCTTTTGTAAATAATAGCATTACTGGAAGTCCTACAAATATGTGGAGCTGGTATGTTGAGGGTTATTGGGCTGAAACTATATTCCATGCCCAAGGATGACCTCCAGGGAAAATCTGGATGGGTAAGTCCTGGTTGGACTTCTTGGCAGTTTCATTTTACTTCAGATTTGGTGTAGCATATAACCTTTCATGATTAACCACTAAGATTCATCAACATGTCCATTCATGTTAAGCATATGTCATCTCTATAGCTGTCTCAGGTGTTCATTTCATGGAGGAATATCTGGCAAGCTAAGCTAATATTATTATCAACTTCATTTTGAGGGATAATCTCTACTTCATGAAGTAGTTAGATCATTATAAAAGACTATAATTTTCTTCCTCTAACTTTTTACAATAACTCTCACAAATATTTACGAATGTAATATTAAAAGTTTCCTTATGAGGAAGTGCTCTTCCTTGTGCTTTCTCCAAAACTTCAGGGTCCACATAGGCCTTAACATTGCTTTTAGTTTTTATTTTTCATTTTCAAAATCTAAGAAGGAAATTAAACTGGATTAAATACAATTATATTCTTAATTTTGAATTTAATCCCTCTTTTTTTAGAACACAGGAGGTCAAGTGAAGCTAGTGAGGCAGACTCTAACCGGTGAAAGTTTTTACTCTTTTTTCTTTTAAGGTAATCTTCATTTTTTTTAATTTATTTGTCCATGCATTGCCTAGCAAGTTATTTGTCCGTGCATTACCTAGCAAGTTTATGGCTAGGTAAATTGTTACGTTTGCCCCATCTCTTAGGCTTATTATATTTACTCTTATTCATACTTTCACACAAATACTTAGCGACATGGATAAGAGTTGGATTGATTTGCCAAATAGGATGTCTAGGGAATATATAGAGGGGATTAAGCAGTTCATTGCCTTCACCAATGGGTTTGATAGTGAGCACATTATTTGTCCCTGTAGAAAATGTGCAAACCGATTCATACTCAAGCTGAGCTGATCCAGTCTCTTCACCAGCAGATGGACGCGCGTGTCGAGGATCTTCGAGCGAGGATGGAGGTTGCGCTGCAGGACGAGGTGCTGGCTCAGGTGCAGGCATTTAAGGCGGAGCTACTGCAGTGACTAGCTCAGAGTGGTCTCTCTATAGCTGATGATTTAGATCCATCGATTTATACTCAGGTTCATAATTGCAGACATATGTATTTAAATTTAATTTAATTACTTTTAAAATATATATTATTTATTTCTGTTGTTAATCATATACTGTAATATTGTAGGCCCCAGACACTGGCAGTCATCACCAGGCGAGACATGAGTCAGTTGGTGAGGGCACGCCTGATCCAGTAGGCTCAAATGAACAGAATTGGGTATGAGTTTATGAATATGTTTTAAGTTTATTAATTTCTAAATAATCTAAGTATATGTGGAAGAATGTATCGTACTCCATTTTCAGTTGTATCTATACATTCCTTGTTATTATTTATGCACATTAAAATAGAGACACTTAGTGACATGTAGGAACAAACAGAGCGTGATTCGGACACTCGAGGGGCCCGGAATAGGACAATGTACGTTTAAGTTGAAACTTAAAACTTAGAAAATCAAACTTGACCTCTAACGGCCCAAATGAAACATACGAGGTCCGATGATCGTCAAACTTGAGGAGCACGACCTCTAGGCCATTAGTGACCTGTAGGAATAAACGGCGCATGAATCGGACGCTCGAGGGGCCCAAAATAGGACAATGTACGTTTAAGTTGAAACTTAAAACTTAGAAAACCAAACTTGACCTCTAATGGCCCAAACGTAGCATACAAGGTTCGATGCTCGTCAAACTTGAGGAGCACGACCTCTAGGCCATTAGTGACCTATAGGAACAAACAGCGCGTGAATCGGACGCTCGAGGGGCCCGGAATAGGACAATGTATGTTTAAGTTGAAACTTAAAACTTAGAAAACCGAACTTGGCCTCTAACGGCCCAAACGCAGCATACGAGGTCCGATGCTCGTCAAACTACTTGAGGAGCATGATCTCTAGGCCATTAGTGACCTATGGGAACAAACGATGCATGAATCGAACACTTGAGGCGTATAGAATCGTACAAAATGATTTTATTTTCAAAATTTTGAATTGTATAACTTTTAATATTTATTTTACATAATTATATTTAATTATATTTATGTTTTATTGACTAATAAATTTAATTTTTTATTTCAGGTTGATTGACTGGTGCTGCATTGGGACTACTGTCTTCTTTATGTTTTTTTCTAGGAAATTGTATTAGATTTTATTATTATTTTTTTGGATTGGAAATCAAAGACATTGCATATTTATATTAGCTTATACTTTTATTGTGTGTGTATATTTTAATTTTAATATTTAGTTTATATAATTTTGTAAAACAGTTACAGGTACCCAAAAAAAATTCAATAATCAAAAATAAAATGGATTAGAAAAATAACAAAATTCAGTATTAGCGACCGCCTAGGCGATCGCAAATGGCTGTCGCTAATGATGCATCAAACCAGAAAATAGAAAAAAAAAATATAGTAGTAGCGACCGCCTAGGTGGTCGCTAAGGCGGTCGCTAAAAGTCTTTAGCGACGAGCTTCTGGCGGCCGCCATATGGCGGTCGCTAAAAACTATTAGCGACCGCTTTTTAACCTTTAGTGACTACCATTGGCGGTCGCTACAAGTGTTTTTTCTACTAGTGTAATTTGACTCTTAGGATTGCAGAGATCTTCCAACCCAATTCAAAAGCAGCAGGCATAAGATCCTTCATCTTGTTTGCTAGGATTTTACCCACAATCTTGTGAAGGATATTGCATAAGCTGATTGGTTACCTTGAATGCCATTGGACTTTGCCCTTTTTTTTTTGTGAGAATGAGAGTGATGTAGCTAGCTTTCCAAATAGGCATGCTACAAAAGCAAAGATGTCTTTTATTGTGATTGCCATGTCCCTTTCGATAATAAACCAAAATGCATTGCATGATATAGGTGAAGGCCATTACAAGTAAGGGCTTTATTCAAGCTCAAATTGAACATTGCTTCTTCAATCTTCTGGTTAAAAATATCTAGGGCTAACCTCAAATTATCTTGAGACTTTTGGAAATTTCGTATGTTTTATATGAATCAAATTCATATAACACGCAGCGGAAAATAAAATAAATACAAATTTAATTCCCAAAACCCAAGATCCTCAGGGAACAGATTCAGTTAACAAGAAATAACACATAATTATAATAATAGATCATACCTGTGATCTTTATCGGGGATGATGCCCGATGAAGCCGGTAAACGATTTACCACTAGCCGTCCATGCGTCCGACCTCTAATGGTGATCCATGCGAAGATCTTTGGATGATGTCCTCCTCTTAGGATTGGATGATAACCTTCTTGCGAGGGGTGCTAGCGCCTCTTTTCTTTTCTATTAATTTTTCAAATCAAAAAGGATTTCTTGATCAAGATCAAATCTTGATCAATTAAAAGAGAGAAAGGAATGTCCTAGAGAGAGAAAGGATATTTTAGAGAGAGAAAGGAGGTATTAGGCATCCAAGAGAGAGAGAGAAGAGAGGAGTTTGGTGTTTTTTTCTCGAAGGGGGTATTTCTCTCCCTTTTATACATGAAAAAGAGGTTGTGTGGTTCCATAAAAAAAGGGATTTTATCACAACCACCTAACCATTCAACCTTATCAAGTTGATAACAATTATCCTAACAAATTTAGGATATTTGCTATCATGATAATATTAAGATTACAACCACCAAACCACATTCCTAAAAATTAGAAAATTGGTTATCTCATGAAACCAACGTCGCAACCTTGAATTTCACTTCATGAGAACGCCCCAAATCATGGGGTTCACTCCTCCATGACGTGGAGATGGGTCATGTACATCACATGGGCATGGATCTATCCTCCACGTGGCACGATCTCATCCCTCGATTTAATTGGGTTTCCATGAATCAAATCATGCCATCATATGGACCCAATTAAATACCATATTATTAATCTCAATTAATCTAAGCCATCCATCACATGGATCAAGCCTAATTAATGGATTTCATATGTACATCTTATGTACAAAAGGTCTCTCTTTTGAACAAAAAATTCTTTTCTCTATAATGAATCCTATTCATCAATTCATGTTCTCTCATTAAGATTGAGTCAAACCCAATCCTAATTTATTGGTTATCTGATTTGAATTAAGTCCAACTTAATTCTCATTTTAACTTCATCCAAAATCTTCTTAATGGTGTGACCCATTAGGTCCCTTGACACGTTGGTAATAATCATGCCCCTAATATTGATCCTAAGAATGACTTGATCAACACCTTGTCCAAGTCAATTCTTTAACCAAATCAACTCTTTGATTAAGTCAAAGAATCCATGATTATAGATCATGAGCGGCCTCTAGCAAAGCATCATGACCACCCAAGTGTTAAGGGTTTGTTGACGTGGTCATCAACACCTGTCCATGAACGGTTACCGTACGATTCAATCCCTTCGTCACATATCCCAGATCAATCAGTGGTATGGAATGTGTCAATCATATAATTGATCTTTGTTTACTTGATCTCAGAAAAATTGACTCATATGAATTAGAACTTCAAAACCATTTCGAATTCCAACTCAACCTTGCAAGGATTTAACAGTCAATTTAATCCATCAAGTGGCCGTGGGATATAACCCTTTCTATCAAGAAAGACGAATCCTGTCTTAATCAAACACCACCTTCATGTGCTTCATATCATACCCAATCGACACCATATTTGCCACCCGTGTCTAGAGCGACGTTTGCATGTCGTCAAAGCATGATATTCCACACATAAGGTGCAATGAAGATCTCAAGTCAAAGGATCACTCGCACTACCGTCATCAAAGATCAACCATCGACACTATATAGAATATTCATATGGGATCTCTGTGCGGGTCATCCAATGTATCGTTACAATAACAAACATCCATACACCATATCCAAGTATCTTTATACTTCAGCTTGCAAGATCAGCTGCACACCACAAGGGTGAAGATATGCAATGTGTGCTAGTCTCAACGGCGTTCGACAGTGTCCAATCCTATCTACGCATCGACTAGGGAAGTTTAAAGAATCGAACCATAATGTGCAATTTTGGATCTCACAATTTATAATCTCTATTACAAATTCCATATGCACAGTTTGCATTCTTTTGGACTTTATCTCACAGGTAAAATATATCTAATATATATATAAAAAATACCTGGATAGATAAAGAAACTAATAAATTTGATTTGCATTCATAAAGAAATGTGTACAAACTAGCATCTTATCCAATTGGATCTAGAGCACACACTAACAATCTTTCACTTGCACTAGAGCCAATCACCCATGTATCTAATACCAAGTGACTCAGCATGACTATCATGCTTCTGTTGTGGCAGGACTTTAGTGAACGGATTGGCAATATTGTCATCCATGGGGACTTATTCTATTTTTATATCATTTTGTCCAATGATTTCTTTAATTACATGATATCTTCTAAGTACATGTTTGGACCTCTGATGAGACCTTGGCTCCTTGGCTTGCGCAATAGCTTCTTTGTTATCACAATACAAGAATATTGGATTAACAATGCTTGGACCACTCCAAGTTCAGTGATAAACTTTTTGATCCAAACTGCTTCTTTAGCTGCATCTGATGCTGCAATGTACTCGGCTTCAGTTGTAGAGTTGGCGGTCGTCTCCTGCTTGGAACTCTTTCAGCTGACTGCACCACCATTGAGTGTGAACACATAGCTTAATTATGATTTATAATCATCTCCATCAGACTGAAAACTAGAATCCGTGTAACCTCGAACTATAAGATCGGGTCCTCCATAAACCAAGAACATATCCTTAGTTCTTCGCAAGTACTTAAGGATATTCTTGACTGCCATCCAATATTTCTCACCAGGATTTGCTTGATATCTACTCATGATACTCAAGGCATAAGAAACATCAAGCACATAGCATCGCATACATAATGGATCCAATTGCTGATGTGTATGGTATCCTATCCATGTACTCTCTTTCTTCTTGGGTCTTAGGACTCATGTCCTTGGAGAGATGTACACCATGCGACATTGGCAGGATCCCTTCTTGGATTCCTCCATGCTAAACCGCTTTAGCATCTTCTCTATGTACGTGGATTGGGTCAATCCAAGCAACCTTCTAGATCTATCTCTATAGATCTTTATACCAAGTATATATGCTGCTTCTCCCAAATCCTTCATGGAGAATTTACCTGACAACCAATCCTTCACTTCTTTAAGGAAGGATACATTGTTTCCTATTAATAATATGTCATTCACATATAATATCAAGAAAACAATATCACTCCCACTAACCTTCTGTTGGGAATTGTATCCTAAAGCCAATCATTTGATGATTGTGCTGATGTAAATTATATATAAATTGATATATTAATAAAAGTTATTTGGCAGTTTATTCATTACAAGAACATCTTCTTAATACTCCTGAAAGTAATGAAGCCCTTAGGATCTTCCTCACGATAAAGGAGGATTTATCTTAGAAGGTCCTTAAAAGAGTTTGCGACCAAATGATATACTATGACAGGGCCATAGTACTATCAATTATAGGACGTTGTATATCATATTTGTTGGTTATCTTCTTAACCAAGGAGTGTAGAGACACTAGTATGACATACAGGTGAAAGTGTAGGAGTATATTTCACCGAACGTGATTCATTTCCGGATACTCTGCTATCAAGAGTTAATCCGAGAAGATATAGGTATAAGTATCCTTCAGACCTGAAAATCACAACCAGTGGCTTACAAGCAACTCATTGTACTTAGGTGCCGGACCACCTGGATTTCTAATCCAGCTACGAAAGGTTACTGGGTGCAGTCAAGTACTTGTGGTAGTCAGTTGTGGATCAAGATGGAATTTGACCTATCCCGTTAAAAGGAGAAATGCTTGTGTTTCAATTTAGCAAGACCTTGGCCAAGGCACTTCATGTGAAAGTCACATGATCACTAAAGTTGAAATCACTTTATGGATTTGCTATTTAGAGTTGATAGGCTCTTAAGCCATCCTTAGCATTTATGGTCAAGAGGATGAATTATACGGTAACTATTTCTTAGGGTTCTTGGAGTTTGCTTGGCAACTCTTCGACCTATCCGGACGTCGGGTTCCATTGCTAGATGGGCACATCGATTAGTATAGAAAGTTGTTTCTATGCTACCGGCTTAGGTTCGAACCTAGAGAGTCACACGCATAGAAGTTTCCTAGGATGATCTATTTGCTGATCAACGATTGAAAATCGTATATGATTTAATTAATCAATTTGATTGATTGAATTATCTCAATTGGGTTAAGTACAATTGAATAAGATTCAATTTGGTTTAAGTCTATTAGAAGGACAAGTCAATTTCAAATATTAATTTGAAATTAGTCTTGATTTGAATTTAAATAGATTCAGGACTAGCCAAATTTGATTTGGGCTTGGATCATGATCTATGTGGGTTAAGTCAAATAAATTCATATCAGAATCCAAACCTCTCGCATAAAGATCTCATATGATGAGATGGCTAAAATCTCATCTCATGAGATAGAATTTAATGCATGACATTTATTTACCGAACGTCGGATTTATCCCTCGTCTCTTTGGTTTTCTCCAAACGACGGAACTAAACCAAACGCCGCGACTCCTTGGTTTTCTCCGAATGTCGGAATTAAACCAAGCGCCGCGCCTTTGGCGTCTCTTCGCTTTTGCCAAACGACGGATTCTTAAATGTCAGAATTAAATGTCAAGGGTAAATCGAGACTATAAATAGAGGGCATTCCCTCACCAGAGAATACAGAACAAAATTAGAACAACAATACACGATTTGCTGTGGATTGTAATTCTAAATTGTCGTGGATTGTAATTCTAAAATGTTAGAATAGAAAATCCTATCTAAAATGTTAGAATAGAAAATCCTAGTGATTCTGGTGTTAGCGGAAGCCTGGTGGATCTTGGAGGAAGATTCAAGTGAGAGGATTCAAGATCAGCAAAGCTATTTTTCCGCGAGCTAGCACTCCCGGAAATCTGATCATTCGGGGCTTCGCGTGGACGATACTAGAGGCCGGACGATTGAACGGCTGCAGAGCAATAAGGATTTACTTACTGTTCTTAAGGTAAGTGATTTGATCCCTAAATCTTAAGGCAGGCTTCAAGATAATAGTATGACTAGTCATCTTGAAGATCAAGATATGATCTTGATATTTTTATATGCATATTTTAGATCAAACGATTCTGAATATATAGGCAAAGATATGATCTTGATGCATATTAGATAGATTAATATATAATCTTTTAATTTCCGCATTGATAATAGTTATCAATTTTTAAAAATATGCATGCCTCGGGGATAGTTTCTCCCTACAAATGGTATCAGAGCCATGGTTTCATTAATGATCTAATTTATTGCATGTAAATTAATATTCTCATTAATTATATAATTATGGCTAAAACTTATCACAAGGCCATATGGTCACAGGTGGATTGAAAATTCGAATTACCCATTCAATGAGGTATTCTATGACATATTGCCGTGCGATTGTTTTATCGTTGATGCTTAGTTTAAAGAAAATTTAAATTGTGCTTTGGCATCAAAACATAGATTACACACACTCTCAAAAGATATTTTATATTTGATACATATTGATGTTGTATAAAAACATAATATTTGCATGTTTAGTATAAAAACATAGATATGATATATGATGGCATGATGTCTATGTTATAAAATATACAAATATTTATAAGAGTTTTATTTGAATGTCAAATATTAGTTCATAAATTTTTTTTAGATATGATCTAAATATAGGAATTATGAGTAGTAACATTATGCTTGATTGAAATATATGACATGTTAACATGAAATATATTTAATCATTTGGGTTAGCTAAATCGGTCCATAAAGGGTTAGACTCTAAGGTTTAAATCAACTAGACTAAAAGAGTATTTGTTCAAATCTAATTAGATTAGGTTAAGAATGCTCTAAATCAAACAATAGTTGTAGTTGATCAAGTCCTTCTCTTTGATTAAACCAAATGGAAGTAGATTAGGCTCCGTGGTTGAGCATGAATCTATTAGATGGTCAAATCAGAATTGGTTAACCATATGATGTCAAGGTGGGATGGCAAGTTGCTCTAGGATCAACGATCGAATGGTTTTTAATTGGGAGCTACTCGTATTGATGCGTCTTTAACGAGTTAATGACATATCCCTCCCATCGATCTCTCTCACCTGGTCATTATGGTGAACCATTTATGATTCAGATCATTTACCTGATTCGGGTTGACCCATGCCTGTAAGGATATCAGTATGACTGATTTAGGTGCCACTTAACCTGACTTAATCTTGTTTCATTCTACCGATTTCATAGATTCAATGGGAGAACTTGATTAGTCAATTTATCTTCATATTATTAAAATCTTCTAAAATTATTAGGTCCTTAAATGAAATATTTATATGATAACTAGATCATAGCCTCCCATTAAGGTGGGTGATAATGAGTCCGATGTCTTGATAATCATTGGAGGCACTCCATGCCTGGTGCTTGTCAACCATCAGAATTATCATTCATTATATGATAAGTCAGCGTAACTATTAAATAAACAGTCAGGTGAGCCGAGCTTCACTCGGGCTTGGTTGTCTATTGATAGGTTACACTGATTATATCATTTAATGGTTGAACCTAACCAGAACTTTCAGTGGAGGCACTCCATGCCTGCTGAAGAGGTACATGGGGCAAAACTGAACACTAAGAATTGTTTGGGGAAATAATTGGTTTTGAACCTACTCTTAGATGTATATGGGTTAGCCAAGCTTCACTTGGGCCTGTATGTAGTTTATGTAGATCTTAGTGCCTGCTAAAGAATTAAGAATAATTCTTCGAATTGGGGTGTAGAGGCTGCCAATTTGAACAAAATAGTGAGAGAATCTTTAGACTAAAGTCCAAGTCATTAGACTGAATCAATTTATATACTAATAAACTTTAGTTTTTCCTTATGTAGAACATGGCCACTAATTTATCATTAAGGTCCTTATTGGATAGTGACAAATTGAATGGTTCCAATTTCAATAGCTGGTTCAGAAAACTTAAGATCATCCTTGAGCATGAGAGGATTCTATATATTCTGAATAATCATGCACCAAAGATACCTGATGCAAACACCCAAAGTTCTGAGAGAGACACTTATCAGAAGTGGCTCAATGATAGAAGTAGCATGTGTTGTATCATGTTAGCAGCAATGAACGATGAATTCGGTCGCCGGTTCGAGAATGCTCAGCCAGAAGAAATCATTCAAGCATTGAATGAATCTTTCGGCACACCCAACGATGTTGAAAGGCACAAGACTAGTTGTGCTATTTTCAATGCTCGAATGAGAGATGGATCTCCTGTCACTGATCATGTATTGTACATGATCGAGAAGATAGAACTCCTAAGCAAGCTCGGCTTTCCCTTACATGAGCAGTTGGGAAAAGATGCGATCCTGAATTCCTTGCCTCTATCCTTCCGACCTTTCCTTACTCATTTTCGAATGACAAAGCCTGCAGTCAACTACCACGGTTTGTTGGGGTTGTTACAGAACTTTGAGAAGGATAACCAGCTCTCTAAGGTTTTGGTTAATGTGGTTGAAGGATCTAAGGTAGGGCGTAAACCCTTTGGGAAAGGGAAGAAGAAAAAGAATAATAAAAAGGTGCAACATGCTAGGACATCATAAGGGGTCAGATGCAGAAGAAGAAAGTTGATAAAAGTCAAGCTGAATGCTTTCACTGCAAGATGCAAGGGCAATGGAAGAGGAACTGTCCTCTTTACATTGCCACACTTGATCCAAACAGGCCAAAGAAGAAAAAGGAGCAAGATGTTGCTCAACAAGGTATTTATATGATAACACCTTGTAATTTTTCTATATATGATAATCAGACCTGGGTATTGGATACCGGGAGTCCTTTTAACATTTGTAATTCATTGCAGGGACTACAGGTCACCAGAAGATTTGAGGACAATGAAAGATTCCTAAATGTCGGCGATGGAAGATTAGTTCCAGTACTAGCATTAGGAGTTCTTGAAATAGTTTTCAATAGAAATGTCATTATACTAAATGATTGTCATTTTTGCCCAACGTTCTTATTGAACGTAATTTTTGTAGGCCTTCTGGCTAAAAATAATTATGAAATTTCAATAAAGGATGTTACTTTGAATATCATTATGAATGGAGTCACTGTAATGACTGGGCATTTATCTAATGGCATTTATATATTATCACAGCCTGTGAATGTAGTATACCAATCAAGTAAGCGCCCTAGAACAACTGATGTCACAGATATTTATCTTTGGCACCATCGGCTGGGTCATATCAACAAGAACAGATTAAACAGGTTAACTCAGGAGGGCATCCTTCGAGTTGATGATTGTGAATCATTAACTACCTATGAATCATGTCTTCTTGATAAAATGACCAAGTCATCTTTTACTGGAAAAGGTGAAAGAGCTAAAGAGCTATTGGGTCTAGTACATACTGATGTATATGGACCAATGAGCACTTGTGCTAAAGGTGGATACTACTACTTCATTACTTTTATAGACGACCTTTTTAGGTTCGGTTATGTCTATCTTATGCGACATAAATCTGAATCGTTTGAAATGTTCAAACTATATCATAAAGAAGTAGAAAAACAAACAGGAAAATGTATTAAGACCCTTCGATCAGATCGAGGAGGCGAATACCTTTCCAATGAATTTGTGACATATTTAAGGGAGAATGGGATTCTCTCCCAATGGACTCCTCTTGGAACACCGCAGCATAATGGTGTGTCGAAAAGAAGGAATCGAACTCTGTTAGACATGGTTCGGTCCATGATGGGTTTTGCAAGCTTGCCAATATCATTTTGGGGATACGCATTAGAATCAGCTTGTCATATTCTTAATAAGGTTCCAAGTAAGTCTGTTTCTAAAACTCCACATGAGATGTGGTATGGATATAAACCGGTTATTACCTATCTGAGAGTCTGGGGGTATCCGGCTTATGTGAAACGTGCAAAATTAGACAAACTTGAACCCAAATCTGACAAATATTTTTTCACCGGCTATCCGAAAGAAACAAAAGGATATTACTTCTACAATACTGAAGAACAAAAGTTGTTCATTAGTAATAGAACAGTTTTTCTTGAAAAGGAGTTCCTTAGTGAAGGAACAAATAGCTCTAATATTGAACTTGAGGAAATTCATCAAGTAGAAGGAACAACACAAACCAGTGAACCCCTAGAATCTGAGTTGATTAGATCAAACTCAAAACCCATTTTAGATGCACCATTAAGGCGATCTGGTAGAGCACCACATTAACCGGATATATTTAGGTTTCTTGGTCCAGAATGATGATCCTATTGAACTCGATGAGAATAACGAGGATCCGATCACCTATATGGATGCTATGCAAAGGACTGACTCTAATAAATGGCTTGATGCCATGAAATCCGAACTTGATTCCATGAAGGACAATAATGTATGGACATTAGTTGACCCACCCGAAGGGATAAAACCCATAGGGTGTAAATGGGTTTTCAAGAGAAAAGAGGCACAGACGGAAAGGTAGAGACCTATAAAGCACGTCTGGTTGCCAAGGGGTATCGTCAACGTTATGGTATTGACTATGACGAAACGTTTTCTCCTGTGGCAATACTGAAATCCATTCGGATTATGCTAGCTATAGCAGCACACTTCGATTATGAGATTTGGCAGATGGATGTTAAAATCGCTTTTCTAAATGGTGATTTAGAAGAACAGGTGTATATGATACAACCTGAAGGTTTTATATCTAAAGACGAGTCTAAAGTGTGCAGGCTCCATAAGTCTATTTATGGACTTAAGCAAGCATCAAGGAGTTGGAACATACGATTTGATAAAGTGATCAAATCTTATGGCTTTATTAAGAATAAAGAAGAACCTTGCATTTATAAATGGGCTAACGATTCTGTTATTGTATTTCTTGTATTATATGTGGATGATATTCTCTTAATTGGGAATGATATCCCTGCATTACAAGGAATAAAGACATGGTTATCATCACAATTCTCCATGAAAGATCTGGGAGAAGCATCATACATCCTAGGGATGAAGATCCATAGAGATAGATCTAAGAGGATGCTTGGTTTATCCCAATCTACGTACATTGACAGAGTGCTAAAGAGGTTTAGCATGGAGAATTCCAAGAAAGGCTATCTTCCAATAGGCCATGGAATTCATCTTTCTAAGAAGGATTGTCCGACAACTCCTAATGAAAGAGAACGTATGAGTCAAATTCCATATGCTTCGGCAGTAGGATCGATTATGTACACCATGACATGTACAAGACCAGATGTGGCATACTCACTAGGAGTAGTGAGTAGATACCAATCTGATCCAGGAGAAAAACACTGGCAAGTTGTTAAGACAATCCTTAAGTATTTGAGAAATACTAAGGACCAGTGGTTAGTCTATGGAGAGTTTGATTTGAAACTTGTTGGATATACTGATTCCAGTTTCTAATCAGATCATGATGATAGCAAAAGTGTATCGGGTTTCGTGTTTATCCTAAATGGTGGAGTTGTTTGCTGGAAAAGTTCCAAGCAACATACAGTGACAGATTCGGTGTGCGAGGCAGAGTACATCGCTGCATCAGATGCTGCGAAAGAAGCTATGTGGCTACGAAAGTTCATCTTCGAGCTTAGAGTGACACCTTCCATAGATGAACCAGTCCTGTTATACAGTGACAGCACTGGTGCCGTAGCTCAAGCAAAGGAACCACGAGCACATCAGCGCACCAAGCACATACTGTGCTGGTTTCATCTTATTCGAGAGATAGTAGACCGAGGTAACATAAATCTTCAGAAGATTGATGGAAAGGAAAACCTAGGTGACCCATTTACTAAAGCACTCAGCATCAAGGAATTTGACAACTATAAGTTGAAGATGGGTATTAGATACTGTAATGAGTGGCTTTAGGCTAAGTGGGAGTTTGTTGGGAATTGTATTCTAAAGCCAATCATTTGATGATTGTGCTGATGTAAATTGTATATAAATTGATATATTAATAAAAGTTATTTGACAGTTTATTCATTACAAGAACATCTTCTTAATACTCCTGAAAGTAATGAAGCCCTTAGGATCTTCCTCACGATAAAGGAGGATTTATCTTAGAAGGTCCTTAAAAGAGTTCGCGACCAAATGATATACTATGACAGGGCCATAGTACTATCAATTATAGGACATTGTATATCATATTTGTTGGTTATCCTCTTAACCAAGGAGTGTAGAGACACTAGTATGACATACAGGTGAAAGTGTAGGAGTACATTTCACCGAACGTGACTCATTTTCGGATACTCTGCTGTCAAGAGTTAATCCGAGAAGATATAGGTATAAGTATCCTTCAGACCTAAAGATCACAACCAGTGGCTTACAAGCAACTCATTGTACTTAGGTGCCGGACCACCTGGATTTCTAATCCAGCTACGAAAGGTTACTGGGTGCAGTCAAGTACTTGTGGTAGTCAGTTGTGGATCAAGATGGAATTTGACATATCCCGTTAAAAGGAGAAATGCTTGTGTTTCAATTTAGCAAGACCTTGGCCAAGGCACTTCATGTGAAAGTCACATGATCACTAAAGTTGAAATCACTTTATGGATTTGCTATTTAGAGTTGACAGGCTCTTAAGCCATCCTTAGCATTTGTGGTCAAGAGGATGAATTATACGGTAACTGTTTCTTAGGGTTCTTGGAGTTTGCTCGGCAACTCTTCGACCTATCCGGACGTCGGGTTCCATTGCTAGATGGGCACATCGATTAGTATAGAAAGTTGTTTCTATGCTACCGGCTTAGGTTCGAACCTAGAGAGTCACACGCATAGAAGTTTCCTAGGATGATCTATTTGCTGATCAACGATTGAGAATCGTATATGATTTAATTAATCAATTTGATTGATTGAATTATCTCAATTGGATTAAATACAATTGAATAAGATTCAATTTGGTTTAAGTCTATTAAAAGGACAAGTCAATTTCAAATATTGATTTGAAATTAGACTTGATTTGAATTTAAATAGATTCAGGACTAGTCAAATTTGATTTGGGCTTGGACCATGATCTATGTGGGTTAAGTCAAATAAATTCAGATCAAAACCCAAACCTCTCGCATAAAGATCTCATATGATGAGATGGCTAAAATCTCATCTCATGAGATAGAATTTAATGCATGACATTTATTTACCGAACGTCGGATTTATCCCTCGTCTCTTTGGTTTTCTTCGAACGACGAAACTAAACCAAATGCTGCGACTCCTTGGTTTTCTCCGAACGTCGGAATTAAACCAAGCGCCGCACCTTCGGCGTCTCTTCTCTTTTGCCAAACAACAGATTCTTAAATGTCAGAATTAAATGTCAAGGCTAAATCGAGACTATAAATAGAGGGCATTCCCTCACCAGAGAACACAGAACAAAATTAGAATAACAATACACGATTTGTCATGGATTGTAATTCTAAATTGTCATGGATTGTAATTCTAAAATGTTAGAATAGAAAATCTTGGTGATTCTGGTGTTAGCGAAAGCCTGGTGGATCTTGGAGGAAGATTCAAGTGAGAGGATTTAAGATCAGCAAAGCTATTTTTCCGTGAGCTAGCACTCCTGGAAATCTGATCATTCGGGG
Organism: Calamus simplicifolius; assembly: GCA_900491605.1. Taxonomy (NCBI): domain Eukaryota; kingdom Viridiplantae; phylum Streptophyta; class Magnoliopsida; order Arecales; family Arecaceae; genus Calamus; species Calamus simplicifolius. The sequence continues at coordinate 155,063 of UESW01004178.1, read as the reverse complement.
CTTCGCGTGGACGATACTAGAGGCCGGATGATTGAACGGCTGTAGAGCAATAAGGATTTACCTACTGTTCTTAAGGTAAGTGATTTGATCCCTACATCTTAAGGCAGGCTTCAAGATAATTGTATGACTAGTCATCTTGAAGATCAAGATATGATCTTGATATTTTTATATGCATATTTTAGATCAAACGATCCTAAATATATAGACAAAGATATGATTTTGATGCATTAATATGTAATCTTTTAATTTCCGCAATGATAATAGTTATCAATTTTTAAAAATATGCATGCCTTGGGGATAGTTTCTCCCTACACCTTCTTGTACACACATGGATCATCCTCGTTTTTGATAAAATCAAACTCTTTGATTGTCACATCAAATCGGATGTTCCAACTTCTAGAGGCTTGCTTAAGTCCATAAATAGACCTTTGTAGCTTGCACACTTTCTTAGGATCTATGGATTCAAAACCCTCTGGTTGTGTCATATACACATCCTCCTCTAAATTTTTATTTAGGAAGGCAGTCTTGACATCCATCTGCCAGATCTCATAGTCAAATATGCTGCTATTGCAAGCAAAATCCTTATGGACTTATGCATGGCTACAGGTGAAAAGGTTTCATCAAAGTCAACACCTTGTCTTTGCTTGTAACCTTTTGCAACTAGCCTTGCCTTATAGGTAATCACATTACCATCCATGTCGGTCTTCTTCTTGAAAACCCATTTGCACCCAATGGGTTTTACCCCTTCAGGTGGATCAACCAAGGTCCATACCTGGTTGTCATACATGGAGTCCATCTCAGATTTCATGGCCTCAAGCCATCTCTCAGAGTTAATATTAGACATTGCCTCCTTGTAGTTGGTAGGCTCATCATCCTCTATAAGAAATGCATATTTCTTAGGGATGCGAATTGTCCTACTAGATCTACGTAGCTGGTGTGTACTTGGAGCCACCTGTTGCTTTTCATGCAACGTCTGCCTGAATGTGGGTTGAGTCTCCTGCTCAACTCCCACTATATTCGGCATATGCTCCATTCCATCTAATGGGTTAATATTAATTTGTGGTTCTTGAGCTTCACTAAGTTCAATCTTACTCCCACTACCCATTGTGAGAATCTCATTCTCTAGAAATATGGCATGTCTTGAGACAAACACCTTTTTCTCAAGTGGGTGGTAGAAGTAATATCCTTTTGTTTGTTTTGGATATCCCACAAAATTGCATTTATCAGATCTAGCTTCTAGCTTGTCTGATTCATTACGCTTCACATAAGCGTAACAGCCCCAAACCCTTAAATGATTAAGGGATGGTTTCTTTCCATACCATATCTCATAGGGAGTGGAGTTGACCGATTTAGATGGAACTCGGTTTAAGGTATATTCGGCAGTTTCTAGCGCATAACCCCAAAACATTTTTGGAAGATCTGCAAGGCTCATCATGGAACGTACCATGTCTAACAGTGTACGATTTCTCCTTTCTGACACACCATTATGCTGTGGTGTACCAGGAGGAGTCCATTGAGGAAGAATTCCATTCTCCTTCAAATAATCTATGAACTCATGGCTTAAGTATTCACCACCTCGATCTGATCGAAGTATCTTAATACTCTTGTCATTTTGTTTTTCTACTTCACATCTAAATTCTTTGAACTTTTCAAAGGCTTCAGATTTGTGCTTCATCAGATATACATAACCATATCTACTATGGTCATCTATGAACGTGATGAAATAAGAAAAACCTCCTATGGCTTGAATGTTGATGGGTCCACATACATCCGAATGTACTAAACCCAAACATTCAGTTGCTCGCTCGCCTTTTCCGGTAAAAGGTGACTTGGTCATCTTGCCAAGTAAGCATGACTCGCATTCCTCAAACGATTCCCAATCGAATGAGCCCAAGTATCCATCTTTATGTAACTTCGTTAAACGAGTTTCATTTATATGGCCTAAACGACAATGCCATAGGTATGAATCCCTAGAATTATTTGATTTTAATCTTTTTGATTCAATATTGAGAATAGGGGCTTGAAGATTAAGAACATAAATTCCGTTGAACAATTCAGCAGAACCAAAGAACATTTTGTTCCGAAAAATAGAAATACCATTATTTCCAATTTCAAAAGAATACCCATTCATTACTAAACATGAAACGGATATGATATTCTTTGTTATGTTCGGCACAAAGTAACAATTACTAAGTTCTATTTCAAGCCCTGTGGGCAAAGATAAAAAGCAAATTCCTACAGCTAATGCAGCAACCTTTGCTCCATTTCCCATGCGCAGAATCACTTCATCCTTTCCCAGTCTTCTACTGTTTCTTATCATCTGCATATTAGTACAAATATGAGACCCACAACCGGTATCCAATACCCAAGTGGAATAAGAAGTAATAGAAGAATACATCTCAATTATGAATGTACCTGATGTTGAAGCATCAGTATGCTTCTTTTCTTTTAGACTTGCCAAATAAGCCCTGCAGTTACGCTTCCAGTGCCCATCCTTGTTACAGAAGTGACATTTTCCTTTGGCTGCATCCTTCTTGGCTATATTCTTCTTAATGCCTTTTGTTCGCTTGGTTGTCTTGGCCTTTTGGGCCTTATTCTTCTTCAGACGCTTCTTCTGAGTGCCTGAAGATTCTACAACCATCAATTGCCCTTTATCCTTTTTGATGCTAGGCTCAGCATTAGTCAGCATATTTGCAAGCTCTGGCAATGTAGCCTCAAGTCTGTTCATGTTGAAATTCAACACAAAATGCGAATAGCTAGGAGGCAATGACTGTAAAACCAAGTCGATACTCAGTTCATGGTCCATTACGAAACCCAATCGCGCTAACTTCTCAATCAAATTGATCATTTTCAGCACGTGTTCACCCACTGATGAACCCTCAGTCATTTTGCACTGAAACAGCTCTTTGGAGGTTTGAAACCTCTCATAGCGAGATTGTGCACCAAACAACTCTTGCAGGTGCATCAAAATCTCATGAGCATTTAAATGCTCATGCTGTTTTTGAAGATCTGGTGACATAGATGCCAACATCAAGCATGTGGCCATCTCTTCAGCATCTCTATGCCGATTGTATGCCAGAAGAACTTCATTTGAAGCATCCGCAGGTGGGACCTCTGGTGCTGCCTCATCAAGGACATATAGGATTTTCTCAGATCGTAGAACGATCTTGATATTCCTTAGCCAATCAGGAAAATTAGGTCCGGTTAGCTTGTTGGATTCTAGGATACCTCTGAGATTGATGTTCACACTCATGGTGTCTCTAATAACTGGAAAAAAATAGAACGAGTCAATTATTATGAATGCAAATCATCGATTTAATATGGAAATGTTAATATTTTAATTAAATCGATTTCTCCCACTATTTTATCGAGCTCAATAGCCCTCTCTATTAATCTCAAAAAATTATCAAATAATTTCTAGTGGGCTAGGACCCTCAAATTGACTTACCTTGACCTTAGCTATGGCATAACAAATCTTAGTAAGCCAAATTAGGTAGATTTGTATCAATCACATCAAATGTGACTCCTAGTTCATTTAGGGAACATTGCCTTGTCAATCACATCTGATGTGATCACCCTAAATATTGCCTCTAGATTAGACTGACCCTGACTATGGCCAATTATGCCAGCTAACCTAGTTAAGTCAACCCATTGTTCCCCAATCAACTCCTCATAGGTTCACTTGATCTTGGATATGGCACAACAAATCTCATGCCCTAATGATTTTGTATTATGTGAACAATGGAAGGCTAATGACTTAATATTCATGGAGGGATTTAGCGCATTTAGGTCCCATCATGCATGTACAACATTTGTATCATGCTAGGTACATATCCTATATGTGAATTTTAGATTAATTTCAATTAACCTAAATTCATAAGATCCAATCTTATGATTGGGACTCCTAATCAAATTAGGATCCTCATCACTATCTAATATGGGAACCCTAATCATGTGACCAAATCAATTGCTACCATCTAATTAACCTTAATTGATCTAATCAATTAAGAGCTTTTCTTAACAATGGCCAGATCAGCTGATCAATGGGGTCCTATTTAGCATACCCTTCGATCCCATTGAATGTGTTTTCCCAGGCAGTGAATGGAGTAATTAAAAACCATGATCGCACCTTTCTAGACACCATTGTAGTTAAGCCCAATTGATTTGATCAATTATGGAATCATAGGATCAAACAATGATATGGTTAAATCTAATTTTTCTTAAACCTTATCATCTATTACACATTATGATAAGATAAGATAGTGATCTTTAGGGATTTATAATAAGTGTCAAATATTTTATAACAATTTATTTTATATATTTATCTTATCATTATCTGTTATGATAAATTTATTTTCATCACATGAAAATCCTAATTGGTCTCTATCATAACATCCCTAACATGATAACATGTCAAAATTTAAAAATTTTAATTTTAATCTTGATTATCATGTTATCATGATATAATTATTTTAGACTTTAATCATATTATTTATCATGTCAAAATTAAATTCTAAACAAGATATGTTAAATTTTAGCCTTTGATTATGTCATACATAAATCATAATTTTTAATTTTTAACATGATCAAATCTAAATAATTCACGTTTATTATCATATAATAAAGCTTATTAAATATTTAATTTTATAAATATAATTATTTCAGATTTTAATCATGTTATTTATCATGTCAAAATTAAATTCTAAACATAATATGTTAAATTTCAACCTTTATGATTATGTCATACATAAATCATAATTTTTAATTTTTAACATGATCAAATCTAAATAATTCATGTTTATTATCATATAATAAACTTATTAAATATTTAATCTTCATCATATGGCAATATTTATATTTTACAATGCATGTAAAATTTAGATCTTTGTTTATAAAAACTAGAACTCAGGTAATCTATCAAAATAACTAAATTTGAAGTCTGAGGAGGCTCTGATACCACTATTGGAATTTTGTATATTTTATATGAATCAAATTCATATAACACGCAGTGAAAAATAAAAAATAAATATGAATTTAATTCCCAAAGCCCAAGATCCTTAGGGAATATATTCAGTTAACAAGAAATAACACATGATTATAATAATAGATCATACCTGTGTTCTTTATTGGGGTTGATGCCCGATGAAGCCAGTAAATGATTTACCACTAGCCATCCATGCGTCCGGCCTCTAATGGTGATCCACGCGAAGATCTTTGGATGATGTCCTCTCATGATTGGATGATAACCTTCTTGCGAGGGGTGCTAGCACCTCTTTTCTTTTCAATTGATTTTCCAAATCAAAAAGGGATTTCTTGATCAAGATCAAATCTTAATCAATCAAGAGAGAGAAAGGGACATCATGTTTTAGAGAGAGAAAGGAGGTGTTAGGCATCCAAGAGAGAGAGAAGAGAGGAGTTCGGTGTATCTCTCGAAGGGGTATTTCTTTCCCTTTTATACATGAAAAGGAGGTTGTGTGGTTCCATAAAAAAGGGATTTTATCACAATCACCTAACCATTCAACCATATCTAGTTTATAACAAATTATCCTAACAAATTTAGGATATTTGTTATAATAAATTATCTTAACAAATTTAAGATATTTGCTATCATGATAATGTTAGGATTACAACCACCAAACCACATCCCTAAAAATTAGAAAATTGGTTATCCCATGAAACCAACATCGTAACCTTGAATTTGGCTTCATGAGAATGCCCCAAATCATGGGGTTAACTCCTCCATGATGTGGAGATCGGTCATGTCCATCATCACATGGGCATGGATCCATCTTCCACGTGGCACGATCTCAGCCCTTGGTTTAATTGGATTTCCATGAATCAAATCATGCCATCATATGGACCCAATTAAATACCATATTATTAATCTCAATTAATCTAAGTCATCCATCACATGGATCAAGCCTAATTAATGGATTTCATATGTACATCTCATGTACAAAAGGTCTCTCTTTTGAATAAAAATTCTTTTCTCTATAATGAATCCTATTCATCAATTTCATGTTCTCTCATTAAGATTGAGTCAAACCCAATCCTAATTTATTGGTTATCTAATTTGAATTAAGTTCAACTTAATTCCCATTTTAACTTCATCCAAAATCTTCTTAATGCGTGTACCCATTAGGTCCCTTGACACGTTGGTAATATTCATGTCCCTAATATTGACCCTAAGGATGACTTGATCAACACCTTGTCCAAGTCAATTCTTTAACTAAATCAACTCTTTGATTAAGTCAAAGAATCCATGATTATAGATCATGAGCGGCCTCTAGCAAAGCATCATGACCACCAAAGTGTTAAGGGTTTGTTGACGTGGTCATCAACACCTATCCATGAACGGTTACCATACGATTCAATCCCTTCGTCACATATCCCAGATCAATCAGTGGTATGGAATGTGTCAACCATATAATTGATCTTTGTTTACTTGATCTCAGAAAAATTGACTCATATGAATTAGAATTTCGAAACCATTTCGAATTCCAACTCAACCTTGCAAGGATTTAACAGTTAATTTAATCCATCAAGTGGCCGTGGGATATAACCCTTTCTACAAGGGAGACGAATCCTATCTTGATCAAACACCACCTTCATGTGCTTTATATCATACCCAATCGACACTATATTTGCCACCCGTGGCTAGAGCGACGTTTGCATGTCGTCAAAGCATGATATTCCACATATAAGGTGCAATGAAGATCTTAAGTCAAAGGATCACTCGCACGACCATCATCAAAGATCAACCATCGACACTATATAGAATATCCATATGGGATCTCTGTGCGGGTCATCCAATGTATCGTTACAATAACGAACATCCACACACCATATCCAAGTATCTTCATACTTCAGCTTGCAAGATCAGCTGCACACCACAAGGGTAAAGATATGCAATGTGTGCTAGTCTCAACGGTGTTCGACAGTGTCCAATCCTGTCTACGCATCGACTAGGGAAGTTTAAAGAATCGAACCATAATGTGCAATTTTGGATCTCATAATTTGTAATCTCTATTACAAATTCTATATGCACAGTTTGCATTCTTTTGGACTTTATCTCACAGGTAAAATATATCTAATATATATGAAAAATACCTGGATAGATAAAGAAACCAATAAATTTGATTTGCATTCATAAAAAAATGTGTACAAACTAGCATCTTATCCAATTGGATCTACGACACACACTAACATGCATGAATCTGCACAGAGGCAGACATATATTTACACATGCGTGCATATATTAGATAGTTCAAATTGCTGCATCACATTTGGTGGTGCACAATAAGTTGCTTCAATAGATCATCACATTGGGTGGTGCACAGTGAGTCACTTCACTAGATCAACCTCAGGGATTTGGCTCAAACAGAACCCATTTATGATCCCTTGAGTGTCGTTGTGGCTTGTTAAGTGTTCCAGATTGTTTTGGAAGTTTTCTTGCTCAGCATTGTCAGGATTGAAATCGAGTTATAAATTGTAAATGGATTCAGTTGGATTGAAACATGGATTAAAATTAAGCATCATATGATTCTTGATATTAATGCATTGTTTGGTCAGATTTTACTTCTTTTTGCTTCATCTTGCTCTACTTGTCCCTAGCAACTTCACTAAAGGGCATTGTTCAGTGTAATATGAAATCTACTAAATAAAACTTGGTACTATTAGATTCACCGTAGGATTTATGTTTCTTATCATCCAAATTGTGATATGGTAAGCATTTATGTTTCATGTTGTTTCTCACCTCATGTAATCAAATATTAGATGTTGCGAGTGCTACTGAAGTTGAATTCCTTCACAATAATCCAAAAGTCATGTCATGAGTATGAAGTTCTGCTCTGCTCCCATAATCTTACACTTCCTCGGTCCTCTTTCTTGGAACTAGGTACTTTTTTTTAAATATGATTGTGTGGGAGCATCTAAAATATTAACCAATTGAGACATGATGTTGATTGCACCATTTTTTTCTCCTTTTCTTTTGAATAAGGCTATGAATGTATTGTCCTGGTATTCTAAGATGTCGATACCTTTATTTTTTTTAAAAAAAATTAGATATTATATCTTATGCTCAATGAATGCTTCTCATTTATTAGAATTGTTGCCGCCGGGATGTGTCCTCCGACTCGTGCGCGATCAGTTTCCTGATCGGGCTTCCTCTTGGGTGGACCTGCACAGAAGTCCTCATGCGAGAGGCGTTGGGAGTGGCCCTCCGTGGAAGACCCTCTGACGCTCAAGTCAGTGGAGGATCGATGATCAACAAAAATGAGGAGAAGGATCTCTCTGGGGAGTCCCTCCAGGGGCAGCCAATCGGGAGCTCTTGAGGAGCGCCGACGGCGGAGAAGGAGAAGAATAAGCAGTGAAAGAGAGAGAGTGAGAGTGAGCTATGTGCGGGGGCTTGTGCGTGTACCTGAGAGAATCTGGGAGTGTCTTACTTATAGGCAATCACTTGAATTTTGAGCCCCTTCTGGAAGGTTCAAAGGTTGTTTGGATACGGGGATGATTTGAATCAAGCTGTTATGAGGCCGGTGGAATTCGTATCTCGTCTGTTGGAGGATCGACGGCTGGGAGAGCTCTCTGATGGCTTGAGGTCTAATGACTGCATAGGTCCTAGGCCATTATCACATATCCTAGGCCACTCCTCGATATGATTTATCGTTTGGGATTCCATTACACCAGGCTTGGGCTCTCCCGCGCCAGGTTTCGCAGAAGTGCGCATCGAGCTATGGGTTACTTGGGGAAGCCGAGCTATGGGTCGCTCTATGGATGGCTCGGGGGAGCCGAGCTATGGGTTGCTCAGGGAACCGAGCTATGGATGGCTCGGGGGAACCAAGCTATGGGTGGCTCGGGGGAGCCGAGCCATGGGTTGCTCGGAAAAGCCGAGCTATGGGTTACTCGGGGAAGCCGAGCTATGGGTTGCTCGGGAAAACCGAGCTATGGATGGCTCGGTGGAACCGAGCTATGGGTTGCTCGGGGAAACCAAGCTATGGGTGGCTCGGGGGAACCGAGCTATGGGTGGCTCGGGGGAGCCAAGCTATGGGTTGCTCGGGGAAGCCGAGCTATGGGTGGCTCGGAAGAACCGAGCTATGGGTGGCTCGGGAGAGCCGAGCTATGGGTGGCTCGGGGGAGCCGAGCTATGGGTCGCTCGATTCGCCGGATCATACAAGCTAGCTCGTTCTTCATAGGCGCAGCGTAGTGAGTAGGGGCTGGGGCTGACCTTAGCCTGTTCGCACAGTTATCAATGCAATGACCATTTTACCCCTTAACACATGCCCCCCACTCCCTAGTTCGAAGCGTAGGTTCGGGCATAGGGAGTATAGACTTAGGTGGCGCAATCCGAACGGGGGGATCCGTATTTGGCTGCCTATGCAATGATGTCCTAATTAATGTTGCGTGGCCGTTCTGCCTTCTCATGGTGGATTTATCTTCCTTAGGGGTGAATGCAACAATTGGGGAAGTGCCACATGGGAAATATCGATCTTCACGGTGCCTGCAGCGGCGGTTCCGGACGTCTTGGTTGAGACGCCTCATCTTACCCCTGAGGCAGTTTCTTTTGGAAAAATGGTGTTGTAGCGGTGCCATCCCTTTGCGTAGCGCTCTTTCGCTTTCCCTCAGAAAACTTCGTCTCCTCATTTTCTCAGTGGCCTTGCCCAACGTCTCTTTCGATCGAAGACATGGTGAGTCTGAATTATCAGGCTTTGGAGGTGACCCTGGCGGATCTGGAGCGGATACGCCGCATGTACAAGATTCCCCAGGATGTTATCTTGTTGCTCCCAACGACTGATGACAAGGTGACATCCGGATTGGGGGATGGAGCGTTCTGCTATGAGAAAAGTTTGAGGGCAGGTCTCAGGTTTCCTCTTCATCCGCTGGTGCGGGAAGTGATGAGGTTCTACAATATATGCTTCACCATGGTGGCTCCCAACAGCTGGCACAACTGTTGGTCCAGATAGCAACCCAAGAGGAGGGATGAATTGGGTTTTTCAAAAAATTAAACTCTTTTGAAAGATAACCCCCAGCGGAAATAAAAACTTAGATTCACAGGTTTAAAACTAAGCAACTATAAATAGAGAGTTGAAGATAAAGAGACAATCACGACAAACACAAGAGATTTTATAGTGGTTCAGTGTACCTACACCTACGTCCACTCCCAAGTACCTCTTGGGTCCACACTATAATCAAACTGATTACAACAGAGTTGTTTTGCAAGCTCACAACTCAAACTTGTTGTTTTTCTGGGTGCACAACGAACCCAGCTGGTTTTCAAGGCTCACCAGCACAAAACCTAATACCACAAGCTAATGCTTGCTCAAGGCTAACAGCCTCAACTGAATCAATCACCAGATTGACCCAGCAAACAGTATTTGATTTTACAAAAACAAACTGCTCCTTCAATGAGCAAATATACAATAATGAAACAATAAAAAGAGATTAGGAACCAAAGCCTGATTCGAAGATCTTGGTGGCTTCTTCCTTCTCTTCCTTTGAATGGATCTTCCCTTGAATATGCTCTTGAGACTCAGAAGATCAGAAAAACTAGGGCTTCTTCCTTCTCTTGAGATTTCTTCTAAATAGAACAGCAAAGGCTTGGAATCTCTTTCTCTTCTCTTGGGGAATGAGTATGATCTTTCCTTACAGGTTTTCCCTCTTTTCTTTTCTGATGGATCTCAAGGATTTTCTCTATTCTTTTCTTTTTGCCTCTTTCTTCTCTTCTTTTTGGGATGCAATCAACCCTCTTCTTATAGATCCGATTAATCACAAATAGTGTGAAACTATCCATTAGAAGCAAGTGTAAAAAGGATTAGATCCATAAATAACAATAGCCATTGGGATTAAAATAGATAAAGATAAAGTTTAGAGTCGTTCTGACAGTTCTGGAGCCGTGTCTGACATTCTGGAGTTGGCTCTAACTCGAAATTATTTAATCCGCTCGATCTGGAGTCGTCTCTGACTTTTCTGGGGTCGACACAAAATTCTTCTGGAGTCGACTCTAACAGTCTGGGAGTCGACTCTAAGTCGTGGCCTAAAATCCATCGTTCTGTTATTTCTGATAGAGTCGGCTCTCACAGTCCCGGAGTCGACTCTAAGTCTGTGCCGTTTTCTGGAGTCGGCTCTGTGATTCCATGTGTCGACTCTAATGTCTGCAGTCTTACCTTGACATTAGATTCAAACCAGAACTTGATTTCCTCTTGATTTTGATCATCAAATAGACTTATAATCTGAAAAACTTAATCAAAATCATTAGTAACATCAAATGTTATACTCAAATAGTTTTGTTAATCATCAAAATCCTCAATTGGGTCAACAATCTCCCCCTTTTTGATGATGACAAAAACATTGAGTATATGCATTAAAAAATTCATTTGAATTGAGAATTATAGACATTGTTAAAGCTTAGAGACTTCCTAATAGAGAATTTGATGCCAATTATTCAAAATGAATAAAATAAACAAAACTTGACATCAATCAAAATGATTTAACTTTTATATGGAGAAATTTATTAAGCTCCCCCTGCATTGAATAGCTCCCCCTATATAGATAAACTGAATTCTTTAAAAAAATTCTCTCTTTCTTTCTATTCTCAGAATTGTTCTTCATTTTCTTTCTCTTCATTCTCTTTTTCTGTATATTCTCATAATTGTTCTTCATATTCTTTCTCTTTCTCTTTCTTATATATGTCTTTCTTATATGCATATACACTTATCTCTCCCCCTTTTTTGTTATCAATAATAAGGTGAGTTTAAGAGCAATAAAGAATGTTATTAGAGCGAGAATGTTGATTCGAATAAACATAAGGATAGGAAACTCATTCATTGACATTCAATCAAAGATAAATTTGTAATAAAAGTGTAATATTCATTCAAACATTTGTATTCCAAAGCAAGATCCATTACATGTATTCTAAAATGACAGATTTAAGTATGTAAATCCTAGATACATGCTAAGAAAGAAAGCAAGAAATCCTAAGATACAACCTAGGATTGAATATCAAAATCAAATATGCTTATACACAATTTTCTTTAAATGTCCAATCATTTCCATAACATCATCTTTTTGGGTCTTCTTAAAACTTTCAAGACAAGCTTCAATTTGAGAGACGGCAAGGTCGATATCTTTCTTCAGTTGACTGGTAGCAAGAAGATAAGTTCCAGAATCGTCTGCAATGCCTTCCATCCTTTCAAAAATTTTATGAAGATCAGTGCTAAAGGATTCGACGGAATTGCTAATTGAAAAAGAAATCATGTCAAGTCTTGAATTAATCTCATCCTTTAATTGATTGAACTTCTCTCTTAATTTACACATATCATTTGATCTTTGACTGTCATACTTAGCCAGTAAAGCTCTGAGCTAACCTATTTGCTCCTCAGAAAATCTTTCAGATGCCAATGCTGACTGATGTGGAAGTTGAGAGCTAGGTCCAGCTTCTAAGGGTCCAGCAGATGGTCCAGCAGAAGGTCCAGCAGAAGAAGGTCCAGCAGATGGTTCAGGAATGTCTTCTCCTCTGACTTCCTCAACTCTAACCTCTTCAGCTCTGGCCTCATGTCCTCTTTTAATCCAGTTTTCATTTTCTTTTCTAAAGCCCATTCGGTGAATTGTAGAGACACTATAGTAATCTGTATGTCTTAATTTTCTTAGTGGCTCATTGTTCGTTATAAGTACACCTTGGCTTCTGAATACCAATGTTAAAACCATACCATATGGCAATGTAGATCTCTTCTTAGTAGCTGCCTCCGCCATATAGCCTATCATCATTTCAGCAAGATTTATAGGTCTACCAGTGAGTATGCAGTCCATCAATAAGACGTCTCGCTCCGAGACATATTCAAACCTTCCGATTTTAGGAAATAGAATCCTTCCACAGATATTGTGAAGTAATCTGAGTTCCAAATTAAGTTGATTTGCCAAGATTTCCTCAAACTCAAAAACTTCTCTCCCTAACATCCTTGATAGTGCACCTCCTCTATCTTCATGATGATATTCAACAAGGCCAATGGTAGGCATTTCCAATAGATTACCAAGGGATTCGGCTGTGATTATTACCTTTGTTCCTCTTACAACACTCACTAAGCCTCCCTCTCCTCTACATAAATCATTATAAAACTCTCTTACTAGGGCAGGGTAAGTAGGGATATCCAAAGAACAAACCTTCTCCCATCCCATTTCTTTCAACAACCGCCCAATAGCAAAGCCTTCCGAAATAAAAAAGTTAAAATCAACTTTTCTTCCGGTAGTAATGGCCTTACCAGCTAATTGGTCAACTCGAGTAGAAGATGGTGAGGGTGGAGAGTCATCTTGAGTGGCAAATGAAGAAGATGACAAAGGTTGCCTCCGATTTGAATGGCGCTTCATCGGAACAGTCGAACCACCAATGATAGCACGCCTTTTGGGAGCCATGGGATTCGATTGGAATGAGTAATCAAGGGTTTTGAGGGATTTGGAGGGTTTGGAATTAGTTTGGAATAGCTTGAAAATGGTTTAGGAGACGATAGAAATTGTTTGGGGTTGACTCCGCCCTTTTTATTTTGACCTAGTTCCACTTAGAGTCGACACCCAAAAACGAGGTGTTGGCTCCGAACCAGAGAATCTATCAGCGCCCGAATTAGAGTCGGCTCTACAGAAGCCAGAGTCGGCTCTAATTGCCTAGACAGAACATCAAAATAAGAAGGTGTCGACTCCACAAACTGCAGGTGTCGACTCCACAATAGTTTCAGAGAAAAAATCAAATTTCAAGGATCTAAAACTGATCAAATTAATCATCAAATTCTAGATAAGTGTTCCTTAATAATTGGAGAAATAATGAATCAAATTTCTAGATAGATTTCCTTATTGGACAAAGGAGATTTTCAAGAAATTATTGAAGTCTAGATAGTTGTTGTCCTTAAGAGTTTCAAAAAATTATTCTAAAGGATCACAAACTCCTAATTCTCCTCTAAGATAGCAAAATCTCTCCTCACTCAAGGGTTTGGTAAAAATATCAGCTAATTGATCATTAGTATTAACATATTCAAGACAAACATCTTTGTTAGTTACATGTTCTCTAATAAAGTGATGTCTAATTTCAATGTGTTTAGTTCTTGAATGTTGAATTGGATTTTTAGTTAGATTGATAGCACTAGTATTATCACATTTAATAGGTATTTTATCAAGTGTGATACCATAATCTTCAAGTTGTCGCTTAATCCAAAGGATTTGAGCACAACAACTTCCAGCTGCAACATACTCTACCTCAGCAGTGGATAATGCAACCGAATTTTGCTTCTTGCTAAACCAAGAGATTAAGTTACTTCCTAAAAGTTGGCATACCCCACTTATACTCTTTCTATCTAATTTACAACCAGCATAGTCAGAATTAGAATAAGCAATTAATTTTAAGGTTGAGTCTCTAGAATACCATAATCCTACATTTTTAGTTCCATTTAAGTATCTAAAGATTCTTTTAACAGCAAGTAAATGTGATTCTTTAGGATTAGATTGATATCTTGCACATAAGCAGATAGAAAACATGATATCTGGCCTACTTGCAGTTAGATAAAGAAGTGATCCAATCATACCTCTGTAATGCTTCTGATTTACTTTCTTACCTACTTCATCCTTGTCCAGCTTGCATGAGGGACTCATTGGCGTACCAAAAGGTTTAGCAGATTCCATACCAAATTTCTTGAGTATTTCCTTTGTATACTTTATTTGGTTAATGAAAATTCCTGCTTTCTCTTGTTTGATTTGAAGTCCAAGGAAGAAGTTTAGTTCTCCCATCATGCTCATATCGAATTCTCCCTGCATTAGCTTAGCAAATTCTTGACAAAGGAGATTGTTAGTAGCACCAAATATAATGTCATCAACATAAATTTGAACGATTAATAAATCCTTTCCTTTTCTTTTCAAAAACAAGGTTTTATCAACATTTCCTCTAGAAAAGTCATTTTCAATTAAAAATTTACTTAATCTATCATACCAAGCTCTAGGTGCTTGCTTTAAACCATAAAGTGCTTTGTGTAGTTTGAAGACGTGGTTTGGAAATTCATGATCTTCAAAACCAGGATGTTGTTCAACATAAACTTCCTCATTTATAAAACCATTTAGAAATGCACCTTTAACATCCATTTGAAATAAGTTAAAATTCATATGGCATGCAAATGCAAGTAGTAGCCTAATGGCTTCTAATCTAGCAACAGATGCAAAAGTTTCATCAAAATCTATACCTTCTTCTTGATTATATCCTTTTGCAACTAGTCTAGCTTTGTTTCTAATTACTATGCCATTTTCATCTAATTTATTTCTAAATACCCATTTAGATCCTATTATAGGGTGATTTTTAGGTCTTTCAACTAGGGTTTAGACTTGATTTCTAGTGAATTGGTTTAACTCTTCCTGCATTGCTAACATCCAATAAGTATCTTTCTCGGCTTCCTCTATAGTCTTAGGTTCTATATGAGATACAAATGCAAGATGATTATTGATATCTCTCATTGATGATCTAGTCCTTACACCTTGAGATGGATCACCTATGATTAGGTCCTTAGGATGACCATAAGCATATCTCCAATCTCTAGGTAGATCTTGATCATTTTGAACAGTATCAATACCATCATCCTTAGGTGAGTCATCATTCTTAACTTCAGATTCTTGATCTGAAGATACATTTAATTTTTCAATATCTCTTTCAATCAAAGATGTATCTTCCTCATCATCAATTTTATCTGAACTTGATGCTAAAGACTCATCAAACACTATATGAATGGATTCTTCTACAACTAAGCTTTTCTTATTGTTGGCCCAGATGGCAACCCAAGAGGGAGGGGGTGAATTGGGTTCTTAAAAATTTAAGACTTTTAGAAATATTTTAAACAAATTAACTCAAGATGTGTAAGTGAGAGAAATTAACTTATGAGCAATGCACAAACAGAAATATAAGAGAGATAGAGTGGGAGACAAATGAGCACGGCAAACACAAGATATTTTTATAGTGGTTCGGTGCAACCAGCACCTACGTCCACTCCCAAGATTCACTTGGGTCACCACTATAATCTCCCTAGATTACAGCTGAGTTGTTTTACAAGCTCACAACTCAAACTTGTTGTTTTTTCGGGCGTACAATGAACCCAGCCGGTTTTACACGGGCTTACCAGCACAAAACCCAACTCGTTGTTTTTAACGGGATCACAACGAACCCAAAACATAAGCTATCCCAAGCTTACAACGAGGTACAACTACCTCCACTGATTCAATCCACTTTGAATCAGTACACAAGAAAATAAATCAGAGTTTAAATACAAACAGCTCCTATAGAGCAGAATAATCAAAATAAAGCTTAGGTTTAGAAAAGCCTGATTGAATAAGCTTGAATGCAGGCTTGGCTTCTTTGCTTCTCTTCTCCAACTCCTTTGAAGTGTAGAATCAGGCCTCAGCACAGATTCTCCTAGCTTTGGGGATTTCGGATGTTGGTTGAAGCTTTTCTTCTTTTTCTTCTAGGTTGGAAGATCTTGATATTGCTCTTGGTTGCTTTGGGATCTCCTCTTGAACATTTTGTAGAATGTAGAACTGGAGCACACGAATCTCTCTCTTTGATTTCACTCCTTTTGAATCTCTTTTCTTGGCTCAAATGATTTTTTCAATGAAACTCTGTTTTTCCCTCTTTCTCTTCTTTTTCTTTGAAATAAATTTCTCTCTTTTTCTATATCTTTTGATTTGAAAAGAGCTTCTCTATTTATAGATTCTGCAAGAATATATCCATTAGAAACACAGAAATATAGCCGTTAAACAAAAATCTTACCGTTGGGGCTGACGTGTCGTCGTGAAAAATTATGCCCAGATTTTCGCGGAGTCGACTCGAGCACTGTGGGAGTCGGCTCGAAGTCGATTACTAAAATAGAAACATTTAAAACGTTAGAGGGTCGACTCGCGAAGAACCAAGGTGTCGACTCCTGACAGTCGGGGGTCGACTCGAAGAAAATGGGGAGTCGACTCGAGAAGCGCTCAAAAAACATGGTTTCTGTTGTTTGAGCGGAGTCGACTCGCACAGTCCGGAGTCAGCTCGCACAGAGTCAGGGGTCGGCTCTTGAAATCCAAGGGTCGACTCGAGAAAATCAGAAAATTTTGTTACTTACTGGAGTCGACTCTGAAACTCTAGAGTCGGCTCTGGAACGTATCAAAAATCAGAAATTTTTTTGATTGACTTTGAAATTCGTCCCAGAATAATTTTTAAATAATATTTTGACTTGAATACAATAAATATGACATTAAGCATGAATTCAAGATATGTTTCAAGAAATCATTGATTGAATTCTGACATGCAAAAATTCCTTTTTGAAATCTTAAATATCGAACTTGAAACTTCTTTTTCAAAATGATTTAAACATTGAGAGTCCATTGCTTTCATTTGAATAAGCTCATGGTTTTTGATAAATAAACTCATTATTTCCTTTAAAATACTCATGGCTTTTGGAAATCATCAAAATCAATAAGGTTAGGGTAATTAAATAATTACAATCTCCCAAATTTTTCAACAATCTCCCCCTTTTTGATGATGACAAAAACATTGAGTATATACATGTTTGTATTGAAAAAATTTTCGATATCAAAATCAATTTTTATGTTCATTGAGAGGCTCCCCCTAAATGAGATAGCTCCCCCTATGAAACTCAATTTTATAATTCATTCAAAATTTTTAACTTTTTAAGTTCAAGCAAATAATTTTTCCCTTTTCAAATAATGATAACTTGGTCATAATGATAACTTGGTTATCTCTCCCTTTTACTTAGATTATCTCTCCCCATTTCAAATTTTAAAATTAATTGTATTGAAAGCATATACGATTAAACAAATCTCTCCCCCTTTTTGTAATCAACAAAAAGGTTAGGAAGCTCAATATATTAAATCGATTAACTGCTTATATCAATATCATTCTTTATCTTTTACCATTCAAATTATCAATTGAGGATAATCATTTAAGATATTCAAAGATACTTACAATTGAAATGTAATGCATCAAACTTTCTCATTACTCCAAAATGATATTACATTAAATGTAAACATACTCATTACATTGAAAGTAAACTTGACTTCATTACATCAAAATGTTAAGTATCTAATACATCATATATCAAAAATTTCTTCTTGTAATCCTATTCAAATGATCAACTATTTGCTTCATTCCTTCACATTGTAGTTTAACATAATCTTTAAGTTTATTATCTACAAAAGTACAAGCATTTAAAATCTTCTCCTGAAGCTCGGCGTTGCACTGAGAATAGGTCTCTGAGTCACCACAGATATCCTTAAGCTCTCCAAAAATATTCTTCAAGTCTTCACTTAAGGAGCTGGTGGATGAACTAAGAGTAGATTCAATAGTTGCAACCCGATCACTAAGTGAATACAAGGATTCCTTCAAATTCATAAACTTTTCATCAAATTCACTTTTCAATCTAATTTTATGCTCACTAATCTCAGATTTAAGTAAAGATCTAAGCTGATCTAACTGAACATCAGAAAATCTATCAGATGATAAAGCAGATGACCGAGCTGGAGCAGGTGCAGAAACAGGAACAGGGGCAGGAGCAAAATCTGGAATAGAAGAGCTCTGAGGAGACTCAGGTGAAGAATGTCTCACTAATGGTCTGGGGGCCTCAGCATCCATAGCTCTATCCTCTGCAATATTCTTCCTCTCCCATCTTCCATTCCTCTTAACAAATCCCATTCGATGAATAGTAGCCAAAGTGTAATAATCTGTGTGCCTTAATTCCTTCTTTGGCTCATCCTCACCAAATGCAATCCCTTGGCTTTGAAATAACTTAGTCAGAATCATGCCATAGGGCAAACTGGATTTTTTCTTCCCTCCACACTCAGCAATGTACCAAATGATCATCCGAGGAAAATTAATGGGCTTTCCAGAAACAACAGCATCCATAACAAAGATGTTCCGCTCAGAAACATAATCAAATCTGCCAGTCTTGGGAAACAATACCCTACTGCAGATATTGTGAAGTAACCTCAGCTCCAAAGGCAATTGGCTTGCTAAAACTTCTTCAAATCCCTCAAAATTTCTGTTCAATAATCTTGTGAGGGCTGGCGATCTATCCTCCGGGGCATAAGTGGATGGTCCAGATAGGGGCAAGTCTAACAGCCTAGATAGAATAGTGGCAGTGATATTTAGTCCAATACCTCTCACCACACTAACTAACCCATTATCACCTCTAGACAAATTCTTGTAAAACTCTTTAACTAGTGCAGGGTATGTGGGACAATCCAGTGAACATATTTTCTCAAGTCCCATCTCAATCAATTGCCTCCCAATAATAAAACCTTCATTCTCAAATAACTCGAAGTCCACCTTCCTACCGGTTGTAACAATCCGATTGGCAAGAAGATCTACCTGAGGAGTGGTAGCTAGTACAGGTGAACCACTCGGAGAAGAGGTAGAGGACGAATTCAGAGACGGCTCGCGGATGGGTCGTCGAACGGTCCGTTTCCTCTTCAATCCGGCGCCACTACTGCTAGCTCCACGAGTCTTAGGTGCCATAGATGTAGGTAGAGTGATTAATCAGAGGTTTTTGAGGTTTTGGAGGGTTTGGGAAAACTTTGGAAAGGATTTGGAATGATTGGAAATGATTGGAATGTCCGTGGGGTCGACTCGTGCCCTAGATAATCAACCTGGGACCACGTCGAGTCGACTCGCGCAAAATGGGGAGTCGGCTCCCGAGTAGTCACAGAGCACGGACCCGAAATCGAGTCGACTCGCGCAGAGATGGGGTCGGCTCCCGAGTTTCAACAGAAACAGGGGTCGACTCCGATACTGTCTGAGTCGGCTCCGAGACCATTTCAAAAAAAATAAAGAATTAGAGAATCTGAAATGAGTCCGGAATTTGATCTTTGAGTATAATTAAAAATCAAGGATTTGATAGATCAAATTGATATGAGTTCTAGATAAAATTTCCTTAAGATTTTATGAAATTGAAAGAACTCTAGATACATTTCCTTAGGGGTTTCAAAATCTATTCCAAAGGATCACAAATCCCTAACTCTCCTCTAAGATAACAAAATCTTTCTTCGCTTAAAGATTTTATAAAAATATCAGCTATTTGTTCTTCAGTGTTAACATATTCAAGACAAATTTCTTCATTGGTTACATGTTCTCTTATAAAGTGATATCTAATTTCTATATGTTTTGTCCTTGAATGTTGAATTGGATTTTTAGTTAAATTGATTGCACTTGTATTATCACATTTTATGGGTGTCTTATTAAGTGTGATACCATAGTCTTCAAGTTGTCGCTTAATCCATAGGATTTGCGCACAGCAACTTCCAGCCGCTACATATTCAGCTTCAGTAGTTGATAATGCAACTGAATTTTGCTTTTTGCTAAACCATGTGATTAAGTTACTTCCTAAGAAATGGCATGCACCACTTGTGCTTTTTCTATCTAATTTACATCCAGCGTAATCAGAATCTGAGTATGCAGTTAGGTTTAATGTTGAGTCTCTAGAGTACCATAAACCTACATTTTTTGTTCCATTTAGATATCTTAATATTCTTTTAACAGCTATTAAGTGTGATTCTTTAGGTTCTGACTGAAATCTAGCACATAAACATACAGAGAACATAATATCTGGTCTACTTGCGGTTAAATAAAGAAGGGATCCGATAATACCTCGATAATACTTCTGGTCAACCTTCTTACCTTCTTCATCTTTGTCCAGCTTGCATGAAGGACTCATTGGTGTTCCAAGGGGTTTCATTGATTCCATACCAAACTTCTTTAGGATTTCTCTTGTGTATTTTGTTTGGTTGATGAAGATTCCCTCTTTGCTTTGTTTGATTTGGAGTCCAAGGAAGAAGTTGAGTTCTCCCATCATGCTCATCTCGAATTCTCCCTGCATCAACTTAGCAAATTCTTAACATAGAGAATTGTCAGTAGCACCAAAAATAATGTCATCAACGTATATTTGAACTACAAGTAAATCTTTACTTTTTCTTTTCAAAAATAATGTTTTATCAACATTTCCTCTTGTGAAATCATTTTCAATTAAAAATTTACTTAGCCTATCATACCAAGCTCTAGGTGCTTGTTTCAAACCATATAAAGCTTTGTGCAATTTAAAGACGTGATTTGAAAATTCGTGATCTTCAAAACCTGGTGGTTGTTCAACATAAACTTCTTCATTTATAAAACCATTTAAAAATGCGCTTTTAACATCCATTTGAAATAAGTTAAAATTCATATGACATGCAAATGCAAGTAAAAGTCTAATGGCTTCTAATCTAGCTACTGGTGCAAAGGTTTCATCAAAATCAATACCTTCCTCTTGATTATATCCTTTTGCAACTAATCTAGCTTTGTTTCTAATTACTATGCCATTTTCATCTAATTTATTTCTAAAAACCATTTTGATCCTATTACTGAATGATTTTTAGGTCTTTCCACTAATGTCCATACATTATTCCTAGTGAATTGATTTAATTTCTCTTGCATAGCTAACATCCAATTATTATCTTTTTCAGCTTTTTCTATAGTTTTTGGTTTAATTTGTGATACAAATGCAAGATGATTACTGATATTTCTCATATATGATCTAGTTCTTATTCCTTGAGATGGATCACCTATAATCAGTTCCTTGGGATGACATGAGCATATCTCCAGTCTCTTGGAAGATCTATATCATTATGATCAATATTAACATCATCGTCCTTATGTGAATCATCATCTTTAGCTTCTTGCTCATGATCTGAAGATACTTCAATATTAAGTTTTTTAAGATCTTTTTCAATTATGTTTGTATCTTCCTCATCATCAAGCTTTTCAGAACTAGATGCTAAAGACTCATCGAAAACTATATGAATGGATTCTTCAACTACTAAGGTTTTCTTGTTAAATACTCTATAAGCTTTACTAGTTGTTGAATATCCTAAAAAGATTCCTTCATCAGATTTAGCATCAAATTTTTCTAAGTTATTTTTACCATTATTATGAATAAAACATTTACATCCAAATGCATGAAAATATTTATATTGGGTTTTCTTTCATTCCATAATTCATAAGGTGTTTTCTTTAAGATTGGTCTTATTAGGGCTCGATTTAAGATGTAGCATGCTGTGTTAATAGCTTCCGCCCAAAAGTACTTTGGTAGGTTGCTTTCGCATAGCATGGTACGGGCCATGTCTTCTAGAGTTCTATTTTTTCTTTCAACTACACCATTTTGCTGTGGAGTCCTAGGGGCTGAAAAATTATGATTAATACCATTTTCAGTGCAGAAACTTTCAAATAAGTGATTTTCAAATTCAGTTCCATGATCACTTCTTAGAGATACTATGGTAGTGTTTTTCTCATTTGTGACTTTCTTGAAGAATTTCAGGAATATCGAGAAAGTCTCATCTTTGTGAGCTAAAAACAGTACCCAAGTATATCTAGAATAATCATCTACAATCACTAGACCATTTTTCTTTCCTCCTAGACTTGTGGTTTTAGTTGGTCCAAAAAGGTCCATATGAAGTAGCTCTAATGGCCTAGAAGTTGAAACAATGTTTTTAGATTTGAAAGAACTTCTAGTTTGTTTTCCAAATTGACATGCATCACATATTTTGTTGTTTTCAAAATCTAGTTTAGGTAAGCCTTTAACTAAATCCATTTTAATTAATTTTGAAATAAGGTGTGTGCTTGCATGACCTAATCTACGATGCCACAACCAACTAATTTCATTTATATTAGCATTGTCAGCAATCAAGCAATGATCACTCAAAGATAATTTTTCTAGATCAACCAAGTAAACATTGCCATGTCTATAACCAGTAAAAACAATGCTATTATCAATAGAATTAGTTACGGTGCATATAGAGGATTTAAATAAAACATTAAAGTTTTTATCACACAGTTGGCTTATACTAATTAGATTATGCTTCAAACCATCAACATAAAGTACATTATCAATAAATGTAGATGGAGTTATACGAACTTTACCAAGGCCCATAATTTGACCTTTACCATTATCTCCAAACGTAACAACTCCACCTTTCTTTTCTTCCAAGGTGATGAATTCATCTTTGTCACCCGTCATATGTCTTGAGCAGCCACTATCAAGGTACCACTTTCTTTTTGATCTTTTGGCTACAAGACATTCCTGCAACATGATTTAAACTTTATGTTTAGGTACCCAAGCTTTCTTGGGTCCTTCATGGTTAGTAGCAATAAAAATTGTTCCTTTCGGAACCCAAATTTTCTTTCCTTTAGTGTTTAATTTTTCATTATTACTTATTGTTTTGCACTCAAAAGATTTATGTCCTTTTTGATTACATTTAAAACAAGTAATATTACTTTGGTTAGCTTTTACAAAAATATTTTTCAGTGATTTTTGTTTTCTAAATGTGTTATACCCTAAACCTGCTTTGTCAAAAATAGCTTTTTGACTATCTAAAATCATATTTAGTTTAGTTGAGCTTAGAGTAAATTTCTCAACAATGTCTTTATACTTTTTAACGTCTTTCTTTAGAAAATCATTTTCATTAGAGATTGATTCTTTCTCTTTAATTAGATTTTCATTTTCAGATTTTATCAAATCAATCTTATGAACACAATCATTCTTTTCATTAAGATGTTTCCATTTTATCTTTTAAATCTTTAACTACAAGATTTAATTCATTTTTCTCTTTAATTAAATTTAAGTTTTCAGTTTTCAAAAATTTGTGTTTCTTTTTCAAAACCTTGAAATCAATCATCAATTCATTGAATGCTTCAAACATTTCATCAAAAGTAAATTCATCATCGGGGTTTCGGTACTTACCTCTTCATTGTTGTCCGTCATGAAGCAAACATTTGCAACTTCTTTTTGTTCTTCTTCTTCGGAAGAAGACTCTTCACTGTCAGTCCAAGTTGCCATGTAAGCCTTTTTCTTTTTCTTATAGGCCTTCTTAAGTAAAGGACAGTCATATCTAAAATGCCCTGGCTTTTTACATTCATAACATACTAAGGGCTCTTTCTCCTTGTCCTTTTCCTTTTTCTTATCCTTTTCTTTTTCTCCTTCCATTTTTGATACAAATCTCTTCTTATGGAAGGGCCTCCTTCTTTGCATAAACTTCTTGAATTTCCTTGCAAGAAGGGCTGTCTCATCATCATCATCCTCTTCATCATCGCTGCTGTTACTTCCTTTTCCGCAGCTTTGAGGGCGATGGTCTTCTTCTTTCTTGACTCGTCTTCATTGACATGTTGTTTAACTTGAAGCTCATGAGTCATTAGCGAGCCAAGAAGCTCTTCCAATGGTAGGATGTTCAGATCTTTGGCTTCTTGTATGGCTGTACCTTGGCTTTCCAAGTCCTTGGAAGTGACCTAAGAATTTTGCGAACAAGCTCAGAGTTAGTATATACTTTTCCAAGACTTTTCAAACCATTCACAATATCAGTGAATCTAGTGAACATGCATGTGATGGTTTCATTTTGTTCCATGGTAAATAATTCATATTTATGAACCAAAATATTTATCTTTGATTCTTTTACTTGACTTGTTCCTTCATGTGTTATTTCCAACCTATCCCAAATTTCTTTTACGGAATTACATGTTGAGATTCGGTTGAATTCATTTGAATCTAAGGAACAATACAAAATGTTAATGGCTTTAGCATTTAATTGTGTCATTCTCCTATCATTATCATTCCAATCCCTTTCGGGCTTAGGAACAATGCAAAACTGTTGGAGGTCAAATCAAGTACCTCGATAAAATATCCCCGTCTAGAACTTGGTAGCTGCCCTTGTATACAATTATTGGATAGATTGAGGGTATCTATATTCCTATTCCACAACCATGATGGAATCTTGTCTGAAATTCCAGCTTCAGATAGGCACAATTCATTCAGTTGTATTTGGGTTTGAAGCCAAGTAGGAAAATTTGGGCCCACATAGCAAGAGCACATCGAAATATAAGTTGCATTGAAAGGAGGAATCCAACTGTTACTTATAAGGGTCATATTCAAGGAGTTGTAAGATAGATCCAAGTCATCCAACCTTGTGAGGTTGAAAAAGTGCCCTTCAGTCAAGTACCCAGTAAAGGAGTTCGATGACACATCCAACCTTTTGAGTGCACATAGTTGTCCCAAACTTTCTGGGATCATCCCACTTAAACTATTGTTACTCATGTCTATGTGTGCTAAACTTTGCAAACAGGTTCTCCCATCCAATTTATTATTATTAATGCATTTAGAAAATCCTTCTATAAGACCAGTGATCTCGCCATTAATTCTGTTATTTGATAAGTCCAACCCCTGTAAATTGCAGAGCTTCGATATGTTTTTTGGTATTTGTCCGGTAATGTTATTGCTTGACAAATCTAACCACCGCAAATGAACAAGGTTTTCGATAGCTTCTGGTATCCATCCGCTGATTTGGTTACCGGACAAAGACAATTCCTCCAAGTTGAGCATGCTTCCAAGGTTTGATGGAATTTCACCACTAATTTGATTGCCATCTAAATTTAAGTACCTCAATTGGCTAAGATTCCCCAATATTTCTGCGCATGCCCAGTAATTTGGTTAAATGATAAATCTAAATGCTCCATGTGTTTATTAGCCCACGAAGATGGTGAAATTTCTCCGGTAATTTGGTTCCCTGATAAATCTACAAACTTCAAACTGTTGAAATTCCCCAGTATATCTACTACACTTGATAAGTTGCCATGAATGTCACAACGACAGAAATGGAGTTCAACAATGCTGCTAATATTAAGCAGCCAGTGGGGGATGCCAGACTCGAAAGCATTTCCAGAGAGATCAAGGATGGTGAGAGAAGTGAGGTTTACATACTGTAGGGTTGAAGGAATACCAGGGAGTTCAGTATCATATAATATCAAGACTAGCAGAGAAGGGTGCATGTTGATCTCATGAAGCCAATTCGATGCCTTGGAGAGGTTGACAGAGCTCAAGTCAAGGTATCTCAGAGAGGTGATTCCAGAGAGCCATTGAAGGTCATTGACTCGAAAGGCTCTTTGGTAAGCAATATCGTAGGTATAATTACCAAGAAATACGGACCCACCCTGAAGATCTAGATAGTGCAGGCTCGAGAGATTTCCAATCCGGCGAGGAATGCTTCCAGTAAACCCAGCAAGGGAGAGGTTAAGGTATTCCAAGTGGATGAGAGAACCAATGAATTCCGGGAGGGATGCTCCATCGAAGTTGTTCATGCTCAGATCCAAATACCTCAAATGCATCAAGCTAGATAAGGAAGGATTTACCTTACTTGGTCCTGCAGATTTTGCAGTTCCTTTCAACCAATCATAAGGGTATCTGAGATTGAGCTTTACCACGTGGCCGGTGGTGTTGTTGCAGCCCACTCCCCCTCCACTGGCAACAGCTTTGGCCCGTCCAAGAAGAGAGCCATTCATCAGGATCGTACATATCTTCTCTGATGGCAAGGAGGGCTCTCCTTTCGCTCTCTATGCAGCTGCCCCCCAAGTGGGAATCACCAAGGCAGAGAGAGAATGGGATGTCGACTCCAGCGCATAAGATGAACGCAATCAGCATCACCCGCTCAATAATGCGAGATCTTCCCTTGCATCCACCATTAATGGCCATGAGAGGAAGTCCTGAGACCAGCATAAAGAGATTGAAATGGAACAGATAGGCCATGATGAGATGAGAGGTTGCATGAACCTACCTTGTTCATTCGCTCAGCATATTTGTCACACCACCAAACCGACGCCCAGCCCAATGTGTAACGTAACACGACCATATACCCTCAGAGCGAATCCTAAAAGTATACTAGACCTACTAAAATTCATAATTAGATAATATCATCATCAAAATTATATTCACATAACATCACAACAATAGTAACACCAAAATACCTACAATCATCTAGATAGCAGATTAAGTATCCTCAAAATAAATAGTAACATAAAGAGGCCTATATATAATCATCCTCAAATACAAAAAAGGAATGCCACAACTAATCCATTACCAAATAAACCTTAAGATATTTAGGTCTCACTCCACTCCCAGAGTGCCTAGTCCCAAGTCAAGATCCACCATGAAATCATCTTTCTCTGAAAAAGGATAAAAAGAAAGTAATGAGTTAGATGGCCAGTAAGAACTTTATACATATCGATATGAACATGCTATAAAAAATGAATGATAATATAATAATACTACATATGATAAGAATAATGCTGTTGTAAATACCATGCATGAAAACAAGTGTTGATGCAATATAAATCCTTTAATTCATTATCTTTTGTCTTTCCACGGCATTGGATTACATCACTGGATGCAATAACATCAAGCACATAGCCTCGTCAACATCATGCATACAATTATATCAATACATCGACACAAAGAACATACAAGCTAATAAATCTCATGCTAGTAGTCCATGTTTACTAACCTAAATTAGCGATATTTGCATGTATAGATTAGTTTCCATACTAATGCCACATATCATAAACCTAGTTAATATAGACCGGTTCCATGGCCCTTGACCCTACCTTGATACAAACATGTTTATGCTAGACTAGATTTTTGCCAAGTCTACCAAAACTAGTACCACATATCAACAGTATAAATACGAAGTGTTATAAACCAAGTCAGGTTATAATCTCAAACTATAACCAGATTCACATTGGGATTCCACAGCTACCCATCATGCACATGATACCATCTCTGTAGTATCACAGTGACTAACCTACATGTCCAGCATCATACCATCCCATATGTACATATCAACACCATAAACTCATCGTAACAAGATAGCTGATACATAATAGCATACATCAACCCCAAATCATGATATCATAGCACCATAAGTGTACAATCAAACAAGTTGGAAAAAAAAAATCGTTTATGCTGCACATGAAGCTGCAATGAAGTCTTTAATCATTTAGGTTGTGTTTGAAATTAGGGATAAGTCTGAAAAAGGTTAACTAGAGAGGATGACTCATGTTTAACCATGAGTTATCCACTGAACTTATTCCCTAAGGAACCCAGGAATAGCTGGAGCTATCCCTTGAGGGCAAAATTATTATTTAAAAAAGATGATTATTCCCTCAGCTATCCCATGGATAAACTCTATCCATGGGCTAGCATTTTGGGATAGCTCCAGCTATACACTTATCCAGGGATAGCATTTTGGGAATCAAACACTACCTTATGCTACTTTGTATTTGAGGGCATTTGGAAAGAAATTCATTTATAGTCCACCTAATTTTATTAAGTAAGTGAAAATAAAGATATTGGAATTTATTCCAATGAGACGAGAGGAAGCATTATCCTTGTGTCGTGATAACATGAGTGATCATGTGATCAAAACCAGAGTGGATAAGGTTTATAGGTGGAGCATAGCTTGAAAAGAAACCTTCTATATAACAATTAGGGTTTCATGGGTTCCATGCCACCTTTTATGTGCTCAAATAATTGGTTTCAATTAAAGTGCTTTAATAATTCTTTAGGTGCTAATAATTAGGTAGCCAAACTTGCTGGTTATTTTTTTTAGTAATTATAAAAGAGATTGAAGATTATTTGTTAAAGCTTATGGGTTCAAATTAAGCACCTTATAGGAAAGCTAATTCTAATCGAAAATTATTTGCAAAGCCTAGTTTATAAAAATATAAATAAAACAATTTATTATTGTCAGTTACTAGCCACTACTCTATGAGATAAGAAATTGATTAAATAACTTATGCAAAAATAATTAGCATGGACTAACTACATCTTGAATCAAGGATAATTTCTTAGCTAGAAATTACTATTTTTTGGGTAATAACTCCAAGCCTAAATTTTTGCATACATTAAATGGACTTCAAACAGATGAGTTCTAATGTGTGATCTATAATTATAATAGAAAATTTCACTCTGCAGTGAATCTAATTGTACCTTATGCAATAATAGATGGTTTATTAATAGACGGGCTTGTCCCAAATCAAGTTAATGACAATTAATTCCATGCAATGCTATGTAAAGCATTTTGTTATCTATTGCTATCTTATCAATGACATCAACAGTTTTTCTTATGTTAGCTGTGGATATTTCTGGGCATCTTCCCCTAAACTTTATAGTGTAATCTGCTAAGTAATCAATTTCAAAATTAAAAGCTCTTTAATTCTGGTAGACTTCTATCGTACTAATCCTTCTTTCTTGCATCATTTGATTATAATTATTTAAGTCCTATTCAACCCTACCTCCAAATGATTAATTAAATATTTATTCGAATCACAGCCAATTACACCAACTGACCATTTTCTCTAATTTTGAATCCTGATTCACTTATGATCCAATTCCATCAATTGATCAATCTTAGGTTCAATTGAATAGCATTCCATTTGATTCTATCAATTAACTTGAACAGCATTCCATTTGATTCTATCAATTAACCTGAATGGGCTAACTAGAATCCAATCCACTAATGCACTTTAGTTCTATTCTAACCCTGTACCTGTTCCATCTATATCCAAATTATTCATTCTCTTGTAAAGCCAAGCAAAGGAACAACCTTACTTGAAGCTAACAAATCCATTTCAAAAGTTGGAGATCGAGCTTTATGACATGACAAGTTGCATTATCACAGCCCAAGTCTCCTCCATCTACAAAAATCCTAATCCTTCCAAGAAGATAGTCACTCATTGAGGCCTTTAATGATTGTTTTGATGGCAATGAAAGCTCTCTTTTCTATCTACCCATCTTCTTTTCGAAGAAAAGTGGATATCTCCGAGAGCAAAATAAGAGCAGGGATAGCATAACTTGCGTTAAAAGAAATAATATATTTTTGTACCCACAACTAGCCATTTCAATGGTATTTAAAGGAACAAACATCATTACAACAAAGAAGGAAAGAAGGGTGGTTGGGGAGGCCATGAAAGGTAAGTTACCTAGTAGTTCAAAATTATGTCAGTAGTTCCATGATCCAAGTAATTCTTAAAGTACATTCATTCTGATTGAATTGAAATTTTCCTAGGCTGAATCTATAAATAATGAAGAATTATGATGTGTCAATCTGCATGACTGAAGTCTTGAGGGCATGCTGTCATTGCTCTACCATAACAATGGAAAGCTAGAAAAATGGGTTCTCTACAAGAAAAAGGATAAACTATATCTACAAGACCCAACAAATTGAATTATTATAGAAAACTTCAAAAAATATGATGTGCTCTACTAGCATGGTAAGTGGTTGGAAATTTGTTTGTTTTATATCATAACCCCTTTCTATAATTCAACCCAATTCTTTAAATGCAACAGTCTGTCTGAAATCACCAATCTAGGTTGGGTACTACTACAACAAATTTGGATGAAGAAAATATCTTGCTGAGCCATTCCAATAATTTTCAATATAATATAATACTACTTTACGTCTGTGTCCATGAGCTTATAATACTTACATTGCATATTGATTTGAGTAGGTATATTTCCAAGCTTAGTCATCTTCTTCGGAGTGAACTTAAATAAGGTATTAAGATCCCTTAAATGAGACATAGATAATAGTCTTCATTTTAGCAATGGCCCTACAATTATTTAGGGGTATATAATACTAACCGAGAATCATAGACTTAGACAACAGTAAATTTATAAGTGGATATGTATTCAATTCGAGTGGTGCTTCTATCTCTTAAAAATTAGCTTAGTATTATTACTTGATCCACTATTGAAGTGAAATGAGCAAGCTTTGATGTATCATGTGGTCAGGAAAAGTGGCTTAAGGATCTGTTAATAGATCATCCCTTCTTGGTTTGACTAATTCAAGATGTCTTAGTTACTATGACAACTAAGTAATAGTAATAAACATAATGAATAGAATGTACTCTATTAAAATCAACTCCTCAAGAGATTTATCTTTAAACAACACTTAAAATCATTAGATTTTAAGTCAGATATTTGTGTCTATGATTATATGCTACTTATGCATATAATTGCCCAAGTTATGAATCACAAACTCAAGGTGTGTTATCGAGTGATCTTTCTTAAACATTTATACCAATCCATCTTTGTCCAATTAACTCTCTAGTATTTTTTCATGTAGCACATTTTTATTGCCTTATATGACAAGGCTAAGGAAGTTATCTTGAACTCTAACTCAATGATACAATTTCTAGTTTTTAAGGACACATCATAGTCTTTAAGGCTCACATGGTGACAGAGAGGGAATTTATCATATCACTCCCTAAATGATCAACTTTAGCACATGCAGCACATAATACATGTTACGGCATAGCTCCCACTTAATGAGTCATGTCAATCTCAAATGCCATACAAACTTAAGTCGAGATATTACAAAAATGTCTGACCTGAGCACTCACACATATGCTCATGTTCAGTTTCATTAGGCTCTAAATGTATTTGTGGACATTTAAAATATATGGATTTAAATCTTATCTCAGTTTCAAATAAGGCAACATTACTTGCAATTTATGCAGCTTGTGATATTTTCTACTACTCATGCAGCTTTTCTTGCAACACATGCACTTTTCATGTTTCACATAATATGTGCATCTTATCCTAATGTCGCCACTCAAGTATAAATTGTGGTCAGTCTTTTCTCATCCTACTCATCACAAAAGTGTCAAGGCAATTACTCAAGTAAGTGAGCTAACCTGAGCCTTTGACATTCATACACTCATGTGTCTTATGCCATCATATTTATGAGATACATCATAAAAGGCAATGAAACAAACATTTTATTTCAACAATATCCAAAGTATAACCCTTATTAGTCAACTTTGATGTAGATCCAAAGTCCTCACATGGATCTAGAATATATCTTTACCAATAGACTTAGTCAATGGGTTAGTTACCATTCTTCAAATAGAGATATGCTAAAGGATGACTTCACCTTTCTTAATCATGTCTCGAAAATAGTGATATCTTATATTAATGTGCTTCATTCTACTACAATATTCTGAATCTTTAGCATATTGTAATGTTGTCATATTGTCAAAATAGATCTGAATAGGTTCACAAGCATTGGCTGTAACCTCAAGATGACTTAAGCATTTCTTCAACTATACTACCTCCTAAACAACCATCAAGCAAGCGATATATTTGGCTTTCATCAGAAAGAGGGCGATACAATTTTTCTTCTTACTGCACAAAGAAATAGCTCTTCCTCCTAGGATGAACTAATATCTTGAGGTAGTATTTTGCTCGTCTCTATCACCAGCCTAATCCATATCACAAAAGTCTTTTACTCTCAAGTCCCTTCTTTGTTAGCATAGGACGAGATTGCAGTACCACGAAAGTAACGAAAGATTCTTTGAACTACTTCCCAATGAGTGGATCTCAAATTAATTTGGTATTAACTAACTAAGCCGATTACAAAGCAAATATCAGGGCAAGTACATAATAGAGCATACATCAAGCTTCCCACTGTACTAGCATAAGGAACCTTTCTCGCTTCTTTTTTTCCACATTTGTCTTATGGTACTAATTGAGGCTCAAAGTACAATCCTTCTCAATTGGTGTGTCAATGGGTTTCAAATAGTGCATCCGAAAATCACTCCAAGATTTTCTCAGCAAAAGTTTCTTAAGACAAATCAAGAATCTTCTTAGAGTAATTTCTTAGGATTCTCACTCCAAGCACATAATTCACTTCACCTATATTCTTCATCTCAAAGATAGAGAACAATTACTTTTTAGTAACATTGATTAATCTTATGATATTTCTAGCTAAAAGGATATCATTCACATACAATAATAAAATCAAAATTCATCTTCTGATTTCTTGATGTACAGACAATGGTCTTCTTCAATCATGTTCAAGCTAACCGATGTAATGACCTTATGAACTCTGAAATATTACTAAGTAGATGATTGCTTAAGACGATATATAGGTTATTTCAAGTGGCACACTTCGCTCTCCTATCCTTTGACTTCAAAGCCAATAGGTTGATCCATATAGATCTCTTTGTCTAGTCCTCCATTGAGGAATGTTGTCTTGACATCCATCTAATGTAGTTCCAAGTCTAAATTGGCTACAATAACTAGGACTAAATGAATAGAGGCAAACCTTACCATGAGAGAATGTATTTTCATAGTCTATACCCTTCATTTGAGTATAGCCCTTCGTTACGAGTCGAACCTTTTACTTATCGATTGATCCATCTGCCGTATGCTTTGTCTTTAGGATTTAGGACTCACTTGTTTCCTATCAATTTGCACCTAGATGGAAGATCAACCAACTCCCACACATGGTTTTTAGCTATCGATTCCATCTCATCCTTCATGGCTACGAGTCACTCATTATGAGTCGGTGAAGCTACCATTTCCTATCGATTTGCGTCTAGATGGAAGATCAACCAACTCCCACACATGGTTTTTAGCCATCAATTCTATATCATCCTTCATGGCTGCTAGCCACTCATTACGAGCCAATGAAGCAGGCAGAGCAAAAGAAGTTGGCTCATCTTCTTCTAGTGGAGTGCATGAGAACACATCCCCTTCAATTTCAAAATGATGATATAGTATACTTCCATGTTTACTTCTCTGCAATTGTAAACTTGGGTCTTAAGGGCTATTTTCTGGTGATGTGCTAGTTTGTGCGCTCCCATAGGGTAAGCCACTCCCACTATTTATGGTGACTCTTGGTAAGGGTTATGATTCCCCTCCTTTGCTAGAGATACTGGTGGAGTCCTCTTATAACTCATAAAACTTCAAGTCCTTTCTTACTTCACTAATACTCAGAGATTCATCCTATATGAATTTTACATCTTTGGACCTACTTCAGTCATTCCTCTATCAGGATATTCATCATAAGTCACGTAATCTTTAAAACTCTTAGGATACCTAATAAATACCTTTGTGCTGGCCCTAGGCCCTAGCTTTCTCAATCTATAGGAGGTGTTGTGAATAGATCCTGCTAAGCCTCATAAGCGCAAATAATTCATACTAGGTTTGCGCCATATCAAAGCTCATATGGAGCAATGGGCATCAACTAGGCATGCAATAAAGGGTGTAGACAGCAGTCCATAACACATCTCCTTCAAAACTTATTGGTAGATTTGCTTACATCATCATTGACCTAACAATGTCCAATAAAGTCGTATTCCTATGCTCTGTAACTCCACTTTATTGCTGTATTTCAAAAATTGTTAGTTGATCCCCTTCTCCTTATAGAGCCTTTTAAATTGCTCAGAAAAATATTTGCATCCTCTATCAGTTTGGAGGGTCTTCAAAGTCCTCTCCTTTTGATTCTCTACTTCTGCTAAAAAGCGTTTGAAATAGTCTAATACTTCCTAGCAGTGGGAGATCATATACACGCCCCAACTTGCGAATAATCGTCTATGAATATGAGAAAGTAAGAGGCGCTATACCATGCCTTGACATATATAGGTCCATAAATATCTAAGTGTACTAGCTTTAAAGGTTGAGAGGTCTATAAGACTTACTAAATGTTTTTCTAAATGCCTTTCTTACTAAGCAATGCTTACACATAGAAAGACCTATTTTGCCAAGAGGTCCCAATGGCCCTTCTTTTGCTCATCTAGACATCCTATCTTGGCCCACATGGTCAAGTCTAACATGCCATTTCAATCAAGTCTAGCATGCCATCTCAAACTATCATTCTCTGCAGGAAAAGAAACACACATAAACAAGGAGTTATAATAACTAAAATTAACATCAAGTCTAAAGAAACCATTCAATAACTATTCACAAAAGAACATATCACCAACCAACTATACATTCATTTCATTTGTAGAGAAATAAATAGCATAACCTAAGGCCAATAGGGAAAGTTGCTACGCCCAACACTTGTTTGCGTAAACCGTTCTTAAGCATAATATGTTGGATATCCATCTTTATTCGCTGAAAATCCATGTAGCCAATTCAGTCCTTCAATACATGTTTGGTCACTCTCGTATCTTTCTAGGTTCAGTGCAATTACAAGCCAAATGTTCCTTTATTACACAGTTGTAGCATCTCATCTTTGCTACATTTCTCTTGCCTTGTCGTTAGTCCCATTAAGGTTTGACTATCCTTTTTTCTTTTTTAGGCCCCTTCTAGCTTTCCCACCTATCATACCCCTTTTCTTATTTTTGGGTCTTGAAGGCTCAACTTGAGTTACAAAGACAACAAAGCAGCTGGTTGCCATGTGTTCAGCCTCCAGGTCCAAATGCTAGGAAATGTCATCAAAGCTCTTAATACGCTTACCATGAGTCATCAAGAGCTTTATCTAACTTCACTCAAGGTTAAGCAAAGAATATATCATTGTCAGTACCTGCTGCTCATCTGTCAGCTTCTCATAGCTCTCAGATCTCTAATCATACTGTTCATAGCACGAAGATGCTTAGACATGGAGTAACTAGGATCTTTAGTGTACTACATAACTTTAAGTTCAAAGCATACAGGCTTATAGCAGAAGTTTGGCCATACTTATGATTCCACATGGATTGGGCCATGAAAAATTTTTTAAATTCCCCAATGAGAATATTGTGCATGCTGCTCAATACAGTAAAGCATGCATAGTGATTTTTTGTTAACCAAGTTCTCATAAACCTCTCAATCATGACACTACTAGGCAAAGTTACTTTATTCAAGCAAAGTCATACAAGAGGTGAGAGTTTCTAAGACTTCCAACTCTTAAGTATTGGAATCTTTTTATGCCACATATCATAATTTTGTCCATTTAATTTTTCACCTCTATTTACAATGGTCCTAAGGTCATCACTACATTCATCTAAACAAGGTTTGGGCATTAGGCACATGTCATAGTTTATATTATTGTTAAAAAAATTAATTAGGTTTTGGATACTCTTTCTCATAAAATGAGATGAAAAATTTCGCTAAGCTCATAATCATCACCAATTTAGTAAGATTGAATATATAATCTAATTATTTTCTAGTTTAGATATTTTACCCCTAATTCCACAAAAATAATAATGCAACTTGAAACAAATCCACATGCAGCATTAGGGATGAATATATTAATATGAACGTATCATATAGTAAAAATATATTACCATGAAATAAACTAATTATAACAGGTAATCAGAAAACTTAGCACTAAGCATAAATTTCATTCTAGCAAAATTGATTAAAAAAATGCATAAATATTAATCATGCACTAACAATAAATAATTATGCATTGCACACAAATAATTATGTGCTAGCATTAACCATTTATACATAAAGCATAAATAATTATGCCTCGAATTTATTTTTAAGTCAAAATGGCATAAATACCATTTATACGCAAAGCATAAATAATTATACCTTAATTAAAAAATTTATGATAAATTTTCTAAATTTTTTAGCAAACTTTTCTGATTTTTCTGCAATTTCAACAAATTTTTTTGGTTTTCTGTAATTTTCAACTAATTTTCAAAATTAAAAAATAGAAAAAACATTTTCTGTTTTAAAAAAATAGAAACCAAGGAACCAAGGAGGGCTAATGGTTAATTTTATAGGAAAAATTAACAAAAGGTTCCTACCGTTAGTTGAAAAGATTTAAAAACATTTTAAAAGGTAAAATCAACACTAGGTCCCTAGGAGCTTAAACGATTACCAAAAAGTCTCCTCAACCGGAAAATAAAAAAAAACCAGAAAATATATGCGGCATGCCATGTTAGGGGACCCACTTCCACATGGGGCGCGCAGTGCCACATGGCCTCCACATAGGTTGTCTTGTGAGCATTCACATGGTGCGGGCCACGTTGCTCAGACGTGCCCACGTCATCGCGCACGTGGTTACCACGTCAACATAAAATTTTTTGGGACTGAAAAATGGGAAACTGAAAGCCCTTAGGCTGCACCGAATTTACATATAGGTGCCATCTATAAACTCAGCGAATTCCCCATGGCTGCTGCAAGTTCGGCGGGCCGGGGAGTTTCTGGCCTCTAGCGATCAAGGAAAAAACTCTCCTGGCCTCTCCAGTAGTTGGAGAACCCATTTTCGGTTGCCTTTGTTAGTCCGATGGCCCCTTCCATCGGACTAACAAAGGGGAAGCCGCCCGCATGGCGCCTCGCGAGGAGCAGCTGGCCGTCATACCCCAATCCTCTGCATGCTCCGAAGACGACCAAGGGCCAAAAGAAGCCCGGCCAGGTGGCTTTGATACCATTGATGGTGTACTTCGACGTCGGTCGGGGAAGAAGGAGAGAAGAGCGAAAGCAATGACGACTTGTCTCGTCGGAGATGCTGGATCGCCGAAGATAGGGAGCTACCAGAGTTCTTGCTTCAGTCATACTCCTGGCTACGCTGCTCGCAAAGAGAGGTCTTCGGATAACTTGTTTCTGTTCTCATCTCTCATTAGGGAGAGGAGTTTTAAATCCTCGTCTATTCTCTGGTATCAGGCGACGGATGCCCATTCCCTCTGCCATACTTGTGGCGGCAAAGAGAGCCGTTCTTAATTACCATTGTAAATGCATATATAGTCTGGCATCAATGCTAGGCCAGGGGTCAACCCTAATGATGGAAATTGTGAAGATATTGTTGAATTATGCTAGCAGAGAAGCATGAAACTAGAATCATGCTCATGCGACTAGATGTTGTTGTATCCAAGAAGTTATTCAATTGCCTTGACGATGGTGACGACAAACTACATAAGCTGCCCTTGGTTGATGATGGATAACAATTATAGCAACTTATTCAAAATCCTGATGGCATTTGATCAGCTTGGCCTTCAGAGATAGGATCTGGACACGTGCGCTTGTATGTGTTGTTGTGCTCCTCATGAGTTTTGTCATGGCCTTCTACATGCCAAAGAGTCTCCTGACTCAAGAGGCAAGCTAAGACCAAGGAGCAACAACAAAAAGAAATTTGTATTAGTGATTCGTGGAGAACTAAATTGGTGGCCTAGCATGAATATACGGAGGCAGCTGACTTCTAGATGTTCATAAAGATTAAATATTTGCAATGTTATGATGCATCATAAGAAGCAACAATCAAAAACAAAAACAAAAAACAAAAATAGCATAGATAGTGTTGCCACCAAATCACTTTTGAGTAGCGTCAAGCGACAGAAATGCTTCGTTGGCCTTCAGAGGAATGATAGGGACCGCCTCATTCAATCGGAAACCTGCAAGAAAAGTCTCGGACTAGTGGTTCCGGCGGGGACCCTCCGATGCTCAAGTCAGCGATCTGGAGAACAAGAATTTTTTAATGAAAGAGTAGAGATTGAGCCCTCCTCCCCCCTTAGTTAGGGGATTGGGGTCTTTATATACCTGTTCGGGGGTCCCTCTTACCCTTCACTGGTAACAGCCGAGTAATATCTTCCATTCTTCGTAGGTGGGCGTACTAACTGCTAAACGTATGTCATAAGTATGCCTCTTAGTTTTTTGGAAACCGTCCGTGACCTTAGTAATTGCCGGTTCATAATATTTGGTGGCCGCCCGTGATCCTAGTAAAGCCACGTGGAATTCCTTGCAGCAAGCGGACGCTTATCGGCCTCTGCCGCCGAGGCCAACGCCGAGACCGAGACGGGTGGAGTGCGCCGGACCGTGTGACATTGAGCTCGTGATTTCTCATCTCGTGGGTCGTGTGGGTCCCAAGGTACAGTCGTTGGGGGAAGAAGGATGATGTTAAGTTAAAGCCAACTGTCCCTTGTAGAGTGTCGGTTATGGAGTGCTTGCGTGGTCCAGCTCATGCCCTTGGATGAGCTTGCATGGAACTGTTCACGTACTAGGCTCTGTTCACTTACATGGCACTGTTAACGGCGAGGGAGCTTGGCAGCTTAGAGGTGTTGGCCATGGAGCTATCGGCCCTAGAGCTGTCGGCCTTGGAGCTGTCGGCCATGGAGCTGTCAGCCTTGGAGCTCTCGGCCTTGGAGTTCTCGGTCTTGGAGCTGTCGGCCTTGGAGCTGTCGGCCATGGAGTTATCGGCCTTGGAGCTCTTGGCCTTGGAGGTGCCGGTCTTGGAGGTGCCGGTCTTGGAGCTGTCGGCCTTTGGGGCCGACGGTCTTCGAGGTGCCAGCCTTAGTGGTGCCGGTCTTGGAGGTGCCAGCTTTGGAGGTGCCGGTCTTGGAGGTGTCGGCCTTTGGGGCCGACGGTCTTCGAGGTGCCGGCCTTGGGGGTGCCGGTCTTGGAGGTTCCAGCCTTAGAGGTTTCGGTCTTCGAGGTGCCGGCCTTGGAGGTGCCGGTCTTAGAGGTGTCGGTCTTTGGGGCCGACGGTCTTTGAGGTGCCGGCCCTGGGGGAGCCAATCTTGGAGGTGCCAGCCTTGGAGGTGTCGGTCTTTGGGGCCGACGGTCTTCGAGGTGCCGGCTTTGGAGGTGCTGGTCTTGGATGTGCCGGCCTTGGAGGTGCCGGTCTTCGAGGTGCCGGCCTTGGAGGTTCCAGTCTTGGGGGTGCCAGCCTTGGAGGTGCCAGCCTTGGGGGTGCCGGTCTTGGAGGTGCCGGCCTTTGAGGTGCCGGTCTTGGAGCTGTCGGCCTTTGAGGCCGACGGTCTTCGAGGTACCGGCCTTTGAGGTGCCGGTCTTGAATGTGCCGGCATTGAAGGTGCCGGTCTTGGAGGTGTCAGCATTTGGGGCCAACGGTCTTCGAGGTGCCGGCCTTATGGATGCCGATCTTGGAGGTGCCAGCCTTGGAGGTGCCGGTCTTCGAGGTGCCGGCCTTCGAGGTGCCGGTCTTGGAGGTGTCGATCTTTGGGGCCGACGGTCTTCGAGGTGCCGGCCATGAGGAAGCCGGTCTTGGAGCCGTCGGCCTTTGGGGCCATCGGTCTTGGAGGTGTCAGCCTTTGGGGCCGTCGGTCTTGGAGCCGTCGATCTTAGAGCCATCGGCTTTTGGGGCCGTCGGTCTTGGAGGTGTTGGTCTTTAGGGCCGTCGGTCTTGGGGCCATCGGTCATGGAGCTGTCGGTCTAGGAAGTACCGGTCTTGGAGCTGCCGGTCTTGGAAGTACCGGTCTTGGAGCCGTCGGTCTTGGAGCCTCGGCCTTTGGGGCCGTCGGTCTTGGAGGTATCGGCCTTTGGGGCCATCGGTCTTGGGGCCGTCGGTCATGGAGCCGTCGGTCTTGGAAGTGCCGGTCTTGGAGCTGCCGGTCTTGGGGCCGTCGGTCATAGAGCCGTCGGTCTTCGGGTGTCGGCCTTTGGGGGCCGTCGGTCTTGGAGGTACCGGTCTTGGAGCTACCGATCTTGGGGCCGTCGGTCATAGAGCCACCGGTCATGGAGCCGTCGGTCATGGAACCATAAACGCTACCGTGGCCGAAGGGCCCTTTGGAGGCCAAAGGGAGGCTGCATCGGTTTTCTTCCTTCATTGTTCTCTAACAGCGTTGGATCAGCCACATCAGATGCCCCCTCGCCCCTAAGACGAAGCAGGCCCACCCCAGCAAGGCTAAAGGGGCATTACCTCCCAAGTGGCTGATCCCCACCTGACTTTGGGCCTTCAACTTTTGACATGATGTTAGGATGTGGATCCCCATCCATGTCATGGAAGCAGAGGGCTAATGAGGCCGCAATGATACTCCTGATGTAGAGGGAGCCGTTGAGCCTTTTCATGGATGTTTGCCTTTGCGTTGTGCTTGATGTCAGCGCCGACTGCAAGCTTAATGGCTTGGGAGCGGATGCCCGCCAATTATGAGCTGGGGGGAGTTGGCTTCTCCCAGCTGTGAGTTGTCTTGAGGCTTCTTGGTAGCTGATTGGCTGTTGGCCGCTGACACAGGGTCGAGGCCGTTGAGGCTGAAACGAAGCCGTTGAGGCAAAGTTAAGGCCGTCGAGAGCCTTTTGAACCTCGGAGGATGACCCGAGAGTCGCTAGGATCCGACCATGCTCGGGAGCCTTTAACCCTGGAGGGTGATTTGAGAGTCATTAGGTACCTTTTTCTTTAAAGAAATTGGTCTCCTTCTGCTGGGTTGATCTGCCCCCCAGGAAACTCGGTTGATTGGAATCCGCAGGTTAGAGGTGTTGGCCATGGAGCTATCAGCCCTGGAGCTGTCGGCCTTGGAGCTGTCGGCCATGGAGCTATCCGCCTTGGAGCTCTTGGCCTTGGAGTTCTCGGTCTTGGAGCTGTCGGCCTTGGAGCTGTCGGCCATGGAGTTGTTGGCCTTGGAGCTCTTGGCCTTGGAGGTGCCGGTCTTGGAGGTGCCGGTCTTGGAGCTGTCGGCCTTTGGGGCCGACGGTCTTCGAGGTGCCGGCCTTGGTGGTGCCGGTCTTGGAGGTGCCAACTTTGGAGGTGCCGGTCTTGGAGGTGTCGGCCTTTGGGGCCGACGGTCTTCGAGGTGCCGGCCTTGGGGGTGCCGGTCCTGGAGGTGCCGGCCTTGGAGGTTTCGGTCTTTGAGGTGCCGGCCTTGGAGGTGCCGGTCTTGGAGGTGTCGGTCTTTGGGGCCGACGGTCTTTGAGGTGCCGGCCCTGGGGGAGCCGATCTTGGAGGTGCTGGCCTTGGAGGTGTCGGTCTTTGAGACCGACGGTCTTCGAGGTGCCGGCTTTGGAGGTGCCGGTCTTGGAGGTGCCGGCCTTGGAGGTGCCAGTCTTCGAGGTGCTGGCCTTGAAGGTTTCGGTCTTGGGGGTGCCGGCCTTGGAGGTGCCGGCCTTGGAGGTGCCGGCCTTGGGGGTGCCGGTCTTGGAGGTGCCGGCCTTGGAGGTGCCGATCTTGGAGCTGTCGGCCTTTGGGGCCGACAGTCTTCGAGGTGCCAGCCTTGGTGGTGCCGGTCTTGAATGTGCCGGCATTGGAGGTGCCGGTCTTGGAGGTGTTAGCCTTTGGAGCCGACAGTCTTCGAGGTGCCGGCCTTAGGGATGCCGATCTTGGAGGTGCCGGCCTTGGAGGTGCCGGTCTTCGAGGTGCCGGCCTTCGAGGTGCCGGTCTTGGAGGTGTTGGTCTTTGGAGTTTTTGTTACTGTTTTTACCTTTTGCCATTCTTTTTTGCTACGTATGCAATTATTGTAACACAATTAACAAAATTTATGAGTGCACATGAGATATCCTTTAGGTACTGCTCTCACGAACACAGTTACAAACCCTGTTGGACAAATTTGTAACATCATGTCTATTAATTTTTTTGCATCAGAAGCTAACTTTTAAAGCTAACTTTTTTGCGTCAAGAATGGATGAAAGTTCAGCCCCTATTGACAAGGAGTCAAAAGATGTGAAGGAAGATGAAAAGAGTATACAGGCTAGTGGAAAAGCTAGAATTTTTGTAGTTATTATAAATTATAATCTTGACGTTTGTTTTTCCTATTGTTGATTATTGCTTCTCATTGAAAGTTTGATAATATTTGTAGGATGAGTATCTCAAGGCCTACTATGAGGCTTTGGTGAAAAGTCAGAAAGAGCAAGATGAAGCATTGAAGAAAATACAACAAGAATCTGAAACAAGCAGGGCATCTACATCTGACTTCTCAATGGTGTCTCTAAAAGCTTAGTATGAAAGCATAAAGGGAGGATGATGAAAATGATGATGTGGAATGGGAAGAGGCTTCACCTGCAAGTCCATTCTATTTCCTATCATATCTTTGGAATTTTTCCTTGCTGTGCCAAAAATTTTGATGATTGCATGAATCTGCACAGAGGCAGACATATATTTACACATGCGTGAATATTTTAGATAGTTCAAATTGCTGCATCACATTTGGTGGTGCACAGTAAGTCACTTCAATAGATCATCACATTGGGTGGTGCACAGTGAGTCACTTCACTAGATCAACCTCAGGGATTTGGCTCAAACAGAACCCATTTATGATCCCTTGAGTGTCGTTGTGGCTTGCCAAGTGTTCCAGAGTGTTTGGAAGTTCTCTTGCTCAGCATTGTCAGGATTGAAATCGAGTTATAAATTGTAAATGGATTCAGATTGGATTGAATCATGGATTAAGATTAAGGATCATATGATTCTTGATATTAACGTATTGTTTGGTCAGATTTTACTTTTGTTTGCTTTATCTCGCTCTACTTGTCCCTAGCAACTGCACTAAAGAGCATTGTCAGTGTAATATGAAATCTGCTAAACAAAACTTGGTACCCTTTGATTCACTGCAGGATTTATGTTTCTTATCATCCAAATTGTGATAAGGTGAGCATTTATGTTTCATGTTGTTTCTCATCTCATGTAGTCAAATATTAGATGTTGCGAATGCTACTGAAGTTGAATTCCTTCACAAGCATCCAGAAGTCTTGTCAGGAGTATGCATTTTGCTCTTCTCCCATAATCCTACACTTCCTCGGTCTTTTTTCCTGGAAGTAGGTACTTTTTTTAATATGATTTTGTGGGAGCATCTAAAATATTAACCAATAGAGACATGATGTTGATTGCACCATTTTTTCCCCCTTTTCTTTTGAATAAGACTATGAATGTATTGTCGTGGTAGTCTAAGATGTCGATACCTTTATTTTATTTAAAAAAAATAGATATTATATCTTATGCTCAATGAATGCTTCTCATGTAAAGCCTGGTGTGGTACTCCAAAGCTTAAATCCTAGGGTGGAGGTTTGTAGGCTCCACAGGGTTAAGGCCCAGATTGTTGGGTCTTGAGAGGGCTAGTCTATCATTGGGCTAGGTTTGGGCCCAAGGTGTGGATTGATCCAAGGGAGTTTTTTAGGGTTTATTATCCATATAATAAGGCACCGATTCATGTGTGGTGTTGGTTTTATTTTGGTGGCCGTCATGGGGACGGGTTATATAGTCATGTAACGATGATGATTATAGATGAATGAAAGAAACCCTTTTCTCCCTAGAATAAGCTATCCCTTCTCTTTCTCCTTCTCTCTTTCTCACATATAGATGCCCTAGGTTTCTAGGGTTTTATTGCTGCCATCTCTGCCCTAGCCATCTTCTTGGAGCCGCCTCTCTCAAAGAAGGAGAAGGAAGAAACCCTAGCAGCACCTTCTTCTTGGGCAACGTCTCTTGATTTTCTGGATCAGATCTGAAGGTTCACATGAGGAAGAAGAGAGACCACGACCCTCTCTTACAATCTTGGGGCGGAAGAAACCAAGGAAAATTCTAGTTGCTAATCAATCTGGGAAGATTACCAAGATCAAGATCCAAAATTCTGCTGCAGAAATTTCAGCAGGGATATCATCTCGCTTCCGCATCTCCACACGACTTGGGGCTGGTCGAATGCGTGCTATGCTCCAAGGGTAGAAAGAGGACGATCCACTCTTCATTTGGTATCAGAGCCTCGGTGATTTGGTGGAGAAAAGATTGGATCTTGGGCGTTTCTTGGTAAGATATCAAACCAGAAATTTCTGCAGCAAGTTTAATTTTCTGTTTTTGTTGTGTGCATTGTTTCTTGGTTGGATATGGCATCTAGTAGCTTTAAATTGGATTTTAAAAAGTATGATGGCAAGGGGAACTTCACCCTATGGCAGCAAAGGATGAAGGATTTATTGGTACAGCAAAGGATTTATAAGGTCTTAGTGAAACAAAGACCAGATAATGTAAGTCGTGAAGATTGGGAGGAGTTAGAGGAGATTGCATTTAGCACAATCAGGATGTGCTTGGCTGATCAAGTCTTGCCGGAGATTTGCACGCAGACCACGGCAAGGGGGCTATGGGAAACTTTAGAGAACACTTACATGGGAAAGAGTATGACAAACAAGTTGTGGTTGAAGAAACAGTTGTACAGCTTGAGAATGCCTGAGGGAGGAGATCTTGTGGCCCATATTCAGAAATTCAATCAAGTGTGCTCAGAGGTGATGAGCCTTGATGTGAAGATTGATGAAGAAGACAAGACCCTCATCTTGTTGTGTTCGCTACCCAGTTCCTATGATGGTCTGATTACAACCTTGGTGTATGGGAAGGAGACCCTGAATTATGAAGAGGTTGTGGGGGTACTGAGATCAAACCAGCAAAGAGAAAAAATTCGCATGGGAAACTCTAACATAGTTAAAAGAGTATGACATTCGTGCTTACAAAACAGTAAACTCTAAACAGTTATGACTCCCAGAATGTCATAACTATTTGTTCTAAGGAAGTTACCCGCGCATTAAACGGTTTGGTCACGCATTAACTAACTCTAACCAGAAAAAACTG
The DNA here is from genome assembly GCA_900491605.1 of Calamus simplicifolius. Lineage (NCBI taxonomy): Eukaryota > Viridiplantae > Streptophyta > Magnoliopsida > Arecales > Arecaceae > Calamus > Calamus simplicifolius. Next base: position 110,222 of record UESW01004178.1, on the reverse strand, counting down.
TTGGTGTAATAAAGGAGCTTTAGAAAGAAGTGGGAAGAAAGACTTTTTACTTTGTGCTGCGGATGACATTTCCTCCAGAAGTTTTTGTACACAGACTCCAGTAGCCAGGTTTTCCAGCCTCGAAGCTGAAATATTTTCTTTCGACCGGGGAAGAATGAGAGTTCTTCTTGCACAGATGAAATACAACGTAAAATAGCGCTAGGATGGAGAGAAAGGGCATTTTCGTCCGCACGCTAATTTTAAAAAAAAGCGAACTGCTTTAAATGGCCGTCACGTTCAGAACGTAACATCAAAGTTGAGCCATACAGCCTGGCAGGTCATCCATGTAGGAGCCACGTGGACCAATCAGAAGAGGCGGTGCAGCCCACGTAGGCCTTGCTGCACCGGGGGCGGTGTACAAAGTCTTTTCCTAAAATAAATCCTTAAAGTATCAAGATCTGGTAAAATTCATAATCAAATGATATTATCATTTAAATTATATTCACATAACATCATAATAATAGTAATACTAGTATATCTACAATCACCTACGTATGAGACTTCTAAGATTGATCTTCTAAAATTTTGAATCTACTAAAACCCAAAATTTGAGCATGTATCTCTCGTTTTGTTCATATGAAATAATCATATTTATTTTCTATCACATTTCATGCAATACATATTTTTAATTATGATATCTTTGGACAGCAATAAGTGCATACTTTAATTAGCATCTAAGCTTGGAAAGCTTGGAATGTGTGTGGGTGAGAGAGAGAGAGAGAGAGGGAAACTAAATATACTTAGCTATGCCACTCTCCTTTGATTATTAGAAAGTAAAGAAACTAGTCAAGAGTGTACAGTATGAATAACCAGCCATGATATGGATAGATGACAACAATTATGAGCCAAGCATATAGGCTAGGTCAAAGTTCCAATGATGCAACTTTTGGTTAGATCGTCAACTTAATAAGTTTATATGTTAATAATTTACAATAATTTTGGGTATGACTATTTAATCTAACACTCATAACATAACAAATCCTTAATTTCAAACTAATTAGGGTTGGTTATATAAATTTTTTTTCTTTATTATATTTAATTTAGAGTTACATTTTTTTTAAGATGTGAAGAATTAAATTTTCTTTATTACTTTCATATAATATTTGATTTACTACTATTTCTTTTTTCCTTCAACATATATCTAACCACTTTACATTGGTGCATCTCTAAGCCTATATTGTAAATATCTAAACCATCTAAGTAGTCCTCTCAATTTATTCTCAATTAGTGCTAGCTTCATTTTTTTACAAATAATTTTATTTCTTATTATATCTTCTATAATCATATATCTATTTTAGAATTCTCAATTCAGCTATATTCATCTTGTGTACATGTAATATTTGGCTGCCCAACATTCTATCACATAAAGCATAGTTGATTTTATTATTATCTTATACAATTTCTTCTTTAATATGGCAGTTATTCTATTATATATATTATTATTTTTTATTTTATCTAAAATCTCAATCTCTTTTCTCTTATAAATAATCGATCCTAAATATAAGAAAATGATTACTTTTAAGAATTTTATGATTTATTTTATGTTTATCTTTATTTCTAATTATACTAAAATAGCATTTTGTAATTTTTTCTTTATCATATTTAACCTAAAATTTTTAGATTATAATGCATTTCTTTATAATTCTAATTTATGATCAACCATAGCTTTAGTTTTATCTATTATTAATATATCATTTGCAATAATATGTATCATCGAATATTATCTTAAATATGTATAGTAATCTCATTCATAACTAATGCAAAATGTATGAATTAAAAATAAGTCTCTGATGTAAACTTATTATGATTCAAAATTCAATAGTACTACTGTTAGTAGTTCTTATACTAGTAACTGCTTTATCATGCATACCTTTTATTATTTTAATATATGTAATGAATACTTTTTTCTTATTTAGCACCCATTATAAGAAACTTTTTAAGAGACTCTATCATATGATTTTTTTAAATTAATAAAAATTATATAAAAATATTATTTCTTTTCTTCATATATCTCTATTAACCTCTAAAGAAAAACGAGCTTTTATAGTCAACCTTTATGGAATAAAACTAAATTGATTCTCTAATTATTTTCTATTATATTCCAATCTATGCTCAATTATCCTTTCCTAAAGTTTTATAGTGTGACCTATAAGTTTAACATCATGATAATTAGAACAAATTTGAATGTTATCATTACTTTTATAAATTGAGATTATAGTGCTATATTTTCATTCATCTTTTTAGTATGTAAGATGATGTTCAATAAATGTCACCAAAGGTACTCCTAAAGAATTAAATTATTTTCAAATCTAGATGGAAATTTTGTTGGATCCCATTGCTCTTTTTATTTTTATTTTTTATATCCTCTTTAACCTTAGAAATCCCAATCCTGTGAATATATATGGTATCTTTATCCTTAATAAAACTAGTAAGGTATTCTAAATTATCTACACAACTTTCATCAATAATTTATTAAAATATTTTCTCCATAGTTTTTGATTTTGCCCCCTTTAATCAAAACTTTTTTATCTTCATATTTAATGTATTTAATCTAAATCATATTTCTAATTTTCTTTTTCCTAGTCTTACAATCTTATGTATACCATTTTCTTCATCTTTAGTTTTTAACTTGCAATATAACTTTTCATATATATGCCTTAAATCTAAACGTTAGATACTATTATTTTAATTTCTTTTTTAGCCATGTTATACTTTTTGTATATTTTTATACTTCTACATTTAAATACTTTTCTATAGCATTCTTCTTTAGTCTTAAACCTTAATTGAACTTTCTTAGTCCATCATTAAGTTTATCTACCATATGGTCCCCCCACCCCTTTTTTTTTTTTGACTCTTTTGATACCTTTGTAATTACTTTTCTAATACTATTAGTTATCTTTTTGGATATAGTGTTGGCTTCCATAATAATGTTATCTTTGTCAAGGCACTATAAATTCATCATCCATTAATGTTAGCTCTAGTGGTGATAGCCTTCATGATGTTGTTCAACGTAAAGATAATGGAGTTGTTGATTCTAGCTATGCATTATTTATGGTAAGCTGTGGAGTGATCTATTCTTAAAATTTATGCACATGCTATATGAATAGAATTAAATTGTTCAGTAGAATTTTTTGATGTTTTTTGTCTACATTGTTGAAGACATGTCAAACTGCTGAGTTCTCCAATTCTTTGATGTGTGAACCAAATTTTTGGGAGAATGAGGTGCTCGCTTTCTTCCATCTAGTGTTTCCCTAGTGAGACTGAGATCTAGAAGGCTCATATGATCATGTCAAAAGTCTCGTATTATTCTGTTGTTGTCTATCCTTAGCCTGAGCTATGCATTACCTTCCATGTATGTTGATAAAATTTGCATGAGTTTCAAGAGCAGCTGAAGCTACCGACATTGCAGCTGACAAGAGTAAAGGATTTGCCTGCACCTGAATTTGGAAGTCTCCAAGCATGGGAATTAAGCTCGAGCAAATGCTATTGCTCATGCAAGTGGTGATTCTAGCACAATTGATTCCACAACATCATCTCAAGAACAGGGATACAGTGAAACATCGAAGCCATTTTTGGGGAGACAAGAGTATGCTTGTTATTTGCTTTTCAAATACTCAATGTTTTGTTGACCAAAAAGATATATTTTTGTTTGTCTTATTTGGTGGCATGAGTTTAATAGAGTTGAATATTGGAATAGAAAGGCATCCATCACCTAGAGCTCACTTTGTATGATTTTGCTAAATTAGTTTATGGGCTTTGTTATGGTTATACCGAAAACTGTTCTTTCATATCTACTGACTTCAATATACAAAAGTTTGCAATAGTTATTTTGTGCTTGGTCTGCAAAATTTTTCTTCATGCACATGAATCTCAAGAAGCAAGTGATGTGTTGACATGATTGTTCTTATTTAGGCATGGAGACATACATTTAAGACTCACACCAACTTTGCTTTTCAGCGTGATACAGGGTCATGCTTTTCAAAGGTCTATCCATGTAGAATTGAAATCTATATAAAATCATAGATAATCAAGATTTTGCATCTGGTACATGTTGAATGGCACATGCCATTCTAAAACTTGACCAAAGTTGGGCTTGAATGAGTGCCAAGGTAACAATCTAGCTGGCACGTAACCGGCATGGGCCATATTGACTGGAAATCAGTCTAAAGGCTTCCAACACTTCTTTTTCTTTTGTAAAAAATAATTCTCCCATTGTTTTGAGCAAAGAGGCATGTTGAGAACTTCTTGGTTTAGAGCATTAGGGATGCAAATTAGTGCCCACTAGATGTGGTCTTCACAGAATCTAGCCTAATCAACTTCATCTTCCATGACAAAATTAAGAAATAATCCATTTTAACCTTTTCTTCCCTTTTTCTGCAATATTAGATTCTAGTACTTTTTTTTTCTAATGTTTGGTGAAATGCAACCTGTCTTTCAGGTTTGTTGATTTCCACGGATGCCTTTAATTAGGTATTGGGTGCTTGTGGAGAGGATTGTATTTACAATGTGTTAAACAATGGCTCATAATCCTTCCAGCTTTGCACCGATTGGCCAAGACACGTTAGCGTGATGAGGTAAGGCGAACAAGGCAACGGCATGCAAAATTGAAAGTGGCACACAGATTTGGCAGCTATCATAATTGGGCAGATTTGGATGGATTCGGGCGCGCAGTAAATTTGGCAACCCATGCTAGGAGCAGTAAGTGAGAGCCTGCCAAAAGCATGAGCGTGCATAGATTTGGTAGCCCGAGCAAAGGATGGCACGCATAGATTTGATAGCCCGAGCAAAGGATGCAAGCATAGATTTGATAGCCCGAGCCAAGAATGGCACGCATAGATTTGATAGCCCGAGCTAAGGATGGCGCACATAGATTTAGCAGCTCGAGCCAAGGATGGCAGGCGGGCGAGTGTGGCGTGCAGAGATAAAAACCCTAATAGATTTCTATAGCCGGTGAGCCTCTCTCAATAAAGAAGAATCAAAAACCTTTCATGAACGTAGGCAAATTGCCGAACCACATAAATTTTTCGATACTTTTGTAACTACTTTTCTAATACTATTGATTATCTTTTCGGATATAGTTTTAAGTGCCATAATAATGTTACCTTTGTCAAAGCACCAAAAATTATCATCATCCATGAATGTTAGCTCTAGCGATGATAGCCTTCATGATATTGTTCAACATAAAGATAATGGAGTTGTTGATTCTAGCTATGCATTATTTCTAGTAAGCTGCGGAGTAACCTATTCTTAAAATTTATGTACACGCAATATGAATGGAATTATATTGTTTAGTTGAACTTTTTGATGTTTTCTGTCTACATTGTTGAAGACAAGTCAAACTGCTAAGTTCTCTATTTCTTTGATGCGTGAACCAAATTTTTGGGAGAATGAGGTGCTCGCTTTCTTCCATCTAGAATTTCCCTTGTGAGACCGAGATCTAGAAGGCTCATATGATCATGTCAAAAGTCTCATATTATTTTGTTGTTGTCTATCATTAGCCTGAGCCACACATTACCTTCCATATATGCCGATAAAATTTACATGAGTTTTAGGAGCAGCTGAAGCTACTGACATTGCAGCTGGCAAGAATAAAGGATTTGCCTGTGTTGTGCAGCTTCTGTCAAGATCATGCACATGAGGAAAGATAGAGAAGAAGAATAGATGGATATAGAAGAAAAAGAGAATGCCTTTATTTCTGGTTCTTCTGTCTATCCGGTTACATCCAGAGAGAGCCTTAAATAATCATGATGATAAAATATCTTCGCACCAGTCCGTAACTAACTCCATAATAAACTTCCTAAAATATGGAAGTCTATCCAAAAAAACTGAGCCAAATCCTTGTGGACCCAGTCCTATAACCTACAATTAGGTTATTAAACATTCTATCAAAAAACTCCCTTCTAAGCCATGCAAGAAAGCATTCAAATCCAAGTCCATGTACACCCATGACTAAATGCTCTCTATTCTTGGGTCACAAGCCGACCCAAATGACTTAGGAACCTGAGAACTTATGTAGCCTAAGCTTTCAAACATGTGTGGCTCACCTATACTTTGATGTACCACATATGAGCTTACAATCTCCACCTTGGTGCATCAAAGTTACAGTAAGCTCCATCTGGTCCATCAATCCCATCAGTGCTCCACATCTGAAGAAGCTATCTCGAGGTAGTACCTTAGTGAGTGCATCCGCTAAGTTATCTTTGGTAAACACTTTCACAAGCTCCAACTCACCATCCTCCACAAGCTTCCTGATCCTATGGTATATGATGTCAATATGTTTGGTCCTAGCATGATAGATCAGGTTTTGAACCAAACATAAAGCACTTTGGCTATCAGAAAATACCCTGATCACCCCCTATGCTATCCCCATCTCCAGTGCAAGACCTTTTAGCCACATAGCCTTCTTTTCAGCCTCAAAAATACCAATATACTCTGACTCTATAGTAGACAAAGTTGTCACTGGTTGCAGACTTGACCTTCATGATATTGGACCATCATTCAACATAAAAACATGCCCTGTCGTCGACCTCCAAGTGTCCAAATCACCTCCATAGTCAACATCAACAAAACCTGCTACCCGATCCTGAGCCTCCATGGTCAGTCTAGTGCCATCCTCCATGCCACCATATCCATAGCATATACGAACACTGATTGTGCCAACAAGATATTTGAAGATCCCTTTCAGAGCTCTCCAATGTGCTCTACCTGGACTAGCCATGAATCTACTAACCTGCTAACCTGGCTAACAACATATGTAAGGTCAGGCCTATAATACACCATAGCATACATGAGACTGCCAACACCTAAAGCATAAGGTACTCTGAATATCTCCTCGGCCTCTATCTCAGAACTCGGTGATATAGTCTTGGAGAGCTTAATGTGACCAGCCAATGGTAATGCCATCTTTTTACGTGCTAAGATACTTGGTTTCTATTAAAGTGCTTCAATAATTTTTTAAGGTGCTATTGATGCTAAGTCGCCCCCTTCAACGTCGGGGAACGGAGATCCTTATCCTCAAAGAGCTCCTACAAGAAAGTTCACGAGATCGGTTGCACCGGTGGGGACCCTCCGACGCTCAAGTAAGCAACTTGGAAACAGAAGAGGACTATCGGAAGAGATAGCCAAAGAGTTTTTAAGTTTTGGATCCCCCTCATCATTGTGAGTGTGGGCTTTTATACCTGTTTGAGGGTTCCTTTTTTCGCTTTCAGAAGGTGGTTGATTTTGAGGTGCCTTTGTCCGATAGCGGACGGAGGACAAGACTGACAGCGACAAGTCGCAACCGATACTGAGCATGTCAGAGGTGTCTTGCTCCGCTAGCTACCTGCCAGGTGTAGTGCTACTGGTGGCAGGTGTTATTGCCATGCACTGTTGCAATAAGTAGTGGGCCACGTGGCCGTCACAGGCGGTTGGTGGGCCATGTGGGTGTGTCAGGCAGCTTGAGATGGTGGGACATGAGGTCCGAAGCTAGGGTATCCCCTAGGCCCGAGACCGAGGAAACACCAGGTCCGAGGCCGAGGACGAGGGAACGCCGGGTCCGAGGCTGAGGAAACGCCAGGTCCGAGGTCGGGGGACCTCGGGGGCCGAAGGGACCATGGAGGCCGAGGGGGCCTCGGAGGCAGAAGGGACCTCGAAGGCCGATGGGGCCTCAGAGGCCGAGGGGATGCCAGGTTCGAGGCCGAGGGGAACTCGGGGGCCGAAGGGACCTCGGAGGCCTAGGTGGGGGCTCCGGATCCGAGGCCGATGTTGAGGGGACGCTAGATTCGAGGCCGAGGGGACCTCAAGGGCCGAAGGGACCTCAGAGGCCGAGGGGGCCTCAGAGGCCGAAGGGACCTCGGAGGCCAAGGGGCCTCGGAGGCCGAGGCGGGAGCCCCATCAGTTACTTTCTCTATTAACCCTAACGACGTTAGATCATCCACATCAAATGCCCCTTCGCCCCTATGACGAAGCGGGCCCACATCTGTAAGGCGAAAGGGGTGTGTTAGATTATGGGGGCTAGCGTCTCCCTTGTGATTCGCTGCCATGGGCTTATGGGGGCCCACATATGGCATCGGTGCTTGACAGTCCAACCAACTGGTGTGTGACACATGGACGCACTGCGAAGCCCCTCATGTCCGTCCGCCGCTTAGCATGGGGCTCTGCGCTGCTGTTGTGAACTATAGGGGGTGCCCTGCAGGAATTAGCCTTGGGGCTTAAGGAAATAAAGTATTGCCTTTACTAATAGCTATAGCTTTTGGTAAGATGGTAAAGGGGCTTGATCCTAAAACCTGGTATGAGAGCGAGGTTGTTGGTTCGAATCCCCCGGGTGTCGCTGAGGGGGAGAATTGTTGGCTTATGGGGGCCAGCGTCTCCCTTGTGATTCGCTGCCATAGGCTTATGGGGGCCCACATAAGGCATCGGTGCTTGACAGCCCAACCAACCGATGCGTGACACATGGATGCACTGTGAAGCCTCTCATGTCCGCCCGCCACTTAGCGTGGGGCTCTACGCTGCCATTGTGAACTGTAGGGGGTGCCCTGCAGGAATCAGCCTTGGGGCTTAAGGAAATAAAGTGCCGCCTTTACTGATAGCTATAGCTTTTGGTAAGATTGTAAAGGGGCTTGATCCTAAAACCTGGTATCAGAGCAATTGTTGACCCAATTATTAATTTTGATGATAAACAAAACTATTTGAGTATAATTCATGAAGTTACTAATGATTTTGATTAAGTGTTTCAGTTTATAACTTGTTTAAATGATCAAAATCTCGAGAGAAATCAAGTTCGGAGCTTAATTCTAATGTCAAGGTAAGATTGCAGACATTAGAGTCGACACCTAGAATCATAGAGTCGACTCCGGAAAATGGCACGGATTAGAGTCGACACCTGGAACCTGCAGAGTCGACCCCAGCAAAAAAATAGAGACATGGTTTTTCGGGTCTCAAATTAGAGTCGACACCTGAGGAGTTAGAGTCGACTCCAGAAGAAAAATGTGTCGACCCCAAAAAAGTTAGAACAGACTCCAAATCGGACTGTTTTGGGGATTTCAAGTTAGAGTCGACCCCAGGAAAGTTAGAGCGACTCCAGATTGTCAGAAACGACTTTCAGATGTGTCAGAATGTCTCTAAACCTTACTTTTTATTTTAAATCTCAACGGCTATTACCTTATTTGTTCCTAACTTTTCTTCTATTTTGATTCTAATGGATAGTTTTCATCTATTCTTAGTTTTGGAAGGATCTATAAGAGCATGAGGGATGTGACTGTTTGAAAGATGGGAAAAGAAAAATAGAGAAGAAAAAGAAGAGAAAAATCCGAGAGAAAATCAGAGGGAAAAAATCAAAAGGAAAGATCGTATTGATTCCCTAAGAGAAAAGAGAGAAATCCCTAGTCTTTACACTTTCATTTTGAAGAGATTTCTAAGTTTGAAGAAGCAAACAAGCAAGCCCTAGTTCTTGTTCTTCATCTGTTCTTCCGAGCTTCAAGAGAATACTCAAGGAAGATCCATTCAAAAGCAAGAAAGAGGAGAAGAATCAAGCCACAAAGATCTACAAATCAGGCTTACATTTTTATCTCTTTGTTTGAATAGTTAACTTGTCTTATTTGCTCATTTAAGGAGCAGTTGTTGTATCAAACATTCTTGTTTTTCTTGTGAACTGAGTTAATCAGGTGATTGAATCAGTTGAGACATATTGCCTTGTGCAAGCAGTTGCTTGTGTGTAAGGTTTTGTACTGATAAACCTTGAAAACCAGCTTGGTTCGTTGTGCGCCTGGGAAAACAACAAGTTTGAGTTGTGATCTTGTGAAACAACTCTGCTGTAATCAAGGTTGATTATAGTGTGGACCCAAGAGGTACTTAGGAGTGGACGTAGGTGTAGGTACACCGAACCACTATAAAATCTCTATGTTTGCAGTGCTTGACTCTTTATCTCTTCCTCTTCATCTCCTCATTGCATATTCTGTTTTAATTGTTGCATATCTATGATTTATTTTAAGTTGAAGGTTTTACTTCAAAAGAGTTTAAATTTTTTAAAAGACCCAATTCACCCCCCTCTTGGGTTGCTATCTGGGACAACAATTGGTATCAGAGCTAGTGCTCATTTTTCCTTGATCTAACAATCAAAGGTTAAAGATCCAAATGGTAGCTCAAGTTGGCTCAACCTTTTCTGAAGGACAATCTACGAATCATCCTCCTTTATTTAATGGTTCTAATTATTCTTATTGGAAAGCTAGAATGAAAATATTCATTCAATTACTTGACTATGTTCTATGGAGTATTATAGTCAATGGACCTCACACACCCACTACAAAACTTAATGGCATGAAAATTCCTAAACCGAAAATGGAATGGGATGAACATGATAAGAAGTTGGCACAACTAAATGCCAAGGCTATGAATGTTTTGTACTGTTCTTTAGATGCAAATAAATTTAATCATATATCTATTTGCATGTCTGCTAAAGAAATTTGGAATAAATTAGAGGTTACCCATGAGAGAACCAATTAGGTAAAGGAATCTAAGATTAACATGCTTGTTCATAAATATGAATTGTTCAAAATGGATGCATGTGAATCTATTTCTGATATGTTTACAAGATTTACTGACATTGTTAATGGTTTAAAAAGTCTTGGTAAATCTTATGATAACTTTGATCTTGTGAGAAAGGTGTTGCATTCTTTGCCTAGGACATGGGAAGCTAAAGTCACTGCAATACAAGAGGCAAAAGATCTGAGCACTCTACCCCTAGAAGAACTTTTGGGATCTTTGATGACTCATGAGCTTCAAGTCAAGCAACATGTTAATAAAGTTGAGTCAAAGAAGAAAAGGACTATGGCTCTCAAAATTTCAGAATGTAAGGAAGAATATGATGAATTCGAAGATGATAGTGATGATGAGGACATGGCACTCATCACAAGGAAATTCAAGAGATTCATAAAGAAGAAGAAATTTGAAAAGAAAAAGCCCTTTGTTAGAAAAGATGAGGACAAAGGAAAAGAAAAGGAAATAATCTATTTTGAATGCAAGAAACCGGGACATTTCAAATCTAAATGTCCACAACTCAAAAAGGCCCCCTGGAGATTCAAAAAGAAGGCAATGATGGCTACCTAGAGTGATTCATAAAGCTCAAGTTCCGAAGAAGATGAAAAGAAAGAAATAGCCAATCTTTGCTTCATGGCAGATAATGATGAGGTGAGTCCGAGTTTTCTAGATGATTTTACATTTGAAGAATTGCATAGTGCTTTTTATGAACTAATTGATGATTATGCAAATCTGAGCTCAAAAAATAAAGATTTGAAGAATCAAATGCAAAATCTATCTTTAGAAAATGAAAAGCATATTGTAGAAAATGAATTTCTAAAGAAAGAAAATGAAAATTTGAAAAATAAAGTTGATAGGCTTAAACCCATTGTTGACAAATTTACTTTAAGCTCTATCAAACTAAATATGATTTTGGATAATCAAAAGGTTATTTTTGATAAAGCCGGATTAGGATATAATCCACTTAAAAAGCAAAAATCTTTGAAAAATATTTTTGTACATGCTGAAAAATCATCAAATATTACTTGTTTTAAATATGAAACAAAGGACATAAATCTTATATGTGTAAAACTCCACATGATAAAAGAAAGATGATTTGGGTTCCTAAAGGAACAGTATTCATTGCTTCTAACCATGAAGGACCCAAGAAAGCTTGGGTACCTAAAATTAAGAGATGAATATTTTGCAGGAGTGTCTTGCAGCCATCGGATTGAAAAGAAAATGATATCTTGATAGTGGTTGCTCAAGACACATGACGGATGACAAAGATCAATTCATCACCCTTGAGACGAAAAGAGGTAGAGTAGTTACTTTTGGTGATAATGGTCAAGGCCATATCATGGGCATTGGTAAGATTCAAATTACTCCATCTACCTATGTTGATAATGTATTATATGTTAATGGATTAAAGCATAACTTGATTAGTATTAGTAAGCTGTGTGATAAAGGTTTCAAAGTTTCTTTTGAAGCTTCTATTTGCACTGTCACTAATTCCATTGATAGTAGCATTATTCTTGTTGGAAAACGTTATGGCAATGTATACTTAATTGATTTGAATAACTTATCCTCAAGTAATCATTGCTTAGTTGCTGATAATTCTAAGATGAATGAGATTGGATGGCTATGGCATCGTAGATTAGGTCATGCTAGCACACACTTAATTTTAAATTGCTGAAAATGGATTTAGTTAAAGTATTCCTAGCTTAGATTTTGAAAATAATCGAATCTGTGATGCATGTCAATTTGGTGAACAAACAAAAAGTTCTTTCAAATCTAAGAATGTTGTTTCAACTACTAGGCCCCTGGAGCTACTACACATGGACCTCTTTGGACCTACTAGAACCACTAGTCTAGGAGGAAAGAAGTATGGTCTTGTGATAGTAGATGATTACTCTAGATTCACTTGGGTAATATTTTTGGCTCATAAAGATGAGACTTTCTCAATATTCCTAATTTTTTTCAAGAAAGTCACAAATGAGAAAAACACTACCATAGTGTCTCTAAGAAGTGATCATGGGATTGAATTTGAAAATCACTTATTTGAAAAATTCTGTTTTGAAAAAGGCATACATCATAATTTTTCTGCACCTAGAACACCTCAACAAAATGGAGTTGTAGAGAGGAAAAATAGGACTCTAGAAGATATGGCCTGTACCATGCTATGTGAAAGCAAACTTCCTAAATACTTTTGGGCGAAAGCTATTAACACAACATGTTACATCCTAAATAGAGCCCTAATTAGACCTATCCTTAAGAAAACACCCTATGAACTATGGCATGATAGGAAATCCAATTTAGGCTACTTTCATGCATTTGGTTGTAGATGCTTCATCCATAACAATGGTAAAGATAATCTTAGAAAGTTTGATGCTAAATCTGATGAAGACATTTTCTTAGGATATTCAACCTCTAGTAAAGCCTATAGAGTATTCAATAAGAAGAGTCTAGTTGTAGAAGAATCCATTCATGTAGTCTTTGATGAGTCTTTAGCATCAAGTTCGGAAAGATTGATGATGAGGAAGATACAAGTTTACTTGAAAGAGGTATTGAAAAATTAGATGTATCTTCAGATCATGAACAAGAAGCAAAAGATGAGGATTTATCTTGGCTGATGTTATTGATACTGCTCATAATGATATAGATCTGCCTAGAGATTGGAGATATGCTCATGATCATCCAAGGGATTTGATCATAGGTGATCCATCTCAAGGAGTAAGAACTAGATCATCTATGAGAAATATCAATAATCATCTTGCATTTGTATCTCAAATAGAACCTGAAACCATAGAAGAAGCTGAAAAAGATAGCAATTGGATGTTAGCTATGCAAGAAGAGTTAAACCAATTCACTAGGAATAAGGTATGGACCCTATTAGACAGACCTAGAGACCACCCTATAATAGGATCTAAATGGGTTTTTAGAAATAAATTAAACAAAATGGCACAGTCATTAGGAATAAAGCTAGGCTAGTTGCAAAAGGATATAATCAGGAAGAAGGAATAGATTTTGATGAAACTTTTGCTCCTGTAGCTAGATTAGATGCCATTAGACTATTGCTTGCATTTGCATGTCATATGAATTTGACTTATTTCAAATGGATGTTAAAAGTATGTTTTTAAATGGTTTTATAAATGAGGAAGTTTATGTTGAACAACCTCCTGGTTTTGAAGATCATGAATTTTCAAACCATGTTTTTAAATTACACAAAGCACTTTATGGTTTAAAACAAGCACCTAGAGCTTGGTATGATAGATTGAGTAAATTTTTGATTGAAAATGGATTTACAAGAGAAAATGTTGACAAAACCTTGTTTTTAAAAAGAAAAGAAATGGATTTATTGGTTGTATAGATTTACGTTGATGATATTGTCTTCGGTGCTACTAACAATCTTCTTTGCCAAGAATTCGCTAAGTTAATGCAGGAGAATTCGAGATGAGCATAATGGGAGAACTTAACTTCTTCCTTGGACTTCAAATTAGACAAGAGAAAGCTGGAATTTTCATTAACCAAGCAAAGTACATGAAGGAAATACTTAAGAAGTTTGGTATGGAATCTGCTAAACCTCTTGGCATGCCAATGAGTCCTTCATGCAAGCTGGACAAAGATGAAGATGGTAAAAAAGTAGATCAAAAACATTACCGAGGTATGATCGGATCTCTACTTTACTTAACTGCAAGTAGACCTGATATCATGTTTGCTGTTTGTTTATGTGCAAGATATCAATATGAACCTAAAGAATCACATTTTATTGCTGTTAAAAGAATCTTTAGATATCTAAATGGAACTAAAAATGTAGGAGTATGGTATTCTAGAGACTCAACACTTAATTTGATTGCTTATTCTGATTCTGATTATGCTGGATGTAAATTAGATAGAAAAAGTACAAGTGGTGCATGCCAATTTTTAGGAGGTAACTTAATCTCTTGGTTTAGCAAGAAGCAAAATTTGGTTGCATTATCCACTGCTGAGGTAGAGTATGTTGCGGCTGGAAGCTGCTGTGCTCAAATCCTTTGGATTAAGCGACAACTTGAAGATTATGGCATCACACTTGATAAAATTCCTATTATATGTGATAATACTAGTGCAATCAATCTAACTAAGAATCCAATTCAACATTCTAGAACTAAACACATAGAAATTAGACATCACTTTATTAGAGAACATGTCGCTAATAATGATATTTGTCTTGATTATGTGAACACTAATGATCAATTGGCTGATATTTTTATCAAACCTTTGAGTGAGGAGAGATATTGTTATCTTAGAGGAGATTTAGGAGTTTGTGATCCTTTAGATTAATTTTCTGAAACTCTCAAGGAAAACTATCTAAATTTCGGTAAATTTCTTGAAAATCTTTTACACTTTATAAGGGAATTTATCTAGAAGTTTGATTCATTGATTCCCCAATTATTAAGGAGAATTTATCTAGATTTTGATTAGTTTCATATCCTTGAAATTCACTTTTTTCACTGAAACTATTGTGGAGTCGACACCTTCAGTCTTGGAGTCGACACCTTATCTTTAGAGCTTTCTGTCTGCTCATTAGAGCCGACTCCGGCTTCTACAGAGCCGACTCTAATTCGAGCGCTGATTGATTTTTTGTTCGGAGCCGACACCTCACTTTGCGGGAGTCGACTCTAAGTGAAAAATCGTCACTTTATTAGGGCAGAGTCGACACTTTTAATGACTCAATCCTTTTCAAATCTTTTTCAAATCCTTCTCCAAAGCATTCCAAACTTTTCCAAACTCTTCAAAACCCTTGATTCCAACCTCCATTGACCTCCAATGGCTCCCAAGAGATGAGGATCCATGTTTGGTGCAGCCATTCCCACCGGGAGATGCTCCGTTCGAAGAACTGCGAGGCAATCGTCTTCAAGCTCTTCGTCTTCCTCTTCTTCTACTCCAAAGGCTTCTCCATCATCCACCCACGTTGACTTGTTGGCCGGGAAGGTTATCACTATGGGAAGGAAGGTAGATTTTGATCTATTTGAGTTGGAAGGTTTTTCTATCGGGAGACAAATAAGAAAAATGGGTTGGGAGAAGATTTGCTCACTGGATGTTCCGACCTACCCTACCCTTGTGAAGGAGTTCTACAGTGATATATATAGAGGGGAAGGAGGTCTTGTAAGTTTTATGCATGGAACCAGAGTGGTGATCACTACAGAGTCACTAGAAAATCTTTTGGAGATGCCCATGTTGGTTTGACTGCCAGTCAGCATGATGACAGAGGTGGAGCCCTATCAAGGATGCTTGGGAGGGAAGTTTCTGAGTTTGAAGAGGTAATGGAAAATCAACTCAACTTGGAACTCATATTACTTCATAATATTTATGGCAGAATCTTGTTTCCTAAGATTGGAAGGTTCGAGTATGTCTCAGAGCGAGACATTCTTCTGATGGATCGTATCATTACTGGTCAACCAGTAAATTTGGCCAGGATGATGATTAGTTATATGGCAGAGGCAACTACAAAGAAAAGATCTACACTGCCATATGGTATGGTTCTCACACTGGTGTTCAGAAGCCAAGGTGTAAAGATAATGGAGAAAGAACCGCAAAGAAATCTCAGATATACTGACTTCTACATCATCTCCACTATTCATAGAATGGGCTTCAGAAAAGTTAATGGCCAGTGGCAAAGGAGAGGACAAGAAGCCAGAATTGAGGAGGCCAGAGATGAGGATGTCCCTGGACCATCTGTTGCTGGACCGAGTACTTCTTCACCCCCCTTAGGTGGCATCAAGTTTGTTTGCTGAGTCAGTAGGCTTTTCAAAGAGGCAGCTTGATCAGCTCAGGGCCTTATTGACTGAGCATTATTCAGAGATGAGAGATGAGATGAGGCAGCTCTTGCTAAGCTTGACATGATTGCATCTTCATTGGACAGATCTATGGATACCCTATCCTCTGAGCTTCACAAGATTTTTGAAAGGCTGAAAGGGATCACAGATGGATCTAGAGCTTACCTTGAGCCACTGGACAACTAAAAAGGGATATAAATTTTGTTGTTACTCAGATTGAGGGATGTCTTGAAGGCTTCAAGCGATCACAGAAAGATGAGATTATGGAATTAATAGGTCATCTGAAGAGAATTGTCTACAAACATACTTGATTGACCTTCTACATCCTATATCGATGCCTATCCAAGCCAACTCAAGTCAAATAACAATTAGCCTTTAAGATCCTGTCAAATCAAAATTTAGCTTTTATGTTATTTTGATAGCTTGTACTTAGGACATTTACTATTTTGTATCTTGGTACATGATGTAATGCAATGTTTTGATGTAATGAAACACTGTTTGAATGAATTATACAATGTTTGATACAATGATGATTGCAATGAATGATATCTATTCTTCAATTTTTCTAAATTTGAATATCACTTTAAAATTCTTTATACAATTGTTTTTCACCTTTTTGTTGATAACAAAAAAGGGGAGAAAAGAAGAATTGTATATGCATAAGAGAAAGAAAAAATGGTATCATACATAAGGGAGAGAGTGAATGAGAATTTAAATATATTCAATCTAAAAGAAATATGCATAAAGAAAAGGGGAGTTATATTATGCAGGGGGAGCGTAATTTTTATTTGATACAGTTCATGTTGATCATTATTGATCAATTTGGCTTATTTTGAAACTGTGGCTTATTTCTTAAATTGAACAAATTTAAAGTCTTGATAAAGTTTACAATGCTCATGAATTCTAATGCATATACTCAAAGTTTTTGTCATCATCAAAAAGGGGGAGATTGTTGACCCAATTATTAATTTTGATGATAAACAAAACTATTTGAGTATAACTCATGAAGTTACTAATGATTTTGATTAAGTGTTTCAGTTTATAACTTGTTTAAATGATCAAAATCTCGAGAGAAATCAAGTTCGGAGCTTAATTCTAATGTTAAGGTAAGATTGCAGACATTAGAGTCGACACCTAGAATCACAGAGTCGACTCCGAAAAATGGCACGTATTAGAGTCGACACCTGGAACCTGCAGAGTCGACCCCAGCAGAAAAACAAAGACATGGTTTTTTGGGTCTCAAATTAGAGTCGACACCTGAGGAGTTAGAGTCGACTCCAGAAGAAAAATGTGTCGACCCCAGAAAAGTTAGAGCAGACTCCAAATCGGGCTGTTTTGGGGATTTAAAGTTAGAGTCGACCCCAGGAAAGTCAGAGCCGACTCCAGATTGTCAGAAATGACTTTCAGATGTGTCAGAATGTCTCTAAACCTTACTTTTTATTTTAAATCTCAATGGCTATTACCTTATTTATTTCTAACTTTTCTTCCATTTTGATTCTAACAGATAGTTTTCATCTATTTTTAGTTTTGGAAGGATCTATAAGAGCATGAGGGATGTGACCGTTTGAAAGATGGGAAAAGAAAAATAGAGAAGAAAAAGAAGAGAAAAATCCGAGAGAAAATCAGAGGGAAAAAATCAAAAGGAAAGATTGTATTGATTCCCTAAGAGAAAAGAGAGAAATCCCTAGTCTTCACACTTTCATTTTGAAGAGATTTCTAAGTTTGAAGAAGCAAATAAGCAAGCCCTAGTTCCTGTTCTTCATCTGTTCTTCCGAGCTTCAAGAGAATACTCAAGGAAGATCCATTCAAAAGCAAGAAAGAGGAGAAGAATCAAGCCATAAAGATCTACAAATCATGCTTACATTTCTATCTCTTTGTTTGAATAGTTAACTTGTCTTATTTGCTCATTTAAGGAGCAGTTGTTGTATCAAACATTCTTGTTTTTCTTATGAACTGAGTCAATCAGGTGATTGAATCAGTTGAGGCAGATTGCCTTGTGCAAGCAGTTGCTTGTGTGTAAGGTTTTGTGCTGGTGAACCTTGAAAACCAGCTGGGTTCGTTGTGCGCCCGGGAAAACAACAAGTTTGAGTTGTGATCTTGTGAAACAACTCTGCTATAATCAAGGTTGATTATAGTGTGGACCCAAGAGGTACTTGGAGTGGATGTAGGTGTAGGTACACCGAACCACTATAAAATCTCTGTGTTTGCAGTGCTTGACTCTTTATCTCTTCCTCTTCATCTCCTCATTGCATATTCTATTTTAATTGTTGCATATATGTGATTTATTTTAAGTTGGGGGTTTTACTTCAAAAGAGTTTAAATTTTTTAAAAGACCAATTCACCCCCCCCTCTTGGGTTGCTATTTGGGACAATAGGGTGTCATCTCCCAAGTGGCTGATCCCAAAATGCCGCCAACTGCCGAAAGGCATGCATCCATGGGTGCAGTGATGCCTTAGCACGGGCGACTTGGGGGTTGCAATAGTACGCCTCTGCCATCCGTCCGATCTACGAAGATTTGCCTCGAAGCGGGAGCATCCTCTCGGGACCTATGAAAAGCCACCGCTATCACTGCCATCATGGTGCTGACGCTAGCGTCGCCCTACTATTGGCTGAAGGCGGAATGTCCCATGTGCCGGGCACCTGCCGAGGCGACTCCCCCTATAGCGGAATGTCCCACGTGCCGGGTAGGTAAGGCAGGACGATTTGAAACTGATAAGTCGGAAAAAAGCTGAGTTTCGTCACTTTGCCTGAGATCATCCTCTACCTCCATCTCTCGACCCCATCTTCCTCCCGAGACCCTGCTTCCACTGCTTTTTGCTCTAGGTCTGCTTCCTAATCACCCCCGTCCTTCTAGCTTTCCCATTAGGCTTCTTCCATGGCCTTTTCTGCCTCCTGGCCCTCATATGCGTCCCCCGCAGACCCGATTTCCTCCTCGAGGCTCCACGCCTCTCCATCTCCTACTCCCTCATGGTCTTCCTCCTCTACTCCTTCAGAGGACCACATTCCTCTTTCCCAATGGCGGGCTACTATTGCGGCTCCAGCTAGGAGTCGCCCGGCGGCCGCCGGCACCTCCTCGAGGGTGGGGGTCGATTCCCCGACGGGGACCACCTCCATGATAACGGGCTAGGACTTAACAAACATCAGAGCCCATTACAAAATTTCTAGAGACATAGGGCTCTTCTTGTCGACCCCCGATGATAGGGTGGTCTCCTTCCGACCCGGCAGGGTAGCCGTTTATGAGGTTTATTTTAAGTTAGGTCTTCACCTGCCCTTCCACCTTTTTTTCCTTAACCTCCTCGACCGCTACTCTTTGACTCCCACCCAACTGGTTCCGAACTCCCTTCGGACCATTTGTGCCTTCATTGTCCTCTGCCACTTTCATGGCATCACACCCAGACTGTTGACCCAATTATTGATTTTGATGATTAATAAATGACATGAGTATATCCATTATGTTTCTAATAGATTTAACAAGGGTTTCAGGCATTAAGAATATTTGATCAATCAAAATGTATAAAGAACCTTATTTTCAATCAAATGCCAGAAGTATTTTTCAAAATTCAGAGCCTGGAGTCGACACCTAGATGGTCTGGAGCCGACCCCATGGCGGATCAGATGTTTTCCTGATTTTTGGCACGGTCTGGAGTCGACACCCAGAGTTTTGGAGCCGACTCCAACCTGAGACACAAAAAAGCATATTCTGTTTTAGTTTTCAGAGTCGACACAAAGTTTTCGGGAGCTGACACCTAGATTTTGGGAGCCGATACTTACAGTCTCTGGAGCCGACTCTAACAAGAGAACAGAGAGTGTGTTATCTCGAGCATTTCTGGAGCGACACCTTATGGATTCCGGAGTCGACACCCAAAAGTGGCAAGCCAACACTCAACTTTTTCGGAGCCGACTCCTCAACGAACTTTTACTTTCTATTTTTGGATACTCGACTTGAAGCCAACACCTAAAAAGTTGGAGCCGACTCCAACCTGTCAGAAAGGATTTTCAAGTGTCAGAACGACCTTCAACGGTAATATTTTCTCACCTAATCTCTAACGGCTACCTTTCTTGTGTGTAGGAGGAATCCAAGGACAAAAATAATGGCTAGTTTTTTACCTAATCATGGATTAAGGAGAATCTATAAAAAGAAAGACCATCCATTTGAAAAAGAAGATGAAAATAGAGAGAAAATAAATTAAAAAATCCAAGAAGTCTTGAGCAAGAAATCAAAGAGGAAAGAGTCAAAGTTCAAATCCTTCAACTCCAGAAAGCTCAAGGAGAAATCCAAAGCATTCAAGCTCGAAATCGGAGTATTTCTCAAGTGAAGAAAAAGAGAGCAAAAGCCCTGATTTTCCCAACTTCTTATCTGCAATCCTTGTAAAGAATCTGAGCTGAGGCCTGACTCAACACTTTAAAGGAGAAGAGGAAAAGAAGAAAATGTTGATCCATTCATTGATTTTGATGATTAATAAAGGAATTGAGTATATTTATTTGATTACTAATGGATTTTATAAGTGTTTCAGGACTTAAATTTATTTGATCAATTTAAAGGAATTAAGAAATAATTTTGAATCAAATACAAATTAGAGATTTCAAAGTTTCAGAGCTTGGAGTCGACACCTAGAAAGTCTAGAGCCGACCCCATGGCCAATTCAATTTTAATCTGATTTTTGATACAACTTGGAGCCGACACCTAGAGTTTCGGAGCCAACACCTAGGTTTCGGAGTCGACACTTTACTGTGTCTGGAGCCGACTCCGATGCTGGAACAGAGCGTTGATTTTTTTGAGCATCATGGAGCCGACACCTATAGTTTTCGGGAGCGACACCTGACGACGGCGAGCCGACACTTACTTTTGCGGAGCCGACTCCACAACGAACTCAGATTTTACTATTTATGGAAAAACAATTCGGAGCCGACACCTGAAAAGCTGGAGCCGACTCCAACCCACCTGGACAAAAATCAAAAATGCCAGATCAGCTCTAACGGTAATATTTTTGATTTCTGACATCTAACGGCTATTTTTTATGAATGAAAATCCTTCTAGGTACACTCCAACGGATAGATTTCCACCCAATGTGAATCAAAGGAAAATCTATAAAAAGGGGGAAAAACAACCATTTGAAAAACAGAGAAAGAGAGAGATAAAAATGGATAGAAAAAAATCAAAAATCAAAATCCGAGAAGTCTTGAGCCTTATATCCAAGAGAGGAGCTTTCAAGCTCAAAACCTTCCACTCCACAAAGCTCAAAGAAGAATCCAAGCCGTTCAAATAGAGGAAAATCGGAGGATTCTCAACTAGAAGAAAGAGACCAACTTTTCAATCTTCTCAACTGCATCTACTGTGAAGAATCGGAGCTGAGGCTTGATTCAACCCAGCAAGGAGAAGAGGAAAAGAAGAAAAGAAGAAAAGCTCAAAGCCAAACAACTTCAAACCAGGCTTTTCTAAACCTATTTACTTTTCTTTAAATATTTGCTCATTGAGGAGCTGTGAAAATTTGTAAAACAATCTTATTCTTGTTTGTGCCTAGTTCAATCAAAGGGGATTGAACTAGTGGAGGTTGTTAACCTCGGGTCAAGCTAGTTTTGCTTGAGTTTTGGGTTGTGTGCTGGTGAGCCTGAAAAACTGGCTGGGTTCATTGTGATCCCGGGTAAAACAACAAGTTTGAGTTGTGAACTTGTAAAACAACTCGACTGTAATCGAGGTGATTATAGTGTGGACCCAAGTAGGATCTTGGGAGTGGACGTAGGTGTTGGATACACCGAACCACTATAAAATCTTTGTGTTTGCCGTGCTTTCATTGACTCTATCTCTATCCTTGTTTTATTCGCTGTACTTAATATTTACATTGCATTTGTTTTTATTCATCTTAAGCAAACAATTTTTCAAGAGGCTAAATTTTTTAAAGAACCCAATTCACCCCCCCCTCTTGGGTTGTCATCTAGGCCAACAGAAAAGCTCAAATCAAATTCGCTTCAAACAGGCTTTTCTTACCCTTATCTATTTATATTGAATATTTGCTCATTTGAGGAGCTATTTGTTATTGTAAACTCTATTCTCATTTATTTTTGCTAGTTCAATTAGGGGGATTGAATTAGTAGAGGTGGTATACCTCGAGTCAATTTAAATTAGCTTGAGTTTGGGTTTTGTGCTGGTGAACCTGTGAAAACCGGCTGGGTTCGTTGTGACCCCGGATAAAACAATAAGTTGGACTTGTGAGCTTGTAAAATAACTCAACTATAATCAGTGGATTATAGTGTGGACCCAAGGGTTGCTTGGGAGTGGACGTAGGTGTTGGATACACCGAACCACTATAAATATCTTGTGTTTGTCGAGCTCTTGTCTCTATTTCTCTCTTACTGTGCTTTAAATTATTGCTTCATTCACTAGCATACTTAATCTTTGTGAAATTTGGTTTTAAGTTTTAAAGTGTTAGATTTTTTAAAAGAACCCAATTCACCCCCCCCCTCTTGGGTTGCCATCTGGGCCAACACAGACTTTCCCTTTTCCGCTGTTCCAGCCTCGGCCCGGCCGAGCCCTCAAACTCTATCTCCCCTCCTCTATTAAGGGATGGAAATCATGATTCTTCTTTGCTGACCTCAATGGAGTCAAGCCTAGGTGGGGGGACCCAGACCTTAGGCCCAACATGGACTCATCAGTACTCCCGGGGATAGGGAAGCGCTGGGGCAGCTATTGTCGGCCAAGATCCCCAGGTGCAACCAGCTCTTGTCGGAGGAAAATCTCCGACTCACGGGGATCTCCACTCGGAGTGGTGAATAGCGGCCAACCCGACACTTAGCCAGTTTTCCCTCTCTTCTTCTTCTTCTTCTTCTCTCTCTCTCTTTACTAACTCTGACCGATGATATGCAATGATGAAGGTTCCGACTGTGATGATAAGAAAGGCGGCCATGCAGAAGTGCAAGGCAGAGGTCGCAGCGGGAGGGAAGAAGAAACCTCGCCCCCAGGCCCCTCCTCCTCCCTCCCAGAGCCAGGGTGCAGACGAGGGAGCCGGCCCCTCATCCCCCCAGCTAGCCAGCCCTCAAGTGCCCTGCAGGTGCCCCCGGTAATTGACCTGACTGCCTACACCCCACCAGAGCCGAGGGCCATGACTTATGCACCGAGTGCTGAACCGACCGCCACCGGAGCCGAGCCAATGGAGCCCACGACCGAGTTGCTCCTGGAGGAGAGTTCATCCGCGGGCGGAAGCACAACAGCGGCGGAACCCTCAACCTCGTCCAACCCCAAGGGGAGGGGGGCTGGGGCGAGTTGCCCACGGGTATCCCTTGCCTATAACGGCCGCACTGCTGGGTGATTGATGGTGAGGTTGTGCCTACCAGAGCTCCACAAGGATTTCCGCCAGTTGGAGGCCCCGATGATCTTACAAGATGCCTTCACGGCGCACCTATGGGTGAGCACCATTTCTTCCTGGCTTGTGTAATTTTTACCTTTGTTGTTTGCACTAACCAAGTCCTTCTGGTGCAGGCGGTCAATTCCCTATCAGCCCTAAGGGACTCCGTCCTTCAGGGGCATCACACCCACCAGGTGACTTTAGCCACCATGGCCTGGGCCGAGGAGGCTGAAGGAGCCCTGGAGGCAGCCCGAAGGGAGGCTGAGGCGACCGAGAGGGCGCTAGGGGCCGCAAGAAGGGAAGTGGAGGAGGCTAGGCAGCGGGAGGTGACCGAGAGGGCGCTAGGGGCCGCAAGAAGGGAAGCGGAGGAGGCTAGGTAGTGGGAGGCTGCCGGCCTAGCACACGCCTATGCCATCGAGGCCGAGCTGGCGGTCTATCGTCTCTAGCTAGAGATGGCAAAGGAAGAGGCCAAGGAGTCTGAAGGCGGGCAACAGACGCCGAGGAGATCGCACGGAGGTCCAACGCCCAAGCCGCCGATGCTGTCGCTTGGGCCGACGAGGCCATGCGGAGGGCCTAGGTAGCCAAGGAGAGGGCTGCAGCGGCTGAGCTAACGGCGGCTGAGTCGTGGAGCGATTCAAGAGCTCCACCACTTTTGCTGAGGAGGTCACAGAGGGCTCCACCGAGGTGTACCTTCAGGGCTTCCGTGATAGCAAGGAGAAGGCCCACGAGTCTAAGAATTCGTTGACCTCCGGGACCTTGAGCCAGAAGATGGCGATGAGCCAAAGGATGCCCTGGTCGACGAGTCGGCATCAGCAGACGCCTGAGAGCCCCTCCCGATGGACTTTGCTTTCTTTTTGTCTAAGTTCAACTTAGGTCGGCATTTTGTAAAACAATCAAAGTAATAAGATCTTTTGCTTATTGAAAAGTGTTTAACTTAAATCTTCCTCGGCTCACCGACGTAGGACTCCTAGGGGCTGCATCGGCGTCGAGGAGTAGCGTGCCCGCTCACCACGAGCGAATCCATGACTCAGCTGCTACATAGGGTCGGACCCTAGTGGAGCGCCGAGGTTGGACTTGGGGTCAAGCCGGCCTAGGGCCATTGAGTATCAATGGTACTTTAGCTTGGAGTGCCGAGCTGGGCTCGGGCCTTTGAGCACCGATGGAACATCGGCCTTGAGGTGCCGAGCTGGCCTCAGACTTTTTGGTGTCGGTAGTACACCGGTCTTCAATGCCGATGGTACATTGGTATTTTGAGTACCGATGGAACATCGGCCTTCGATGCTGATGGTATATTGGTCTTGAGGTGCCGAGCTGGCCTCGGGCTTTTTGGTGCCGGTGGTACATCGGTCTTCGGTGCCGATGGTATGTTGACCACTTACTGATTTTGATGATTAACAAAAGCCATGAGTATATTTCTTATGATACTAAGGAGATTAACAAGTGTTTCAGGAACTTAGAGAGGTTAAATATTCAAATGTCATATAAAATTCAGTTTGAATCAGTTTTGAATGGAATATCTAAAAGTTCAGAACTTGGAGCCAACACCCACAGTATTTAGAGCCAACTCCATAGCGTATCAGAACAGTTGAAACTTTCGGCATGATTTAGAGTCGATACCTGGAAATTTAGAGTCGACACCTAAAAATTTAGAGTCGACACATGGAAAGTTAGAGCCGACTCTAACCTGAGTACAGAGACTTTGTTTTTTAGAATATTGCTAGAGCCAACACCCCAAAAATTGGAGCCGACTCCAAGTAGCGATGTGTCGACACAACAATTTCTCAGAGCCGACTCCACGATGAACTCTTTATTACTATTTTTAGAAACCTGACTTAGAGCCAACACCTAAAAAGTTGGAGCCGACTCCAACCTATCAGAGTCGATTTTCAAATCTGTCAGAATCAGCTCCATCATTAATATTTTCTCACCTACTCTTCAACGACTCTATTTCTTTGCGTGAGGAACTAATCCAAGTACATTACAATGACTATTTTTCACCAAATTATGGATTAAGAAAATCTATAAAAAGGGGTTCCGACCGTTCAAAAAAGAGAGAGAGAAAAATGAAAAAAAAGGAAGAAATCAAGAAGTTTTCAAAGAGAAAAATCTCTGTGTCCAAGCCCATCTGTTGAAAGAGATAGAAGAGAAATCCAACAGCCTTTCAAGATCAAATTCAAAGGATTTTCAGTGATTTGAAAAAGAAAAGCTAGAGCCCTAAATCATCAACCTTCTCTTCACCGAGTCTTTTCAAGAATCAAAGTTCAAGCTTTGATAGTCCATTCAGAAGAGAGAAAAAAAAAGAAAAAAGCTCAACTTTACATTGCTTCAAATCAGGCTTTTCTAAATCTTATTTTACTCATATTGTTTATTTGCTCATTTAAGGAGCTGTTAATCTGTAGTAAACATATATTTGAATTGTTTGTGCTCTGATTCAATCAGGGGGGTTGAATCAGTTGAGGTAGTTGACTCGGGCAAGCTAAGATTAGCTTGAGTTAGGTTTTGTGCTGGTGAACATGTGAAAATTGGCTGGGTTCGTTGTGACCCCGGTGTAAAACAACAAGTTCGAGTTGTGATCTTACAAAACAACTCAACTGTAATCAGGGTGATTATAGTGTGGACCCAAGAGTTGCTTGGGAGTGGATGTAGGTGTAGCTAACACCGAACCACTATAAACTTCTTGTGTTTGTCCTGCTTATTTCTCTCTCTCTTTTATATTGTGTTCAGCATTTATTGCATTACTTTACTTGTGCACATTAATATTTTATGAAATTAGTTTTAAGTGTTAATTTTTTAAAGAACCCAATTCACTCCCCCCCTCTTGGGTTGCCATATGGGCTAACAATTGGTATCAGAGCAAGTGCTCATTTCGGCTTGATCTAACAATCAAGAGCTAAAGATCCAAATGGCAGCTCAAGCTGGATCATCTTTTTCGGAAGGTCAATCCACAAACCGACCACCTTTGTTTAGTGGCACAAACTATTCATATTGAAAGCAAGAATGAGGATTTTCATTCAAGCTTTAGACTATGAATAATGGAGTATCATTATCAATGGTCCTAGCACTCCCACACACATAGCAGATGGATCTATTGTTCCTAAGCCTGAAATGGATTGGAATAAAAATGATAGAAAAATAGCTCAGCTTAATGCCAAGGCCCTGAATGTCCTATATTATTCTTTGGATGCAAATAAATTTAATAGAATATCCACTTGCATCTCAGCCAATGAAATATGGGATAGGTTGATAGTTACTCATGAGGGTACCAACCAAGTTAAAGAATCAAAAATTAATATTTTGGTGCACAAATATGAACTTTTCAGCATGGACCAAAATGAATCCATTACATGCATGTATACTAGATTTATTGATATAGTAAATGGATTAAAAAGTCTTGGTAAGACCTATACTAGAACATGGGAAGCCAAAGTGATAGCAATCCAAGAAGCCAAAGATCTAAATGTTCTACCTTTGGAGGAGCTACTTGGATCCCTTATGACCCATGAGCTGACGATGAAACAACATCAAGAGGAAGATGTGAAAAAGAAAAGGACAATAGCACTCAAAGCTGCAGAAAATAAAAAGAGCAGCATCGAAGAAGATGATGAGACTGCTCTCTTTGCAAAGAAATTTAGAAAATTCATGCAAAGAAGGAGATCCTTCCACAAGAGAAAATCTGGTATTAAAATGGAAGGAAAAAGAGAAAAGGATAAGGACAAGGAAAAGGATCCCTTGATATGTTATGAATGCAAGAAACCGGGACATTTTAGATCAGAATGTCCTCAACTAAAGAAGGGATACAAAAAGAAGAAGAAGGCTTATGTTGCAACTTTGAGCGATAGCGAGGAATCTTCATCTGAAGAAGATCAAAAAGAGGTTGCCAACATATGCTTCATGAAAATGATGAAAATGAGGTAAATTCTGAAACCCTCAATGATGATTTTACTTTTGATGAATTATATGATGCTTTTAATGAACTAGTTAGTGATTTCAAGATTTTGAGAACCAAAAACAAAACTTTGAAAACTGAAAACTTGGATCTTTCAAAAAGAAAAATGAACTAGTTCTTGAAGTTAAAAAGTTAAAATCTGAAAAGGAAGATACACTAAAGGAAAAAGAATCATCTTCTATTGAAAATCTTAATTTAAAGAAAGAAGTTGAAAAATATAAGAATATTATTGCTAAATTTACAAATAGCTCAGAAAAGCTTAATCTACTTTTGAATAATCAAAGAGCTGTTTTTAACAAAGCTGGTTTAGGATATAGACCACATATGAAACAAAAATGTGTCAACAATTTCTTTATAAAGAAACCAAATAAAAATGATATTTCCTATTATCATTGTAGCAAAAAGGGACATAAATCTTATGAATGTAATTTCAAAATGTCTCATAAGAATTTAAATCATAAAGGTAAAAAGATATGGGTTCCAAAAGGAACGATGTTTATTGCTACTAACCATGAAGGACCCAAGAAGGCTTGGGTACCTAAACAAAAGATATGATTGCTTTGCAGGAGTGTCTTGCGGCCAAAGGATCAAAAAGAAAATGGTATCTTGATAGCGGCTGCTCATGATACATGACGGGTGAAAAAGATCAATTTATCATCCTTGAAGCTAAAAGAGGAGGAGTTGTGACTTTTGGAGATAATGGCAAAGGCCAAATCTTGGGCTTTGGTAAAATTTAAATCACTTCATCCACTTTTATTGAAAATATTTTATATAGATGGATTAAAGCATAATTTAATTAGCATTAGCCAACTTTGTGATAAAGGTTTCAAAGTTTCCTTTGAAGCTTTTATCTGCACTGTATCAAATCCCATTGACAATAGCATTATATTTATTGAAAATAGAAAAGACAATGTATACTTAATTGATTTGGACAATTTGTCTACTAGTAACCATTGCTTAATTGCTGAAAATGCTAAGGTAAATGAGATTGGATGGCTAAGGCATCGTAGATTAGGTCATGCAAGCACACACTTAATTTCAAAATTGCTTAGAATGGATTTATTTAAAGGACTTCCAAAATTAGATTTTGAAAACAATAGAATTTGTTATGCATGTCAATTTGAAAAACAAACTAGGAATTCTTTCAAATCTAAAAATATTATTTCTACCACTAGGCCACTCGAGCTACTACATATGGACCTTTTTGGACTACTAGAACCACTAGTCTAGGAGGAAAGAAATATGGTCTTGTGATAGTAGATGATTACTCTAGATTCACTTAGGTATTATTTTTAGCTCACAAAGATGAGACTTTCTCTATATTTCTGAAATTCTTTAAAAAAAGTCACAAATGAGAAAAATACCACCATAGTGTCTCTTAGAAGTGATCAAGGAACTGAATTTAAAATTATTTATTTGAAAGTTTTTGCATTGAAAATGACATTCATCATAACTTCTCTGCACCTAGAACACCTCAACAAAATGGAGTTGTAGAAAGAAAAAATAGAACTCTAAAAGACATGGCTTGTACCATGCTATGTGAAAGCCAACTCCCAAAATATTTTGGGAGAATCTATAAACACAGAATGTTACATCCTAAATAGAGCATTAATTATACCAATTCTTAAGAAAACTCCTTATGAATTATGGCATAATAGAAAACCCAACATTAGTTATTTTCATGCATTTGGTTGTCAATGCTTTATTCATAATAATGGTAAAGACAATCTTGAAAATTTGACGCAAAATCTAATGAAGGCATATTCTTAGGATATTCCATTTCTAGCAAAGCTTATAGAGTATTTAATAAGCAATATTTAATTATAAAAGAATCAATTCATGTAGTATTTGATGAGTCTTTAGCATCAAGTTCTGAAAAGATAGATGACAAGGAAGATACAAATTTGCTTGAAAGAGATATTGAAAAATTGAATGTAGATGTATCTTCAGATCATGAACCAGAAGCTAAGGATGATGACTCTCCAAAGGATGATGGTGTTGATACTACTCATAATGATGTAGATCTACCTAGAGATTGGAGATATGCTTATGATCATCCAAAGGACTTAATCATAGGTGATCCATCTCAAGGAGTAAGAACTAGATCATCAATGAGGAACATCAATAATCATCTTGCATTTGTTTCTCATATAGAACCAAAGACTATCGAGGAAGCCAAAAAAGATAGTAATTGGATGTTAGCTATGCAAGAAGAATTAAATCGATTTACTAGGAATAAAGTATGGACTCTAGTTGATAGACCCAAAGATTATTCAGTTATAGGATCTAAATGGGTATTTAGAAATAAATTAGATGAAAATGGTATTGTAATTAGAAATAAAGCTAGATTAGTTACAAAAGGATATAATCAGGAGGAAGGAATTGATTTTGATGAAACTTTTGCATCTGTTGCTAGATTAGAAGCCATTAGATTGTTACTTGCATTTGCATGTCATATGAACATTAACTTATTTCAAATGGATGTGAAAAGTGCATTTTTAAATGGCTTTATAAATGAGAAAGTTTTTGTTAAACAACCATCTGGTTTTGAAGATCATGAATTTTCAAATTATGTTTTTAAACTACAAAGCACTTTATGGATTAAAATAAGCACCTAGAGCTTGGTATGATAGACTAAATAAATTTCTAATTGAAAATAATTTTCTAGAAGAAATGTTGATAAAACCCTATTTTTGAAAAGAAAAGACAAAGACTTATTGGTAGTACAAATCCATGTAGATGATATTGTATTGAGTGCTACTAACGATTTTCTTTGTCAAGAATTTGCAAAGTTAATGCAGGGCGAATTTGAGATGAGCATGATGGGAGAACTTAACTTCTTCCTTGGACTTCAAATCAAACAAAAAGAAAGGGAATTTTCATCAACCAAACAAAGTACACTAAAGATATTCTTAAGAAGTTTGGTATGGAATCAGTTAAACCTCTTGGAACACCTATGAGTCCCTCATGCAAACTCGATAAAGATGAAGATAGTAAGCAAATTGATCAAAAATATTATAGAGGTATGATAGGTTCTCTACTTTATTTAATAGTAGTAGACCTGATATTATGTTTGCTGTATGCTTATATGCTAGATATCAGTCTGAACCTAAAGAATCTTACTTAATTGCTGTAAAAAGAATTCTCAGATATTTAACTAGAACTAAAAATGTAGGATTATGGTATTCTAGAGATTCAACATTAAATTTGATTGCATATTCTGATTCTGATTTTGTAGGTTCTAAATTAGATAGAAAAAGTATAAGTGGTGCATGCCAGTTCTTAGGTAGTAACTTAATCTCTTGGTTTAGCAAAAAGCAAAATTTGGTTGCATTATCAACTGCTAAAGCTGAATATGTTGCAGCTGAAAGTTGCTGTGCTCAAATTCTTTGGATTAAGTGACAACTTGAAGATTATGTATAACACATGATAAAACACCAATTAGATGTGATAACATTAGTGCAATAAATTTGTCTAAAAATCTATTCAACACTCAAGAACTAAGCACATAGAAATAAGACATCATTTCATTAGAGAACATGTAGCTAATAATGATATTTGTATTGATTATGTATATACTAATGAATAATTAGCAGACATATTTACAAAACCCTTAAGTGAAGAGAGATTTTGTTATCTTAGAGGAGAATTAGGAGTTTGTGATCCATCGGAATGATTTTAAATCTCCTAGGAATGACTATCTAGAATTCAATCAATTTCTTAAAAAATTCTCTTGTGATTCTAAGGAAAATTTATCTAGATATTTGAACCCCTTGATTCACCTCATTCTAAAGAAGATTTATCCAAAATTTAATGATTATTTTGACAAGTTTCAGAATCTTTAAAACTCCATTTTTCACTGAAACTGTCTTGGAGCCGACACCACTGTTGGTGGAGTCGACACCTATTTTGATTGCTCTCTGTCTGTGATTTTGGAGTCGACACCTACCTTTGCAGAGCCGACTCTATTTCGGGCGCTGACTGTGTTAGCGACTTGGAGTCGACACCTCGCTTTGCAGGAGCCGACACCTTGTGTCCCAGGTTTACTTTATTAGGGCAGAGTCGACACCTCTTCATTTCAAATCGACTCCAATCCCTTCTAAAATACTCTCCACTCATCCCAAAACCCAAAATTCCTCTAATTCATCCTTTCCTAGCACTCAATGGCACCCAAATGCTGCACATTAGTCTTTGGAGCGACAATGACGACGGAAAGAAGAACGGCGAGGCATCCGACAAGACAGCCATCACCTAGCTTGATTTCTACCTCATCATCCTCTACTCCAAGTTCGATTCCTAGTCCATCCTCTCCATAGATAGATCTCCTAGCTGGGAAGGTTATCACAATGGGAAAAAAAGTTGATTTTAGTTTCTTTGAAGCGGAAGGATTCACCCTTGGAAGACAACTCAAAGAGATGGGTTGGGAAAAGGTATGTTCCTTGGATGTTCCGACCTACCCAGCTCTTGTAAAGGATTTTTATCACAATTTAACAAGAGGTGAGGGAGGGTTATCAGTTATGTTAGAGGAACAAGAATTCATTTGACTTTGAAAATTTTAGGGAATTTATTGGAAATACCGGTTGTGGGTTTGATTGCTAACTCTCACAGTGAGAGAGGTGAAGCATTGTCTAGAATCCTTGGTAGAGAGATGACAGATTTTGAGGAAGTTAAAGCAAATCAATTACCCTTAGAACTGAGGCTTTTGCACAATATATGCAGTAGAATTTTATTCCCCAAGACTGGAAGGTTTGAATATGTATCCGAGAGAGACATAGTTGTCATGGACTGTGTTGTGACTGGTCAGCCTATAAACCTAGCTGGAATGATGATTGGATACATGGCCGAGGCTGATAGTAAAAAAAGATCTACATTGCCTTATGGAATGATTTTAACAATGGCATTTCAAAGTCAAGGTGTGAATATTTTAGACAATGAGCCCATGAAGAATCTGAGGCATACAGACTACTACAATAGGTCTACCTTGCACCATATGGGATTCTTGAAAGTAAATGGCCATTGGGAGAGAAAGGGGCACATTGATGATAGAGCAGCTGAGGTTGAGACTACGACCCCTGGTCCCTCAGAGGCAGGACCATCTGTGAGGCATACTTCGCCAGGACCCAGCAGTTAAGCACCCCTAGCAGCACCAGCACCAGCCCCCACATCCTTTACTCAAGTATCCACTGAATTTTTAGATAGACAGTTAGAGCAGCTTAAAGAATTATTTGTGGATCATGAAATAAAGATGAAGAATGAAATTGAAAATCAACTTATGGGGATAAGTCAGTTGTGCTATTCTTTGGAAGATAAAGTCAGTGTGATTGAGTCATCACTAAGCTCATCTTCAGTTGCCTTGAAGAATGATTTAAAGTTGATGTTTGATAAAATCAAGAACATAGGAGGTGACTCAAATACTTATTCTAAATGCAATGCAGAACTTCAGGAGAAAGTTACAATTGCTGCTGCATTGGTTGAAAAAATGTTGAATGATTTCATGAAGATTCAAAAAAAAGGGATGGGACAAATCTTAGAAGAACTTAAAAGGATTTTAAGATGATTCAAGCCAAGCCAATCCAAAGCTTGCTCAATCTTGTCAATTTCAAGCTTCTTTTGAACTTTAGTTTGTAATTAGGACAAATGATGTATTTTGATGCTTTGATGTATTTTGTAATATTATATGAATGATGTAATCTTGATGTAATGATTTTGTACTTAATGAATATCATATGAAGTAAATCTTGATACTTGAATTTTGATTTAAGCATTGATTTTGATGTTGAGTTACTCAATTCTTGCATTTGATGTTGATTTATGCATCCTCTTCTTAACCTTTTTGTTGATAACAAAAAAGGGGAAGAAAGAGTGTTTATATATGTATATGCATTGAACTTAGATAACTTTAAGATAACTTCAAAATATGGAGAAGGAATGTTTGTATTGTTTGTATATGTATATGCATGGGGCAATTAAAGAGTGTATGTACTTATATATGCATGGAGCCTTGTTAATGAAATTTATGGAATTTAAATGAACTCAAATATGCACATCCATAGGGGGAGCTACCTCATTAAGGGAGAGCTTAACCTTGAACTTAAATATTTTGATAATTATGCATTAATTGATTATGCATATACTCTATGTTTTTGTCATCATCAAAAAGGGGAGATTGCTGACCCACTTACTGATTTTGATGATTAACAAAAGCCATGAGTATATTTCTTATGATACTAATGAGATTAACAAGTGTTTCAGGAACTTAGAGAGGTTAAATATTCAAATGTCATATAAAATTCAGTTTGAATCAGTTTTGAATGGAATATCTCAAAGTTCAGAACTTGGAGCCGACACCCACAGTATTTAGAGCCGACTCCAGAGCGTATCAGAACAGTTAAAACTTTCGGCATGGTTTAGAGTCGACACATGAAAATTTAGAGTCGACACATGAAAATTTAGAGTCGACACCAGGAAAGTTAGAGCCAACTCTAACCTGAGTACATAGACTTTATTTTTCAGAATATTGATAGAGCCGACACCCCAAAAATTGGAGCCGACTCCAGGTCGTGATGTGTCGACACCACAGTTTCTCGAAGCTGACTCCACGATGAACTCTTTATTACTATTTTTGAAAACCTGATTTAGAGCCGACACCTGAAAAGTTGGAGCCGACTCCAACCTGTCAGGGTCGATTTTCAAATCTGTCAGAATCAGCTCCAACGGTAATATTTTCTCACCTACTCTTCAACGACTCTATTTCTTTGCGTGAGGAACTAATCCAAGTATATTACAACGGCTATTTTTCACCAAATCATGGATAAAAAAATCTATAAAAGGGGATCCGACCGTTCAAAAAAAAAGAGGGAGAAAAATGAAAAGAAAAAGGGAGAAATCAAGAAGTTTTCAAAGAGGAAAATCTCTGTGTCCAAGCCCATATGTTGAAAAGAGATAGAAGAGAAATCCAACATCCTTTCAAGATCAAATTCAAAGGATTTCCAGCGATTTGAAAAAGCAAAGCTAGAGCCCTAAATCTTCAACCTTCTCTTCACCGAGTCTTTTCAAGAATCGGAGTTCAAGCTTTGATAGTCCATTCAGAAGAGAGGAGGAAAAGAAGAAAAGCTCAACTTCACATTGCTTCAAATCAGGCTTTTCTAAATCTTATTTTACTCATATTGTTTATTTGCTCATTTGAGGAGCTGTCAATCTGTAGTAAACATATATTTGAATTGTTTGTGCTCTGATTCAGTCAGGGGGATTGAATCAGTTGAGGTAGTTGACCTCGGGCAAGCTAAGATTAGCTTGAGTTAGGTTTTGTGCTGGTGAATCTATGAAAACCGGCTGGGTTCGTTGTGACCCCGGTGTAAAATAATAAGTTCGAGTTGTGATCTTGCAAAACAACTCAGCTGTAATCAGGGTGATTATAGTGTGGACCCAAGAGTTGCTTGGGGTGGATGTAGGTGTAGCTAATACCAAACCACTATAAACCTCTTGTATTTGTCGTGCTTATTTCTCTCTCTCTCTCTATCTCTTTTATATTGTGCTCAGCATTTATTGCATTACTTCACTTGTGCACATTAATATTTTGTAAAATTGGTTTTAAGTGTTAATTTTTTAAAGAACCCAATTCACCCCCCCTCTTGAGTTGCCATCTGGGCCAACATGGTACATCAATATTTTGAGTACCGATGGAACATCGGCCTTCGATGCTGATGGTACATCGGTCTTGAGGTGTCGAGCTAGCCTCGGGCTTTTTGGTACCAATGGTACACTGATCTTGAGGTGCCGAGCTTGCCTCAGGCTTTTTGATGCTGGTGGTACATCGGTCTTAAGGTGCCAAGCTGGCCTCAAGCTTTTGTTACCGATGGCACACCGGTCTTGAGGTGTCGAGCTGGCCTTAGGCTTTTTGGTGCCAGTGGTACATCGGTTTTCGATGCCGATGGTACACCGGTCTTGAGGTGCCGAGCTGGCCTCGGACTTTTTGGTGCCGATGGTACACCGGTCTTGAGGTGCCGATGGTACACCGGTCTTGAGGTGCCGAGCTGGCCTCGAGCTTTTTGGTGCCGATGGTACATCGGTCTTGAGGTGCCGAGCTAGCCTCGGGCTTTTTGGTACCGGTGGTACAGGTCTTGAGGTGCCGAGCTGGCCTCGGACTTTTTGGTGCCTATGGTACATCAGTCTTGAGGTGCCGAGCTGGCCTCGGGCTTTTGTTTCCGATGGTACATCGGTCTTGAGGTGTCGAGCTGGCCTTGGGCTTTTTGGTGCCGGTGGTACATTGGTCTTGAGGTGCTGAGCTGGCCTCAGGATTTTTGGTGCCGATGGTACATCGGTCTTGAGGTGCCGAGCTGGCCTCAGGCTTTTTGGTACGGTGGTACATCGATCTTCGGTGCCAATGGTACATCGGTCTTGAGGTGCCGATCTAGCTCGGGCTTTTTGGTGCCGATGGTACACCGGTCTTGAGGTGTCGAGCTGGCCTCGAGCTTTTTGGTGCGGTGGAATACTAGTCTTCGGTGCTGATGGTACATCGGTCTCGAGGTGCCGAGCTGGCCTCAAGCTTTTTGGTGCCGATGGTACATCGGTCTTGAGGTACCGAGCTGGCCTCGGGCTTTTTGGTGCCGGTGGTACACTGGTCTTGAGTTGCCAAGATGGCCTCGGGCTTTTTGGTGCCGGTGGTATACCGGTCTTGATGTATCGAGCTGGCCTCGGGCTTTTTGGTGCCGATGGTACACCGGTCTTGAGGTACCGAGCTGGCCTCGGGCTTTTTGGTGCTAGTGGTACATCGGTCTTCGGTGCCGATGGTACATCAGTCTTGAGGTGCCGAGCTGGCCTCGGGCTTTTTGGTGCCGGTGGTACACCGGTCTTCGGTGCCGATGGCACATCGGTCTTGAGGTGCCGAGCTGGCCTCGGGCTTTTTGGTGCCGGTGGCCAGTACACCGGTCTTGAGATGCCAAGCTGGGCTCGGGCTTTTTGGTGCCGATGGTACACCGGTCTTCGGTGCCGATAGTACAACGGTCTTGAGGTAACAAGCTGGCCTCGGGCTTTTTGGTGCCGATGGTACACCGGTCTTGATGTGTCGAGCTGGCCTCGGGCTTTTTGGTGCTGGTGGTACACTGGTCTTCGGTGCCGATGGTACATCGGTCTTGATGTGCCGATGTTGGTCCAGTTAACAACACAAGAGGGGGGTGAATTGGGTTTTTCAAAAATTAAACTCCTTTTAAAAAACAATCCCCCAGCGAAAGTGAAAAACTTAGATGTATACGAATTAAAACACAGTATGCAAGAATGGAGAGTAAGAGACAAGAAATAATCACGGCAAACACAAGAAGTTTTATAGTGGTTCGGTGTACCTACACCTACATCCACTCCCAAGTACCTCTTGGGTCCACACTATAATCAATCTGATTACAGCAGAGTTGTTTTGCAAGCTCACAACTCAAACTTGTTTTTTTCGGGTGCACAACAAACCCAGCTGGTTTTCAAGGCTCACCAGCACACCTTACAACACAAGCAAACTGCTTGCACAAGGCTAACAGCCTCAACAGAATCAATCTTCCGATTGACCCAGCAAACAATAACGTTTTTGCAAGTTTAAAAGCTCCTCCAATGAGCAAATATGCAATAATAGAACAATACTAAAGAGATAAGAATCAAAGCCTGATTTGCATATCTTGGTGGCTTGCTTCTTCTCTTCTCTTGAGTGGATCTTCTTTTAGAATGCTCTTGAAGCTCTGAAGATCAGAAAGCTAGGGCTTGCTTCTTCTCTTGAGATTTTTTCAAAATGAAACCATGAAAGCTTGAAATCTCTCTCTCTCTCTCTTCTTTTGGGGAATCAGTATAATCTTCTCTTTTGAATATTCCCTCTTTTTTCTTTTGATTTTCTGATGGATTTCAAAGGTTTTTCTCTATTCTTGTCTCTCTTCTCTATTTTTTCGGATTCAACAGAAAACCCCTTCTTATAGATCCTTCTTAATCCATAAATAGCTGAAAACTATCTGTTAGAAACAATTGTAAGAAGGATTAGAACCAAATATGGTAATAGCCGTTGGGATTAAAAAGATAAAAGTAGAGTTTAGAGACGTTCTGACAATTCTGGAGTCGTATCTGACAATCTGGAGTCGACTCTAACTTTTCTGGAGTCGGCTCTAAATCGAAAATCCTCAATCGCTCGATCTGGAGTCGTCTCTGACTTTTCTGGGATCGACACAAAAATCTTATGGAGTCGACTCTAACAGTCCGGGAGTCAACTCTAAGTCTGTGCTGGATCCCGGAGTCGACTCTGCAATTCCATATGTCGACTCTAATGTCTGCAATCTTACCTTGACATTAGATTCGAACTAGAATTTGATTTGTCTAGTGATTTTGATTAATTAATAATATAAACTGAAAAACTTAATCAAAATCATTAGTAACTTCAAAAGTTATACTCAAATAATTTTGTTAATCATCAAAATAAACAATTGGGTCAACAATCTCCCCCTTTTTGATGATGACAAAAACTTTGAGTATATGCATTAAAAATTCATTTGAACTAAGAATTATAGACATTGTTAAAGCTTTAAAACTTCCTAATAGAGAATTTGATGTCAAGTTTCAAAATGAACTTTAAAAACATACTTGAGTTCTATTATAGCCAGCAATTAAGATGATTTAACATAGAAAATCATTAAGCTTTCCTTGCATTAAATAACTCCCCCTATGCAAGGTATATGTAGATAAACTAAAATATGATCGATTGATTAGAATTTAGAAATTTCTCTCTCCCTTTTTTAGATATGCCAATTGATATGCCAATTGATTAAGACTTATTGAAATCTTATAAATCTTAATGCATATACACTTTTCTCTCCCCCTTTTTTGTTATCAGCAATAAGGTGAGTTTAGAAATAATGTAGGTTATCAGAGCGAGGGTGTTGGTTCATTCAATCGTAGAGATAGTAATCTTCATCCATGGTACTTGCTCGATATAGACAAATTTGCAATAAAAAGATAATTGTATTTCATTTCAAGATGCATTACATGTGACTATCAAAATACATTCTTAGTAAAGTACTATATTAATCAGACATTCCTAGATACATGCTAACAAAGTATGATAAACTAGAAATCAAAATATGAAGAGCTAAACTTAGGTTTCTAAAAGATTGGGGTAGGATAGGCTTTAGATAGTGTATCACTGTAGGAAATAGAAGGTCACTTAAACATGCTTGTATACAATTTTCTTCAGATGTCCTATCATTTCCATAATTTCATCTTTTTGTGATTTCTTAAAGCCTTCAAGACAGCTCTCAACTTGAGCAACAGCAAGGTCTAAATCTTTCTTCAATTGTCCAGTAGCATCTAGATAGGCTCTAGATCCGTCTGCAACCCCTTCCAGCCTTTCAAAAATCTTTTGAAGCTCAGTGCCAAGAGACTCTGCAGAGCGGCTAATGGAAAATGAAATCAAGTCGAGTCTGGAATTGATCTCCTCCTTAAATTGTCTGATGTCATCTCTCAACTGACAAATATCATTGCTCCTTTGACTGTCATACTCAGCTAGTAGTGCTCTGAGCTGACCAATCTGCTCATCAGAAAATCTCCCAGAAAAAATGCTGTCTGAGGTGGAGGTGAGGAATATGTGCTCGGTCCAGCCTCAGAAGGTCAGCAGTAGATGGTCCCGCAATAAATGGGTTAGGGACTGATGGTCCCGCAACTGATGGTCTAGGGATGTCCTCTACTCTGGCCTCCTCAACTCTGGCCTCCTGACCTCCTTTAATCCAATTACCATTTATCTTTCTGAAGCCCATGCGGTGAATAGTAGAGACACTGTAGTAATCTGTATGCCTTAATTTTCTCAGTGGCTCATTGTCCATGATCAATACACCTTGGCTTCTGAAAATCAAAGTCAAAATCATACCATAAGGCAATGTAGATCTCTTCTTGGTTGCTGCCTCCGCCATGTAGCCTATCATCATCCCAGCTAAGTTTACTGGCTGCCCGGTGATGATGCAATCCATCAACAAGATGTCTCGCTCCGAGACATACTCAAATCTGCCTATCTTTGGAAACAATATCCTCCCGCAGATGTTGTGAAGAAGCTGAGTTCCAAATTAAGTTGATTTGCCAAATCTCCTCAAACTCAGATACTTCTCTCCCCAACATCCTAGATAGGGCTCCACTACGATCATCATGCTGATACTCATTTATTCCAATAGTGGGCATCTCTAATAAATTTCCAAGGGTCTCAGCAGTAATTACAACTCTTGTTCCTCTAACAAAACTTACTAAACCTCCCTCTCCTCTACTTAAATCATTGTAGAACTCTCTTACAAGGGCAGGGTAGGTAGGAACATCCAAAGAACAAACTTTCTCCCAACCCATTTCCTTCAATTGACGGCCAATAGTAAAACCTTTCGAAGCAAAGAAGTAAAATCAACTTTTCTTCCAGTAGTGATGGCCTTACCCGCTAATTGGTCGACGCGTGGAGAAGACAGAGAAGGTGGAGAAGCTTCTTGAGTGGCAGATGATGAAGATGACGTCGCTTGCCTCCGAATCGTCCTTTTTCTCGTGGGAATGGCCGAACCTCCAACAATCGCATGCCTTTTAGGAGCCATAGGATTCGATTGGAATGAGTAATCAAGGGATTTGAAGAGTTTAGAGGGGTTGGAATAGGTTTGGAGCAGCTCTAGAGAGGATTGGAGACGATAGGGTTCGTTTAGGTGTCGACTCCGCCTTTTTTTTTGACCTAGGTTCACTTAGAGTCGACTCCCACAAAGCGAGGTGTTGGCTCCGAACCAGAAAATCTGTCAGTGCCCGAATTAGAGTCGGCTCTGCAGAAGCCGGAGTCGGCTCTAATTGCCCAGACAGAACATCAAAAATAAAGGTGTCGACTCCATAAACTGTAGTGTCGACTCCACAATAGTTTCAGTGAAAAATTCGAATTTCAAGGATCTGAAACTAATCAAATTAATCATCAAACTCTAGATAAGTGTTCCTTAATCAATTGGGGAAACAATGAATCAAATTTCTAGATAAATTTCCTTATTGGACATAGAGGATTTTCAAGAAATTGATGAAGTCTAGAAGTTGTTGTCCTTAAGAGTTTTAGAAAGTCATTCTAAAGGATCACAAACTCCTAATTCTCCTCTAAGATAACAAAATCTTTCTTCACTTAATGGTTTGGTAAAAATATCAGCTAATTGATCATTAGTATTCACATATTCAAGACAAACATCATTGTTGGAAACATGTTCTCTAATAAAGTGATGTCTAATTTCTATGTGTTTAGTTCTAGAGTGTTGGATTGGATTCTTAGTTAGATTGATTGCACTAGTATTATCACATCTAATAGGAATTTTATCGAGTGTGATACCATAATCTTCAAGTTGTCGCTTAATCCAAAGGATTTGAGCACAGTAACTTCCAGCTGCAACATACTCTGCCTCAGCAGTGGATAATGCAACCGAATTTTGCTTCTTGCTAAACCAAGAGATTAAGTTACTTCCTAAAGTTGGCATGCCCACTTGTACTCTTCTATCTAATTTACAACCAGCATAATCAGAATCAGAATAAGCAATCAATTTAAAGTTGAGTCTCTAGAATACCATAATCCTACATTTTTAGTTCCATTTAAGTATCTAAAGATTCTTTTAACAGCAAATAAATGTGATTCTTTAGGATTAGATTGATATCTTGCACATAAGCAGACAGAAAACATGATATCTGGCCTACTTGCAGTTAAGTAAAGAAGTGATCCAATCATACCTCTGTAATGCTTCTGATCTACTTTCTTACCTTCTTCATCCTTGTCCAGCTTGCATGAGGGACTCATTGGCGTACCAAGAGGTTTAGCAGATTCCATACCAAATTTCTTGAGTATTTCCTTTGTGTACTTTGTTTGGTTGATGAAAATTCCCTGCTTTCTCTTGTTTGATTTGAAGTCCAAGGAAGAAGTTTAGTTCTCCCATCATGCTCATCTCGAATTCTCTCTGCATTAGCTTAGCAAATTCTTGACAAAGGAGATTGTTAGTAGCACCAAATATAATGTCATCAACATAAATTTGAACAATAAAAAATCCTTTCTTTTTAAAAATAAAGTTTTATCAACATTTCCTCTAGAAAAGTCATTTTCAATTAAAATTTACTTAATCTATCATACCAAGCTCTAGGTGCTTGCTTTAAACCATAAAGTGCTTTGTGTAGTTTGAAGACGTGGTTTGGAAATTCATGATCTTCAAAACCAGGAGGTTGTTCAACATAAACTTCCTCATTTATAAAACCATTTAGAAATGCACTTTTAACATCCATTTGAAATAAGTTGAAATTCATATGACATGCAAATGCAAGTAGTAGCCTAATGGCTTCTAATCTAGCAACAGGTGCAAAAGTTTCATCAAAATCTATACCTTCTTCTTGATTATATCCTTTTGCAACTAATCTAGCCTTATTTTTAATTACTATGCCATTTTCATCTAATTTATTTCTAAAAACCCATTTAGATCCTATTATAGGATGGTTTTAGGTCTTTCAACTAGGGTCCAAACTTGATTTCTAGTGAATTGGTTTAACTCTTCCTGCATTGCTAACATCCAATAACTATCTTTCTCGGCTTCCTCTATAGTTTTAGGTTCTATATGAGATACAAATGCAAGATGATTATTGATATCTCTTATTGATGATCTAGTCCTTACACCTTGAGATGGATCACCTATGATTAGGTCCTTAGGATGACCATAAGCATATCTCCAATCTCTAGGTAGATCTTTATCATTTGAGCAGTATCAATACCATCATCCTTAGGTGAGTCATCATCCTTAACTTCAGGTTCTTGATCTGAAGATACATTTAATTTTTCAATATCTCTTTCAATCAAAGATGTATCTTCCTCATCATCAATTTTACTGAACTTGATGCTAAAGACTCATCAAACACTATATGAATGGATTCTTCTACAACTAAGCTTTCTTATTAAATACTCTATATGCTTTGCTAGATGTAGAATATCCTAGGAAGATACCTTCATCAGACTTTGCATCAAACTTCCCAAGATTATCCTTACCATTGTTATGAATAAAACATTTACAACCAAATGCATGAAAATAACTTAAATTTGGTTTCCTATTGATGCCATAGTTCATAGGGAGTTTTCTTAAGGATAGGTCTAATTAGGGCTCTATTTAGAATGTAACATGCTGTGTTTATAGCTTCCGCCCAAAAATATTTTGGAAGTTGGCTTTCACATAGCATGGTACGGGCCATGTCTTCTAAAGTCCTATTCTTCCTTTCTACAACTCCATTTTGTTGTGGTGTTCTAGGTGCAGAGAAGTTATGATGTATGCCTTTTTCAAAACAGAATTTTTCAAATAAGTGATTTTCAAATTCAGTTCCATGATCACTTCTAATAGACACTATGGTAGTGTTTTTCTCATTTGTGACTTTCTTAACAAATTTCATGAATATTGAGAAAGTCTCATCTTTGTGAGCCAAAAACATTACCCAAGTGAATCTAGAGTAATCATCTACTATCACTAG
Organism: Calamus simplicifolius; assembly: GCA_900491605.1. Classification (NCBI taxonomy): domain Eukaryota; kingdom Viridiplantae; phylum Streptophyta; class Magnoliopsida; order Arecales; family Arecaceae; genus Calamus; species Calamus simplicifolius. The sequence continues at coordinate 67,092 of UESW01004178.1, read as the reverse complement.
ACCATATTTCTTTCCTCCTAGACTTGTGGTTCTAGTAGGTCCAAAAAGGTCCATGTGTAGTAGCTCTAGTGGCCTAGTAGTTGAAACAACATTCTTAGATTTGAAAGAAGTTCTTGTTTGTTTTCCAAATTGACATGCATCACATATTCGATTATTTTCAAAATTTAAACTAGGAATACCTTTAACTAAATCCATTTTCAATAATTTAGAAATTAGGTGTGTGCTTGCATGACCTAATCTACGATGCCATAGCCAACCAATCTCATTCATCTTAGCATTATTAGCAACTAAGCAATGATTACTTGGAGATAAATTACTCAAATCAATTAAGTACACATTGCCATAGCGTTTACCAACAAGAATAATGCTATTATCAATGGGATTAGTAACAGTGCAAACAGAAGCTTCAAAGGAAACCTTGAAACCTTTGTCACACAGTTGGCTAATACTTATTAGATTATGTTTAAGTCCATCAACATATAAAACATTATCAATATGAGTAGATGGAGTAATTTGAATCTTACCAATACCCATGATATGGCCTTGACCATTATCACCAAAAGTAACTACTCCACCTCTTTTTGATTCAAGGGTGATGAATTGATCTTTGTCACCCGTCATGTGTCTTGAGCAACCACTGTCCAGGTACCATTTTCTTTTCAGTCTGATGGCTGCAAGACACTCCTGCAAAATATTATGTCTTAATTTTAGGTACCCAAGCCTTCTTGGGTCCTTCATGGTTAGATGCATTAAACATTGTTCCTTTGGGAACCCAAATCATCTTTCTTTTATATGTGAAGATTTACACATATATGATTTATGTCCTTTGTTTCCACATTTAAAACAAGTAATGTTTAATGATTTTTCAGCATGTACAAAAATATTTTTAAGATTTTTGCTTTTTAAGTGGATTATATCCTAATCCAGCTTTATCAAAAACAGCCTTTTGATTTTCCAAAATCATATTAAGTTTGATAGAGCTTAGAGTAAATTTATCAACTATAGGCTTAAGTCTATCAACTTCATTTTTCAAACTTTCTTTTTCTTTTTTAAAAGTTCTTTATCAACAACATGCTTTTCATTTTCTAATGATAGTTTTTGCATTTGAGTTTTCAAATCTTTGTTCTTTGAACTTAGGTTTGCAAAATCATCCATTAGTTCATAAAACTATGCAATTCATCAAAAGTGAAGTCATCAAGAAAACTCGGACTTACCTCATCATTGTCCGCCATGAAGCATAGATTGGCCATTTCACTCTTTTCTTCTTCTTCGGAACTTGAGCTTTCCGAATCGCTCCATGTGGCCATCATTGCCTTCTTTTTGAATCTCCGGGTGCCTTTCTTTAGTTGAGGGCATTCAGATTTAAAGTGACCCGGCTTCTTGCATTCAAAGCAAATAACTTCCTTTTCTTTGCCCTTGTCCTCATCTTTTCTTGCAAAGGGCTTTTTCTTTTCAAACTTCTTCTTCTTCATGAATCTTTTAAATTTTCTTGTGATGAGTGCCATATCCTCATCATCACTTTCATCTTCAGATTCATGAGGCTCTTCCATATATTCAGAAATCTTAAGAGCCATAGTTCTCTTCTTCTTTGACTCATCATCATCAACATGTTGCTTAATTTGAAGCTCATGAGTCATCAAGGATCCCAATAGTTCTTCTAGGGGTAGGGTACTTAGATCCTTTGCCTCTTGTATTGCAGTCACCTTAGCTTCCCAAGTCCTAGGCAAGGAACGCAAGACCTTTCTCACAAGATCAGAATTATCATAAGATTTACCAAGACTTTTTAAACCATTAACTATATCAGTAAATCTTGTAAACATATCAGCAATAGATTCACATGCATCCATTTTAAACAATTCATATTTATGAACTAGCATGTTAATCTTGGATTCCTTGACTTGATTTGTTCCCTCATGGGTAACCTCAAGTCTATCCCAGATTTCCTTAGCAGAAATGCAAATAGATATGCGATTGAATTCATTTGCATCTAATGAGCAGTATAAAACATTCATTGCTTTGGCATTGAGTTGTGCCAATTTTCTATCATGTTCATCCCATTCCGTTTCCGGTTTAGGAATCTCCATGCCATTAACTCTAGCAGTGGGTGTGTGTGGTCCATTGACTATAATACTCCATAGATCATAGTCAAGTGCTTGAATGAATATTTTCATTCTAGCCTTCCAATAACCATAGTTTAGAACCATTAAATAAGGGTGGTCTATTAGTAGATTGCCTTCGGAAAAAGATGAACCAGCTTGAGTTGCCATGTGGATCTTTGACTCTTGATCGTTAGATCAAATCAAATGAGCACTAGCTCTGATACCAATTGTTGGTCCAGATAGCAACCCAAGAGGGGGGTGAATTGGGTTTTTCAAAAATTAAACTCTTTTAAAAATAACCCCCAGCGGAAATAAAAACTTAGATTCACGAATTAAAACACAGTATAAAATGAGAGTTGAAGATAAAGAGACAATCACGGCAAACACAAAGATTTTATAGTGGTTCGGTGTACCTACACCTACGTCCACTCCCAAGTACCTCTTGGGTCCACACTATAATCAACTGATTACAGCAGAGTTGTTTTGCAAGCTCACAACTCAAACTTGTTGTTTTCCGGGTGCACAACGAACCCAGCTGGTTTTCAAGGCTCACCAGCACAAAACCTTAAACCACAAGCTAATGCTTGCACAAGGCTAACAGCCTCAACTGAATCAATCACCAGATTGACCCAGCAAACAATATTTGTTTTTACAAGCAAAAGCTCCTTCAATGAGCAAATATACAATAATGAACAATATAAAGAGATTAGGAACCAAAGCCTGATTCGCAGATCTTGGTGGCTTCCTTCTCTTCTTTGAATGGATCTTCCTTTGAATGCTCTTGAAGCTCAGAAGATCAGAAAACTAGGGCTTCTTCCTTCTCTTGAGATTTCTTCTAAATGAACACAAAGGCTTGGAATCTCTCTCTCTTCTTTTGGGGAATGAGTATGATCTTTCCAAGTTTTCCCTCTTTTCTTTTCTGATGGATCTCAAAGGTTTTTCTCTATTCTTTTCTCTCTTCTCTTTTTTTGGGATGCAATCAACCCTCTTCTTATAGATCCGATTAATCCATAAATAGTGAAACTATCCGTTAGAAGCAAGTGTAAAAGGATTAGATCCATAAATAACAATAGCCGTTGGGATTAAAATAGATAAAAGTAAGTTTAGAGACGTTCTGACAGTTCTGGAGTCGTATCTGTCTGGAGTCGACTCTAAATCGAAAATTAATCCGCTCGATCTGGAGTCGTCTCTGACTTTTCTGGGGTCGACACAAAATTCTTCTGGAGTCGACTCTAACAGTCTGGGAGTCGACTCTAAGTCGTGGCCTAAAATCCATCGTTCTGTTTTTCTGATAGAGTCGGCTCTCACAGTCCCGGAGTCGACTCTAAGTCTGTGCCGTTTTCCGGAGTCGGCTCTGCGATTCCATGTGTCGACTCTAATGTCTGCAATCTTACCTTGACATTAGATTCGAACCAGAACTTGATTTGTCTTGATTTTGATCATCAAATAGATATAATCTGAAAAACTTAATCAAAATCATTAGTAACTTCAAATGTTATACTCAAATAATTTTGTTAATCATCAAAATCAACAATTGGGTCAACAGCCGAGCTGGCCTTGGACTTTTTGGTACTGGTGGTACACCGGTCTTGAGGTGCCGAGCTGGCCTCAGGCTTTTCAGTGCCGGTCGTACATAGGTCTTGAGGTGCCGAGATGGCCTCGGGCTTTTTGGTGCTGGTGGTACATCGGTCTTGAGGTGCCGAGCGGGCCTCGAGCTTTTTGGTGCCGGTGGTACACCGGTCTTGAGGTGCCGAGCTGGCCTTAGGCTTTTTGGTGCCGGTCGTACATAGGTCTTGAGGTGCCGAGCTGACCTTGGGCTTTTTGATGCTGGTGGTACACTGGTCTTCGTTGCTGATGGTACATCGGTCTTGAGGTGCTGAGCTGGCCTCGGGCTTTTTGGTGCCGTTGGTACATTGGTCTTGAGGTGTCGAGCTGGCCTCGAGCTTTTTGGTGCCGAGGTACACTGGTCTTCGGTACGATGGTACATCGGTCTTGAGGTATCGAGTTGGCCTTGGGCTTTTTGGTGCCGGTGGTACACCGGTCTTGAGGTGCCGAGCTGGCCTCAGGCTTTTTGATGCCGGTCGTACACTGGTCTTGAGGTGCCGAGCTGGCCTCAGGCTTTTTGGTGCTGGTGGTACACTGGTCTTCGTTGCCGATGGTACATCGGTCTTGAGGTGCCGAGCTGGCCTAGGGCTTTTTGGTGCCGGTGGTACACCGGTTTGAGGTGCCGAGCTAGCCTCGGGCTTTTTGGTGCTAGTGGTAAACAGGTCTTCGGTGCCGATGGTACATCGGTCTTGAGGTGTCAAGCTGGCCTTGGGCTTTTTGGTGCCGGTGGTACACCGTTCTTGAGGTGCCGAGCTGGCCTCGGCTTTTTGGTGCCAGTGGTACATCATCTTCGGTACGATGGTACATCGGTCTTGAGATGCCGAGCTGGCCTCGGGCTTTTGGTGCCGATGGTACATCGTTCTTGAGGTGCCGAGCTGGCCTTGGGCTTTTTGGTGCCGGTGGTACACTGGTCTTTGGTGCCGATGGTACATCGGTCTTGAGGTATCGAGCTGGCCTCAGGCTTTTTGGTGTTGATGATACACCGGTCTTGAGGTGCCGAGCTGGCCTCAGGCCTTTTGGTACCGGTGGTACACTGATCTTCGGTGCCAATGGTACATTGGTCTTGAAGTGCCGAGCTGGCCTCAGGCTTTTTGGTATCGATGGTACACCGATCTTGTGGTGCCGAGCTGGCCTCGGGCTTTTTGGTGCCGGTGGTACACCGGTCTTCGGTGCCGATGGTACATCGGTCTTGAGGTGCTGAGCTGGCCTCAGGCTTTTTGGTGCCGTGGTACCCCGGTCTTGAGATGCCGAGCTGGCCTCGGGCTTTTGCTGAAAAGATGGGTTACTCGAACACGCTTTTATTAATATAGAACGTGGGGCAGGAGTCCGAAAGAATGCAAATGCACAGCTCAATGTAGAGAAATGGTACATTACTGATAATACCGATGGAGGTTTGTCAGAATTCCAGGTCTGCGGAGCGGCTTTCCATCTAGCTCTTCGATTCTGTATGCTCCATGATGGAGGGCTTCGGTGATTCGGTAGGGTCCTTCCCAATTTGGTGACAACTTGCCTCCTTCCATCGGCTTCAAAACTTCGGCCCGTCAGAGGACTAGGTCCCCCGGTAGGAATGTCCTAGGGCGGACATGGGCATTGTAGTACCTGGCTGTTCATTATCGGTAGGCAGCATCCGGAGTCACACTCGGTCATGCGTCTCCTCCATGAGGTCAAGGTTGGCTCGCAACTGGTTTGAGTTGTCCTCCTCGCTGTATGACTCCGTCCGGGGGCTCGGGGCACCTATCTCCACAGGGATGACAGCTTCGGATCCGAAGACGAGGCTGAAGGGAGTCTCTCCGGTGGAGGCTCGCGGTGTCATGTGGTAGGCCCACAGCACATTGGGGAGCTCCTCCACCCACCTTCCTTTGAAGTCATCCAGTCATGCTCTAAGTCCTTGGAGAATGATGCGGTTGGTCACCTCGGCTGCACCATTGGTCTGGGGTGTCTGACAGAGGTGACCGCTGATGAATGCCTAGCTCGGTGCAGAATCCTCTGAAGGGCGCGCTATCAAACTACCGGCCATTGTCGGTGACGAGGGTATGCGGCAGTCGAACCGGCAGATTATGGACTTCCAGAAAAAGGATCTCACCTTGCCCTCGGTGATCTTGGCCAGCGCCTCGGCCTTGATCCATTTGGTGAAGTGGTCGACGGCTACCAATAGGAACTTGCGCTGACCGAAGGTCGGAGGAAACGGTCCTAGGATGTCCATCCCCCATTGAGCAAAAGGCCAGGGGACCGACAGGGGGCTCAGCTGAGAGATCGGCTACCACTGGATGTTGGCATGACGCTGGCAGCTATCACACCTCCTAACGAGCGGCGGCATCTCCCTCATTGTCAGGCAGTAGTACCCTTGCCGCAGGGCTTTATATGCCAGAGCTCTGCCCCCAGATGACTTCTGTAGATGCCTTCATGGATCTCCCGTAGGATGTAATTAGCGCTGGGCCAACGCACTTGAGGACCGGGTATGAGAATGACCTTCGATAGGGCCGCCCGTCCATCATTAAAAACTTTGGAGCCCGCCGCTTGAGTAGTCTGGCCTCAGCTGGGTCTTCAGGGAGGGCACCATTGGTAAGATACCGGATGTAAGCGTCCATCCAAGAGGGTTCTTGTGCAACCAGTAGGGCCTCCTCTGTGGCTTCAATGCTTGGGACCTCCAGATGTTCCACATACATTTTGCCCAAGGTCCCATCGGCCAAGGTGGCCAAACGGGAGAGTGCATCGGCCCTGGCATTCTCTCCTCTGGGGATGTAACTGACTCAAAAGTAAGCAAAATGGGAGGCCTGGGACTGAACCTTGTTCAAGTAACGGGACATGGTTGGATCTCTGGCTTCATACTCCCCAGCAGCTTGCCCAGAGACAAGCTGAGAGTCTGTGAAAGCCCTTAGACACCTCGCTCCGAGCTCCCCGGCCAACTTTATCCCTGCTAGTAGGGCTTCATACTCCGCTTGGTTGTTGTGTGGCAGAGAAAAGGAACTGGAGAGTGTACTCCACCACCTCCCCCTCGGGGCTCGCAAGAATGAGCCCAGCTCCTCTCTTGGGAGTTTGATGCGCCATCTACATGAAGGATCCAGTCTTCCTCTCCTGCCTCCTCCGCCGTGGGGAACTCCAAGTGTAGTTCCTTCAGACGCTCCTCGGCCCAGGTGCACTCAATCAGGAAATCGGCTAACACCTGGATTTCATTGCAAACTTCGGTTGGATTGACAAGTCAAACTCTCCCAGCTTGATTGCCCACTTCGCAAGTTGGCCGGAGGTGTCAGGAGGATAAGATAGTCCGGAGGGGCTGGTCCGTGAGCACCACGATTGGATGAGCTTGGAAGTAGGGTTTGAAGTGCTGAGCGGAGACGATCAGGGCAAAGATGATCTTTTCGATCCTAGAGTACCTGGTCTTCGCATCATGAAGCACCTTGCTGATGTAGTAGACTGGCTTCTGCATCCCGTCGGCATCCATGCGAACAAGCATGGAGCTGACGACCTCGAGGGAGGCTGCAAGATATAGAAAGAGCTCCTCCCTGCTCCTTGGCTTGGATAGCAATGGCGGAGTGAATAAAAACTCTTTTAACTCCTCGAAGGCATCCTGTCACTCCTTTGTCACTCGAAGCCGTTGATCTTGCGCAACGCCTTGAAGAAAGGCAAACACCTCTCTGCCGACTTGGACAAGAAACGACTCAAGGCTGCCACCCTCCGGTCAGACGCTGCACCTCCTTCTTATTAACAGAGGGCCTCATGTCCAGAATAGCTCGAATCTTGTTGGGGTTTGCCTTGATCCCTCGCTGCATCACCATGAAGCCCAAGAACTTGCCTGCTGTAACCCCGAAGGCACACTTACGGGGGTTCAGCCTCATCTGGTACCAGTGGAGATTGCCGAAGGTCTTTGCAAGGTCGGCAATGTGGTCGGCGGTATGGGTACTCTTGGTCAGCATGTCATCAACGTACATCTCCATATTGCACCCGATCTAGTCCTCAAAGACCATATTCATTAGCCTGATAGGTGGCCCCCGCATTCTTCAATCCAAACAACATCACCTTGTAGCAGTATATCCCCTTTCTCAGTCACAAACGAGATAGCTTCTTCGTCTGCTGGATCCATCTTAATCTGGTTGTACCCCGAGAAGGCATCCATGAAGCTGAGGGTCTCGTGGCCAGATGTGGCGTCTACCAACTGGTCAATCCTAGGCAATGGGAAACTGTCCTTGGGCATGCCTTATTGAGGTCGGTGAAGTCCACGCACATCCTCCAGCTCCCACTAGCCTTGTGGACCATCACGACGTTGGCTAGCTAGTCGGGGTAGTGGACCTCTCGAATGTGACCAACAGCCACCAGCTTGCGCACCTCCTCATCAATGGCCTTCTGTCAGTCAGGGGCGAAGCTCCTCTTTTTCTGCTAGATGGGCGGCATTCTAGTTTGATGTTGAGCTGGTGGGTAATTACCTCCTTAGGGATACCTGACATATCGGACACCGACCATGCGAAGATGTCGAGTTGGCTCGCAGGAAAGTGAGAAGCTGGTCGCGCGCCTCTCCGGAAGTAGGGCTTCGATCTGGATCATCCTTGCCGGGTCCTCCCCCAAAGGAAGGTCAGCAGGTGCTCAGCCGGCTCTCCTCTTCTCTCCGAGTCTCGAGGGTCGAGCGATTCTGGTGCAAGTGCAGACACCACCCCCTGCGGGCTAGGGGCCATATGGTAGCAAAGCGGCAGCAGGTTCTGTTCTCTTCGCATCTCCCCGACTCCTTCGCTGGTAGGGAATCTCACTAGCAGCCTTTTGGTGGAGATGACAGCATCCAGAAGGTTCAGTCGGGTCTTCTTACGATGGCATTGTAGGCAAGGGGAACCCGGACCACAAGAAAATTCATGAAAACTGTGCTCTGACACGGTGGCATCCCGGCCATGACGGGGAGAGTGATCTCCCCCTCAACTCTCACAGAGTATAGTAAAACCTATTAAGGATATGGTGATAGGCCGAAGGGAGCTGGGAGACAAGTTCATCCGAACAAATGCATCATAACTCAAAACATCCACCGAGCACCCACTGTCAACTAGAATTCTTTTTACAGGATGCCTAGCAATCGTCATAGATACGACGACGCTTTCATCATTCTTGTTGACCACCCCCTCTAGGTCCCTTTTAGAAAAGGGAATTACAGAATCTAATCCCTCCTCCCCACGTGGCCTCTTGGATGTGCTGCCTGCCCCCCAGGAGATCATTGCCACAACTTCTCGTTGGGGCATTGTCGATGCTGGCCATTGGTGGCGGAGGCGCCGACGGACCAGGTGCACTCGGGTTGCCCTTTTGAACGAACTTTCCTAGGTGGCCACACTGGATGAGGTCCTCTATCGCCTTCTTCAACTAGTGACAGTTATCGGTGTCGTGGCCATGGTTCCAGTGGAAGCGGCAGTACAAATTTTTGTTGGGGGGTCATTGGGTTCAACGGAGGAGGGCGCTGAAGATACGGCTCGCCCTCGATCTTAAGCAAGATGTGAGATATCGGAGCGAGCAAGGGAGTGAATGGACCATCCCTAGGGGCAAGAGCTCGAGAATGGTTGTTTGGTCGGCGGAGAGGCTCGGGCCTCCTGCGACAAGCCTCAGTAGGCTCGGGTTGAGTCTGCTTCTTCGTGAAACTTCCATTAGCCTCGCACTAGGAGGAATCAGCCTCGTCGGTGCGGATGTACTTTTGTGCCCGGCTTAGGAGTTCGACGTAGGAGTTGGGCGGCTTCTTGTTGAGAGAATAGGAAAAACGGGAGGGGCAGAGCCCTCACTTCAAGGCCAAGGTGGCCACAGAATCCTCAAGATTGTAGACCTCGAGGGCAGCCTCTTTGAATCAGGCGACGAAGTCCTGCAGGGACTCGCCACTCTTCTACTGGACGAAAAATAGGCATCTGCCACTCGAGGGATCTTCTAGTAGGCATCAAAATGGGCCAAGAAGGCCCTCTCCAGTTGGCGAAAGGAGTTGATGCTCTGTGGCAGGCGAGAGTACCAAGCTCGGCTAGCCTTCCTCAAGATGGCAGGGAAGGCGATGCAGAGTAAAGAATCAGTTGCCACTTGGACCTGCATGAGGACTTTGTAGCTTTTAAGATGGTCCAGGGGATCGATGGTCCCATCATACGGGTCCAAGTGAGGAAGACGGAACCGGGTTGAGATCAGCTCCTCCATAATACGTGGGACAGCATGGCTGGCTATCGTAGTCCGCCTTTGGTGGGTTGGTGATCTGGCGGCTGAGCCCTCTAGCCACTGGTTGTACTCATCCAGTCGGCGCTCGGCCTGGCGAGCTATCCATCCATGGAAAGACCCCTCCCTTGAAGACTCTGAGGACAGAGAGGGGTGACGGCGGTGCAAACGGGTGCGCTCGCCTCCTTCCTGTGCCACCGCTTGGGGGAAGCACTAGCATGGCAAGAGATCGGGGCCTCTTAGAGGCCTCTCGGCGATGATGCTTGGGTGAAGCGCGGCAGTGGTGGACTTCTCGGATGGGAGACCTCCCCCGAGAAGAATGCTGGCTGGGTTGGACCACCCTCGGGACTAATGAGAGTGGCCCTGGCTGCTGTGCAGCCGCCCACTGCTTTTGCAGGACTTGGACCGCCACCACCAGCGACTGGACTTGCATGGTGAGGGTGGTGATCCGATCATCTTGATGCTGGTGCGGCGGTGGTGGCGATGGCGGAGCGGGGATGCCGGCCTGGGGAGCGAGGGGATCGGCCGCCGGCAGGTAAGCTCCCAGGCGATGCCCCCAAGCATGGCTGGTGGAGACCTCTTGCGCACATGTCATCACCATTTTCTTGAGTACTCAGGGAAGGAGAAGAATCTACAACTGACTGGTTCGAAGCTTTTCTTTATCTCTCGCCCCTTCCTGGCACGCCAATCTGTTGACACCAAGTCGCCTCCCTTCAAAGTCAGGGAACAGAGATCCTTATCCTCGAAGAGCTCCTGCAAGAAAGTCCCTGGAGACCGATTGCACCGATGGGGACCCTCTAACGCTCAAGTAAGCAACTTGGGAACAGAAGAGGACTATCGGAAGAGATAGCCAAAGAGTTTTTGAGTTTCGGATCCCCCTTATCATTGTGAGTGTGGGCTTTTATACCTGTTCGAGGGTCCCTTTTTCCGCTTCAAGAAGGTGGTTGATTTCGAGGTGCCTTTATCCGGTAGCGAACGGAGGGCAAGGCTGACAGCGACAGGTCGCAACTGACACTGAGCATGTCAGAGGTGTCTTACCCCACCAGCCACCTACCAGGCGCGGCACTACAGGTGGCAGGTGGGCCTAGTCGTGTCAGGCATGTGCCGTTATGGGTTATGGCCACGCGCTGTTGCAGTAAGTTGTGGGCCATGTGGCCGCCATAGGCAGTTGGTGGGCCACGTGGTTGTGTCAAGCGGCTCGAGGTGGTGGAACATGAGGTCCAAAGCTAGGGTGTCGCCTAGGCCCGAGACCGAGGGAACACCGAGTCCAAGGCCAAGGCCGAGGGAACGCCAGGTCCGAGGCCGAGGCCGAAGGAATGCTGGGTTCGAGGTCGAGGGGACCTCGGGGGCCGAAGGGGCCATGGAGGCTGAGGGGGCCTCGGAGGCCGAGGGGACGCCAGGCCCAAGGCCGAGGGGACCTCGGGGGCCGAAGGGACCTCAGAGGCCGAGGGGGCCTCGGAGGCCGAGGTGGGGGCTTCGGGTCCGAGGCCGAGGCTGAGGGATGCCAGATCTGAGACTGAGGGGACCTCGGGGGCTGAAGGGACCTCAGAGGCCGAGGGGGCCTCGGAGGTCGAAGGGACCTCGGAGGCCGAGGGGGCCTCGGAGGCCGAGGCGGGGGCTCGGAGGCCGAGGCGGGGGCTCGTCAGTTACTTTCTCTGTTAACCCTAACAACGTTGGATCAGCCACATCAAGTGCTAATAATTAGGCAGCCAAACTTTCTAGCTATTTTTTTCTTGGTAATTATAATAGAGATTGAAGATCATTTGTTGAGGCTTATGGATTCAAATTAAGGACCTTGCAGGAAAGCTAATTTTAATTAAAATTATTTATAGAGTTTAGTTTATCAAAAATGTAAATAAAATAATTTATTGTTATGAGTTACGAACCACTACTCTATAAGAAAAAATTAGTTAAATTATTATGCAAAATTAATTAGTATGGACTAAATGCATCTCAAATCAAGGATAATTTTTTAGCTAGAAATTACTATTTTTTTTATAGTAACTCAAGGTCTAAATTTCTGCATACATTTGGGAGATCGCGAGCATCAAGCCTTGGGCTGTCGCTTCATCTTCTCTTTCTTTATCTTTCCTTGACTTGATCAGGCAGGATGTTAGGAGAGGGAACAGCAAGCAGGGCGCGATGAGGGCTTACATTGCTTACTAGATCTGGTTATCTCGGAACCGATTGTCTTTATTCAGGAGCCTACTCCGTCTTTTAGGGTTGTTCGGACTGCCTTGTCCTTATCTACTGAGTACACGTCCCATCGTCTAGTTTGTAATTTTGATAGCCCTGGCCTCTGGGATTCCCATGCTGCCTTGGCAGCGCACCGAAGAACGGTCTTTATTTCTTGGGAACCCCCCTCCAGGGTTTATCAAAATCAACTTTGATGGGAGTGTTCGAGGCAGATCTGTCGGATCGGGTTATGTCATTCGGGGTCCTGACGGTACTATGATTGCTGTGGGGGATTTGGACATCTCGATTCGTCGGTGCCGTTGCAGAGCTTTATGCTGCGTGGGCTGGAGTTTCCTGCTATCCGCAGTCTCGATGCCCGTCGTATTATCCTCGAGGGTGATGCCCTCACGGTGATTCAATGGCTTCGCCAGGATCATTGCGTGCAGTCACCTACCAACCCTTTGATCTTCGATATTCGTTCTCTCCTACAGGGCGTTCACAGTATTCAGATCAGCCATATCTTCAGGGAAGCCAACTCAGCGGCTGACTGGATCGCTGCTAGAGTTGCTGATCATTCTGGATTCTGGTGCTGGAAGCCAGGTGAATGGTATCCTCCTGGTCTGAATTTAATTTTGTATTCTGATAGTGTGGGACTGAGTCACCCTAGAGTGGTGTGATTCCCGTTTGTACCAAAAAAAAAAAAAAAAAAGATAAGTTTTAATGTGTAATCTATAGTTCTAGTAGAAAATTTCACTCTATGAGAGATCTAATTGTACCTTATTCAATAATAGATGATTTATTAATAAATGAGCTTGTTTCAAATCAAGTTAATGATAGTTAATTCTACTCAAGTAATCGGCTATTATGTGTAAAGATATCCTCCATGCTAGGCTATGTAATGCAATTTGTTATCTATTGCTATCTTATTAATAACATGATCAATTTTTCTCATGTTATCTGTGGATATTTTTAAGCATCTTTCCCTAAACTTTATAGTCTAATCTGCTTAGTAATCATATTTCTAAATCAAAAGCTCTTTAATTTTGGTAGACCTCTATTTTACTAACCCTTTTTCCTTGAATCATTTGATTGTAATTGATAAATCCTACTCAACCCTACCTTCAATTGATCGATTATGTATTTAATCGAATCATAGCCAATTACACCAACTGAACTATTTTCCCTGCTTTTGAATCTTGATTCATTCATGATCCAATTCCATCAATTGATCAATCTTAAGCTCAATTGGACAACATTCCATATGATTCTATCAATTAATCTTAATGGGCTAACTAGAATCCAATCCACTAACTCACTCTGGTTCTCTTGTAGCTTCATACCCATTCCATCTCCATCCAAATTATTCATTCTCTTGTAAAGTCAAGCAAAGGATTAACCTTGCTTGAAGCTAGCAAATCCATTTCAAAAGTTGGAGGCTGAGCTTTATGCATGGACTAGTTGCATTATCACAGCCCAACTCTTGCATTATCATGGCCCAACTCTCCTTCACTTGCAGCAATCCTAATCCTTCCAAGAAGATAGCCACTCATTGAAGCCTTTAATGGCTATTTTATGGCAAGGAGAGTTCTCTTTTCTAGTAAGCATCTTCTCTTCAAACTAATGTAGAGAAAAGTAGATAGCTTCCAAGAGTAAAAATAAGAGTTTAAGTAGCATAATTTGTGTTAGGAGAAAGAATATATTTTTATGCCTATAGCCCATTTCAATGGTGTTTAAAGGGATAGACCCATTACAACAAAGAAGGCAAGAAGGGAGGTTGGGGGAGGCTATGAAAGGTCAACTACCTAGTGGTTCAAAATTATGTTAGTAATTTTATCTAAGTTGAACTATAAATAATCAAGAATTATGATGGGTCAATATGTGTGATTAAAGTCTTAATGGCATGCTGTCATTTATCTAACATGACAACGAAAACTAGAAAAAAAGGTTTTTTTATAGGAAATGGATAAACCATATCTACAAGACCCAACAAATTCAATTATTATGGAAAACTTAAAAAAAATATAATGTGCTCTGCTAGCATGGTAAGTGGCTATGAATTTGTGTTTATTTTACATCATAAACCCTTTCTATAAATCAACCCAATTCTTTGAACGCAACCGTCTGATTGAAACCACTAATCCTACAGGTTAGGTGCTACTACATAAGATTTGGATAAAGAAAATATCTTGCTAAGCCATTTCAACAATTTTTAGCATAATATAATAATGCTTTACATCTGTGTCGATAAGCTTATGTTACTTACATTGCATGTAGGCTGACTAGGTATATTTCCAAGCTTAGTCATCTTTCTCGAGGCGCACTTAACAGGGTATTAAGATACCTCAAAGGAGTCATAGGTTATAGTAGTCATTTTACTAATGGCCCTACAATTCTTGAGGGGTATATTTAATACTAGCAGGGAATCGTATACTTAGACAACACTAAATTTATAAGTAGATATAGATTTAATTTGAGTGGTACTTCTATCTCTTAAAAATTAGCTAAGTATTATTACTTGATCCACTATTGAAGTTAAATTAGCTATTTTTGATGTACAATGTAGTCGAGAAGAGTGGCTTAAAGATCTGTTCATAAATCTTCCCTCCTTGGTCAAACTAATTCACGATGTCTTAGTTACTATGACAACTAAAGTAGTTATAGATAGGGCTAATGGTAATAAACATAATGAATAGAGTATAGTAGGTTTGTACAATTGAGGTATAATTATGTCTCAAGAAAAATAATATTTGTTGCTTTGAATTATATTAAATATTAACAGAGGTTCTTTCTTAAATAGAGCAGAGAGAAGGAAGCAGATTCCTGTAGTCGGCCCCATATAGTTGAAAAAAAGCTTAAATGAGTTGAGTTGAGTTGATTAACAAAGGTTCTTTGAGGAACTTCACCGGTCAGAGAGGCAGGAGAACAATTAAGTTGCTGCCGGTGACACGTGCCAATCTCCCATATCAACACAATCACATTTAAGTTGTAGTTCTACTCTTATTACATCACAAATAAATATAATTTCTACAGACCATATTGAGAGCGAGGTGACTGACAAAAATTTTAGTATTTCTTCTACTATTAGAATGCAAAAGAGATGGGAAACAAGCATTAGCTACATTTCAGTAATTTCCATTTAATTTAGATGACATAAACCAGATGGTCCCCTTTAGAAATAGGATAGTTCTTCTCGGAAATATTAGGATATATGGTTCCAACCGGGCTTTTGAATGACTATTTTTAATATTGCAAGGTTAACTGAGCAGGACAGTCTCAAAGAACTTGGGCACCATGTCATTGAATATGATACCAGTCAGTGCTATTAGCAATGGTAAGGCCAAAAATATTATATATCCACTTCCAATAGACTAAACCAGCACAACACAGGCATGCTCAAAGGCAAACATAGTTTTAATTAATGTAGGTCAAAAGTACATTTCAAACATTTTCCAATGCCGACCACTAGCAAATTAATTATGAATGTCAGTGGACCTCCTTTTGCCTGAATTTTTGGAGACTATGTTATCTAAAAATTTTGGGGTCTTAGTGCGAGATATTACATTCTAGATCCCAAAGAAGATGTTGGATTCTGGTTTATAGAACTGTTTTTTTTTTATTTACCAAAATGATTGATAGTACTTTTTTTTTAAAATTTACCAAACATGTTTTGATAGATATTTCTTATTTTTATAAAAATAAAAATAGAATTGTTAGCAAAATTAAACACAACATAAATTTCACCCTTATAACGAGTGATTTAAAGTCACTTTTGAATGATGAATGCAACGATCATTTTGGACAATCGAGTGAAATTTTTTTTGGAGGAATTTTTAGTACATGCTATGTCAAGCATGGCTCATATCTTTTATATGGACAAAACCTTGTTTATATTCCATGACCAGGTGTAGAAGTGTGACTGGCTATGAAAAACGTGCAACACTTATCAAGTAAATGATGCTTCATTCTCAAGTCAAGTCATGAGCCATTAGCGATTATCCCTACAAGTCAAGCAAGCCATGCATAGACTTGAGTTGTGCGACTGGTCCTTAATCTTTATGTGGTAGGGAACGTCTCCTCTCTTTGTTTTTGTTTTTTATCTTTGAGAGAAATAAATGCTCTGTCAAGTCTTCTCCGAATGGATAGGTGGTCATTATCTTTATGGGCCAAGCAAACTGTAGAATTTTGTTGGACATGAAGCTGCAAGGAAGTTTCCAGTGCTATTTGTAATTGACGTCATTTAAAAGAAATTCATTGATGGTCCATCCAATTTTATTCGGTCAGTAAAAAATAAAGATATTAAAATTTATTCAATGAGATAAGAGGAATAATTATTTTTGCACCGTGAGAGTATGGATAACCATGCGTTCAAGAAACGAGTTATCAAATTTCTAGGTTAGTGGAGGGCCATTTAGCAAAGACGCAAATTTTGAACGGTGAACTGGAGGAAATGATTCCTCCAAATTTTATTAATGGTGGCATTTAACAAAGAGGCATTTGATATCTCTTAATTGTCTCATTATCCAAATTACGTGATTATATATATCACATCCTACAAGTAACAGAGAATCATTTAAGGATGCCCATCCAGAAAACTTCAGGCATATTGATTAGCTTTAACAACAAACGGAGGGGCCATGGACAAGATCCTACTAATCTGTTAATGACTGCAATCCAGCACTACATGGTCATGGAGGAGTATACAAGTGGTGTAAAGCAATGGAATAACACAACATTAAAAGGGGAACGAACCGAGGGCTAGCTTAAATGGTAGCTAACATTGTATGATGGCAAAAGATAAGTTAGGATGGTGCAAGGAACTTAAATCTCCTCTATGATGGGCTGAAGATGAGGATAGGGCCCAAAACCACATACTAGCCCATGCTGGGCCTCTCTTGTCCCAGCTACGAAACTTTTCAACATCATTGCCCGCCATGCTCCCGAATCGATGACCGGCCTAGGGTGCAACATGATACGATCCCAAAAGTATCCAAATATGCTAAAATTCATAATCAAATAATATTATCATTTAAATTATATTCACATAACATCATAATAATAAGTAATACTAGTATATATATACAATCATCTACATATGAGACTTATAAGATTGATCTTCTAAAATTCTGAATCTACTAAAACCTGATATTTGAGCATGTAACTCTTGTTTTGTTCATATGGAATAATCATATTTATTTTCTATGACATTTCATGCAATACATATTTTAAATTATGATATCTTTGGACAACAATAAGTGCATACTTTAATTAGCATCTAAGCTTGGAAAGCTTGGAATTATGTGAATGTATGTGGGTGAAGAGAGAGAGAGAGAGAGAGATGAAAACTAGATATACTTAGCTATGTCGCTCTCCTTTGATTATTAGAAAGTAAAGAAACTAGTCAAAAGTGTACATTATGAATAACCAGCCATGATATGGATAGATGACAATAATTACGAGTCAAGCACATAGGCTAGGCCAAAGTTCTAATGATGCACCTTTTGGTCAGATTGCTAACTCAACAAGTCTATATGTTAATAATTTACAATAATCTTGGGTAAGACTATTTAATCTAGCACTCGTAACAAGAATAGTAACAAAGCCTTAATTTCAAACTAGTTAGGATTGGCTATATAAATTATTATTTTTTACTATATTTAATTTAGAAACATTTTTTTATAAGATGCAAAAAATTAAATTTTCTTTATTACCTTCATATAATATTTGATTTACTACTATTTATTTTTTCCTTCTACATCTATATTTTCATGCAAGTGGTGATTCTAGCACAATTGATTCCACAACATTATCTCATGTAGAGGGATACAGTGTGAAATGCGAATGCCATTTCTTAGTGAGACAAGAGTATGCCTTTTATCTACTTTTAAATGCTCAATGTTTTGTTGACCAAAAAGATATATTTTGTTTGTCTTATTTGGTGGCATGAGTTTAATAGAGTTGATGATATTGGAATAAAAAGGCATCCATCACCTAGAGCTCACTTTGTATGATTTTGCTAAACTAGTTTATGGGCTTTCTTATGGTTATGCTGAAAACTCATCTTTCATATCACTGACTTCAATATACAGAAGTTTGCAATAGTTATTTTGTGCTTGGTCTGCAAATTTTTCTTCATGCACATGAATCTCAAGAAGCAAGTAATGTGCTGACATGATTGTTCTTATTTAGGCATGGAGACATACATTTAGGACTCGCACCAACTCTGCTTTTCAGTGTGATACAGGGTCATGCTTTTCAAAGGTCTATCCATGTAGAATTGGAGTCTATATAAATTCACAAATAATCAAGATGTTGCAGTCTAGTACATGTTGCATGGCACCTACCATCCTAAAACTTGACCAAAGTTGGGCTTGAATGAGTGCCAAGGTAACAATCTAGCTGGCTGGCATGCATTTAATCACATAACCGGCATGGGCCATACTGATTGGAAATCAGTCTAAAGGCTTCCAACACTTCTTTTTCTTTTGTAAAAAATAATTCTCCCATTGTTTTGAGTAAAGAAGCATGTTGAGAACTACTTAGTTTAGAGCAGTAGGGACGCAAATTAGTGCCCACTAGATGTGGTCTTCACAGAATCTAGCCTAATCAACTTCATCTTCTATGACAAAATTAGGAAATAATCCATTTTAACCTTTTTCTTCCCTTTTCTGCAAAGTTTAGGTAAAATGTCAGGTAAAATGCAACTTGCCTTCAGGTCTGTTGATTTGCACGGGTGCCCTTAATTAGGAAATGGATGCTTGTGAAGAGAATTGTATTTATGATGATTACTATGTATTGATATCATTCAATGTCATTTTCTTGGTTGCGATACATTGATAGGGTGAAATACCATGCCACGTTACCTCAAGCAGTGCAATCCACAATAATCAACATGTGTGTCTTTTCAAGAGCCCTAGATTTAGAATATTTTAAATAAATGAACACCAACCATATATGTCCTTATGCCTATGCATGCCGATCCCTCAATGTGCTAGTCTTGTCCAAACACTGGCTTGTGGAACAAAATCCTTGCTAAGAGTATATGGACAATAAAAACATCAAACACACACCACTACATTATAACCAAGGTTTGTCATACCGCTGGAATGGAATGGTAAAAATGAAAACGTCACATTCTAGGAGATTTCTAGTACTGATATACGGTGCACTGGTAAGTTGTGGTTGAGGTCTGATTTTATAGGTTGAGCTAAGAAGATTCTTGAGGATGTATAAACAAAGATAGGTGGTTACATGAAAATGAAATACTTAAGTTCACTTGGTAAAATCTTTGCAGGTGCACACCCAAGTCCTGAGATTTTGTCTTTGTGGGTGCATAACCAGTAGTTCAATAAAGTACAAAATCAGTATGAGATTGATACCAAATCAATATGTAGTTAATATATATGGCTGTTTTGGGCTAAATAAGATGGTTCAGGATGGTTCCAACTCAGTACTATTTTAAAATAATGAACCATACCGGTTCTACACTAGTACAGCTCGATAAGTCCCGTAATGGACGGTTCGATAATAGTTCATATAGAATTGAATGTATTCCAAACTATAAGATTAAAATATAATCAGGATTATTGCCCGAAACTACATATATGAAAGCTCAAAATGTTCTTAAACTCTCTAGATTTTGTAAACAAGCTGTTTGTCAACATCTAGAGCTTGGCTTGAAACTAAATGGGCTAGCTTGAGCTTGGCTCAATTATAAAACAAGCTGAGCTAGAGCTAGTCCTGTCTTTGCTCATACTACATGCACAACCATGTTTTTTTTTTTTTGGTAGTTTTCCAGTTGCCTAATTCTGTCTTTTGCGTGTACTTCTTAAAATATATATGACAATCACATTATTGTGATCTGCTGCACTTAAACATATATTGTTGATTATGACAAGTGCAGATGCATGGTGGCCTATGGGGGTTGTACTTGTTGCTTAATTACTTAAATGATTTGTTCATTCCATGGAATTCCCTTTGAGGAATTATTTTATTTGAAAGTTGTGCAAGCTTATTTCACATATACACTATATTCTACATATGCTACTTCGGTTTGGAGTTTTTTCTTCTGTTTTTACCTTTTGCCTCATCCTTTTCTAATGAGAAATTATTTAAAAGTTAGATAAAATTATGTCACATATACATTATATTTTGTGGATGATGAAAATGATGATTGTCGAATGGGAAGAGGCTTCACCTGCGGTCCATTCTATTTCCTATCAATATCTTTGGAATTTTTCCTTGCTATGCCAAAAATTTTGATGATTGCATTGTTGGAATTTCGTATATTTTATATGAATCAAATTCATATAACACAGCAAAAAATAAAAATAAATACGAATTTAATTCCAAAGCCCAAGATCCTCAGGGAATAGATTCAGTTAACAAGAAATAACACATGATTATAATAATAGATCATACCTGTGTTCTTTATTAGGGATGATGCCCGATGAAGCCGGTAAACGATTTACCACTAGCGTCCACACGTCCGGCCTCTAATGGTGATCCACGCGAAGATCTTTGGATGATGTCCTCTCAGGATTGGATGATAACCTTCTTGCGAGGGGTGCTAGCGCCTCTTTTCTTTTCAATTGATTTTTTCAAATCAAAAAGGGATTTCTTGATCAAGATCAAATCTTGATCAATCAAGAGAGAGAAAGGGACGTCCTAGAGAGAAAGGACATTTTAGAGAGAGAAAGGAGGTGTTAGGCATCCAAGAGAGAGAGAGAGGAGTTCGGTGTATCTCTCGAAGGGGGTATTTCTCTCCTTTTATACATGAAAAGGAGGTTGTGTGGTTCCATAAAAAAAGGGATTTTATCACAACCACCTAACCATTCAACCATATCTAGTTGATAACAAATTATCCTAACAAATTTAGGATATTTGTTATAACAAATTATCTTAACAAATTTAAGATATTTGCTATCATGATAATGTTAGGATTACAACCACCAAACCACATCCCTAAAAATTAGGAAATTGGTTATCCCATGAAACCAACGTCGCAACCTTGAATTTGGCTTCATGAGAATGCCCCAAATCATGGGGTTCACTCCTCCATGACGTGGAGATGGGTCATGTCCATCACATGGGCATGGATCCATCCTCCATGTGGCACGATCTCAGCCCTCGGTTTAATTGGGTTTCCATGAATCAAATCATGCCATCATATGGACCCAATTAAATACCATATTATTAATCTCAATTAATCTAAGCCATCCATCACATGGATCAAGCCTAATTAATGGATTTCATATGTACATCTCATGTACAAAAGGTCTCTCTTTTGAACAAAAATTCTTTTCTCTATAATGAATCATATTCATCAATTTCATGTTCTCTCATTAAGATTGAGTCAAACCCAATCCTAATTTATTGGTTATCTAATTTGAATTAAGTTCAACTTAATTCCCATTTTAACTTCATCCAAAATCTTCTTAATGCGTGTGACCCATTAGGTCCCTTGACACGTTGGTAATAATCATGTCCCTAATATTGACCCTAAGGATGACTTGATCAACACCTTGTCCAAGTCAATTCTTTAACCAAATCAACTCTTTGATTAAGTCAAAGAATCCATGATTATAGATCATGAGCGGCCTCTAGCAAAGCATCATGACCACCCAAGTGTTAAGGGTTTGTTGACGTGGTCATCAACACCTGTCCATGAACGGTTACCGTACGATTCAATCCCTTCGTCACATATCCCAGATCAATCAGTGGTATGGAATGTGTCAACCATATAATTGATCTTTGTTTACTTGATCTCAGAAAAATTGACTCATATGAATTAGAACTTCGAAACCATTTCGAATTCCAACTCAACCTTGCAAGGATTTAACAGTCAATTTAACCATCAAGTGGCCGTGGGATATAACCCTTTCTATCAAGGGAGATGAATCCTGTCTTGATCAAACACCACCTTCATGTGCTTCATATCATACCCAATCGACACCATATTTGCCACCCGTGGCTAGAGCGACGTTTGCATGTCGTCAAAGCATGATATTCCACACATAAGGTGCAATGAAGATCTCAAGTCAAAGGATCACTCGCACCACCGTCATCAAAGATCAACCATCGACACTATATAGAATATCCATATGGGATCTCTGTGCGGGTCATCCAATGTATCGTTACAATAACGAACATCCACACACCATATCCAAGTATCTTCATACTTCAGCTTGCAAGATCAGCTGCACACCACAAGGGTGAAGATATGCAATGTGTGCTAGTCTTAACGGCGTTCGATAGTGTCCAATCCTGTCTACGCATCGACTAGGGAAGTTTAAAGAATCGAACCATAATGTGCAATTTTGGATCTCACAATTTGTAATCTCTATTACAAATTCCATATGCACAGTTCGCATTCTTTTGGACTTTATCTCACAGGTAAAATATATCTATATATATATGAAAAATACCTAGATAGATAAAGAAACCAATAAATTTGATTTGCATTCATAAAGAAATGTGTACAAACTAGCATCTTATCCAATTGGATCTAGGGCACACTAACAATCTCCACTTGCACTAGAGCCAATCACCCATGTATCTAATACCAAGTGACTCAGCATGACTATCATGCTTCTGCTGCGGCAGGACTTTAGTGAACGGATCGGCAATATTGTCATCCGTGGGGACTCGTTCTATTTTTATATCATTTCGTCCAATGATTTCTCTAATTACATGATATCTTCTAAGTACATGTTTGGACCTCTGATGAGACCTTGGCTCCTTGGCTTGCACAATAGCTCCATTGTTATCACAATACAAGAATATTGGATTAACAATGCTTGGAACCACTCCAAGTTCAGTGATAAACTTTTTGATCCAAACTGCTTCTTTAGCTGCATCTGATGCTGCAATATACTCGGCTTCAGTTGTAGAGTCGGCGGTCGTCTCCTGCTTG
Source organism: Calamus simplicifolius (assembly GCA_900491605.1). Taxonomy (NCBI): domain Eukaryota; kingdom Viridiplantae; phylum Streptophyta; class Magnoliopsida; order Arecales; family Arecaceae; genus Calamus; species Calamus simplicifolius. The sequence goes on along the minus strand of UESW01004178.1, from coordinate 44,148 downwards.
GAACTCTTCCAGCTGACTGCACCACCATTGAGTGTGAACACATAGCCTGATTGTGATTTATAATCATCTCCATCAGACTAAAAACTAGAATCCATGTAACCTCGAACTATAAGATCGGGTCCTCCATAAACCAAGAACATATCCTTAGTTCTTCGCAAGTACTTAAGGATATTCTTGACTGCCATCCAATGTTTCTCACCAGGATTTGCTTGATATCTACTCGTGATACTCAAGGCATAAGAAACATCAGGCCTCGTACATAGCATCGCATACATAATGGATCCAATTGCTGATGCGTATGGTATCCTATCCATGTACTCTCTTTCTTCTTGGGTCTTAGGACTCATGTCCTTGGAGAGATGTACACCATGCGACATTGGCAGGAATCCCTTCTTGGATTCCTCCATGCTAAACCGCTTTAGCATCTTCTCTATGTACGTGGATTGGGTCAATCCAAGCAACCTTCTAGATCTATCTCTATAGATCTTTATACCAAGTATATAGGCTGCTTCTCCCAAATCCTTCATGGAGAATTTACCTGACAACCAATCCTTCACTTCTTTAAGGAAGGATACATTGTTTCCTATTAATAATATGTCATCCACATATAATATCAAGAAAACAATATCACTCCCACTAACCTTCTTGTACACACATGGATCATCCTCGTTTTTGATAAAATCAAACTCTTTGATTGTCACATCAAATTGGATGTTCCAACTTCTAGAGGCTTGCTTAAGTCCATAAATAGACCTTTGTAGCTTGCACACTTTCTTAGGATCTATGGATTCAAAACCCTCTGGTTGTGTCATATACACATCCTCCTCTAAATTTTTATTTAGGAAGGCAGTCTTGACATCCATCTGCCAGATCTCATAGTCTAAATATGCTGCTATTGCAAGCAAAATCCTTATGGACTTATGCATGGCTACAGGTGAAAAGGTTTCATCAAAGTCAACACCTTGTCTTTGCTTGTAACCTTTTGCAACTAGCCTTGCCTTATAGGTAATCACATTACCATCCATGTCGGTCTTCTTCTTGAAAACCCATTTGCACCCAATGGGTTTTACCCCTTCAGGTGGATCAACCAAGGTCCATACCTGGTTGTCATACATGGAGTCCATCTCAGATTTCATGGCCTCAAGCCATCTCTCAGAGTCAATATTAGACATTGCCTCCTTGTAGTTGGTAGGCTCATCATCCTCTATAAGAAATGCATATTTCTTAGGGATGCGAATTGTCCTACTAGATCTACGTAGCTGGTGTGTACTTGGAGCCACCTGTTGCTTTTCATGCAACGTATGCCTGAATGTGGGTTGAGTCTCCTGCTCAACTCCCACTATTTCGGCATATGCTCCATTCCATCTAATGGGTTAATATTAATTTGTGGTTCTTGAGCTTCACTAAGTTCAATCTTACTCCCACTACCCATTGTGAGAATCTCATTCTCTAGAAATATGGCATGTCTTGAGACAAATACCTTTTTCTCAAGTGGGTGGTAGAAGTAATATCCTTTTGTTTGTTTTGGATATCCCACAAAATTGCATTTATCAGATCTAGCTTCTAGCTTGTCTGATTCATTACGCTTCACATAAGCGTAACAGCCCCAAACCCTTAAATGATTAAGGGATGGTTTCTTTCCATACCATATCTCATAGGGAGTGGAGTTGACCGATTTAGATGGAACTCGGTTTAAGGTATATTCGGCAGTTTCTAGCGCATAACCCCAAAACATTTTTGGAAGATCTGCAAGGCTCATCATGGAACGTACCATGTACGATTTCTCCTTTCTGACACACCATTATGCTGTGGTGTACCAGGAGGAGTCCATTGAGGAAGAATTCCATTCTCCTTCAAATAATCTATGAACTCATGGCTTAAGTATTCACCACCTCAATCTGATCGAAGTATCTTAATACTCTTGTCATTTTGTTTTTCTACTTCACATCTAAATTCTTTGAACTTTTCAAAGGCTTCAGATTTGTGCTTCATCAGATATACATAACCATATCTACTATGGTCATCTATGAACGTGATGAAATAAGAAAAACCTCCTATGGCTTGAATGTTGATGGGTCCACATACATCCGAATGTACTAAACCCAAACATTCAGTTGCTCGCTCGCCTTTTCCGGTAAAAGGTGACTTGGTCATCTTGCCAAGTAAGCATGACTCGCATTCCTCAAACGATTCCCAATCGAATGAGCCCAAGTATCCATCTTTATGTAACTTCGTTAAACGAGTTTCATTTATATGGCCTAAACGACAATGCCATAGGTATGAATCCCTAGAATTATTTGATTTTAATCTTTTTAATTCAATATTGAGAATAGGGGCTTGAAGATTAAGAACATAAATTCCGTTGAACAATTCAGCAGAACCAAAGAACATTTTGTTCCGAAAAATAGAAATACCATTATTTCAATTTCAAAAGAATACCCATTCATTACTAAACATGAAACGGATATGATATTCTTTGTTATGTTCGGCACAAAGTAACAATTACTAAGTTCTATTTCAAGCCCTGTGGGCAAAGATAAAAAGCAAATTCCTACAGCTAATGCAGCAACCTTTGCTCCATTTCCCATGCGCAGAATCACTTCATCCTTTCCCAGTCTTCTACTGTTTCTTATCATCTGCATATTAGTACAAATATGAGACCCACAACCGGTATCCAATACCCAAGTGGAATAAGAAGTAATAGAAGAATACATCTCAATTATGAATGTACCTGATGTTGAAGCATCAGTATGCTTCTTTTCTTTTAGACTTGCCAAATAAGCCCTGCAGTTACGCTTCCAGTGCCCATCCTTGTTACAGAAGTGACATTTTCCTTTGGCTGCATCCTTCTTGGCTATATTCTTCTTAATGCCTTTTGTTCGCTTGGTTGTCTTGGCCTTTTGGGCCTTATTCTTCTTCAGACGCTTCTTCTGAGTGCCTGAAGATTCTACAACCATCAATTGCCCTTTATCCTTTTTGATGCTAGGCTCAGCATTAGTCAGCGTATTTGCAAGCTCTGGCAATGTAGCCTCAAGTCTGTTCATGTTGAAATTCAACACAAAATGCGAATAGCTAGGAGGCAATGACTGTAAAACCAAGTCGATACTCAGTTCATGGTCCATTACGAAACCCAATCGCGCTAACTTCTCAATCAAATTGATCATTTTCAGCACGTGTTCACCCACTGATGAACCCTCAGTTATTTTGCACTGAAACAGCTCTTTGGAGGTTTGAAACCTCTCATAGCGAGATTGTGCACCAAACAACTCTTGCAGGTGCATCAAAATCTCATGAGCATTTAAATGCTCATGCTGTTTTTGAAGATCTGGTGACATAGATGCCAACATCAAGCATGTGGCCATCTCTTCAGCATCTCTATGCCGATTGTATGCCAGAAGAACTTCATTTGAAGCATCCGCAGGTGGGACCTCTGGTGCTGCCTCATCAAGGACATATAGGATTTTCTCTCAGATCTTAGCCAATCAGGAAAATTAGGTCCGGTTAGCTTGTTGGATTCTAGGATACCTCTGAGATTGATGTTCACACTCATGGTGTCTCTAATAACTGGAAAAAAATAGAACGAGTCAATTATTATGAATGCAAATCATCGATTTAATATGGAAATGTTAATATTTTAATTAAATTGATTTCTCCCACTATTTTATCGAGCTCAATAGCCCTCTCTATTAATCTCAAAAAATTATCAAATAATTTTCTAGTGGGCTAGGACCCTCAAATTGACTTACCTTGACCTTGGCTATGGCACAACAAATCTTAGTAAGCCAAATTAGGTAGATTTGTATCAATCACATCAAATGTGACTCCTAGATCATTTAGGGGACATTGCCTTGTCAATCACATCTGATGTGATCACCCTAAACATTGCCTCTAGATTAGACTGACCCTGACTATGGCCAATTATGCCAGCTAACCTAGTTAAGTCAACCCATTGTTCCCCAATCAACTCCTCATAGGTTCACTTGATCTTGGCTATGGCACAACAAATCTCATGCCCTAATGATTTTGTATCATGTGAACAATGGAAGGCTAATGACTTAATATTCGTGGAGGGATTTAGCGCATTTAGGTCCCATCATGCATGTACAACATTTGTATCATGCTAGGTTACATATCCTATATGTGAATTTTAGATTAATTTCAATTAACCTAAATTTCATAAGATCCAATCTTATGATTGGGACTCCTAATCAAATTAGGATCCTGATCACTATCTAATATGGGAACCCTAATCATGTGACCAAATCAATTGCTACCATCTAATTAACCTTAATTGATCTAATCAATTAAGAGCTTTCCTTAACAATGGCCAGATCAGCTGATCAATGGGGTCCTATTTAGCATACCCTTCGATCCCATTGAATGTGTTTTCCCAGGCAGCGAATGGAGCAATTAAAAACCATGATCGCACCTTTCTAGACACCATTGTAGTTAAGCCCAATTGATTTGATCAATTATGGAATCATAGGATCAAACAATGATATGGTTAAATCTAATTTTTCTTAAACCTTATCATCTATTACACATTATGATAAGATAAGATAGTGATCTTTAGGGATTTATGATAAGTGTCAAATATTTTATAACAATTTATTTTATATATTTATCTTATCATTATCTGTTATGATAAATTTATTTTCATCACATGAAAATCCTAATTGGTCTCTATCATAACATCCCTAACATGATAACATGTCAAAATTTAAAATTTTAATTTTAATCTTGATTATCATGTTATCATGATATAATTATTTTAGACTTTAATCATATTATTTATCATGTCAAAATTAAATTCTAAACATGATATGTTAAATTTTAGCCTTTATGATTATGTCATACATAAATCATAATTTTTAATTTTTAACATGATCAAATCTAAATAATTCACGTTTATTATCATATAATAAACTTATTAAATATTTAATTTTCATAATATAATTATTTCAGATTTTAATCATGTTATTTATCATGTCAAAATTAAATTCTAAACATGATATGTTAAATTTCAACCTTTATGATTATGTCATACATAAATCATAATTTTTAATTTTTAACATGATCAAATCTAAATAATTCATGTTTATTATCATATAATAAACTTATTAAATATTTAATCTTCATCATATGGCAATATTTATATTTTACATCGCATGTAAAATTTAGATCTTTGTTTATAAAAACTAGAACTCAGGTAATCTATCAAAATAACTAAATTTGAAGCCTGAGGAGGCTCTGATACCACTATTGGAATTTTGTATATTTTATATGAATCAAATTCATATAACACGCAGTGAAAATAAAAAATAAATATGAATTTAATTCCCAAAGCCCAAGATCCTCAGGAACATATTCAGTTAACAAGAAATAACACATGATTATAATAATAGATCATACCTGTGTTCTTTATTGGGGATGATGCCCGATGAAGCCGGTAAATGATTTACCACTAGCCATCCATGCGTCGGCCTCTAATGGTGATCCACGCGAAGATCTTTGGATGATGTCCTCTCAGGATTGGATGATAACCTTCTTGCGAGGGGTGCTAGCACCTCTTTTCTTTTCAATTGATTTTTCCAAATCAAAAAGGGATTTCTTGATCAAGATCAAATCTTGATCAATCAAGAGAGAGAAAGGGACATCATGTTTTAGAGAGAGAAAGGAGGTGTTAGGCATCCAAGAGAGAGAGAAGAGAGGAGTTCGGTGTATCTCTCGAAGGGGGTATTTCTTTCCCTTTTATACATGAAAAGGAGGTTGTGTGGTTCCATAAAAAAAGGGATTTTATCACAATCACCTAACCATTCAACCATATCTAGTTGATAACAAATTATCCTAACAAATTTAGGATATTTGATCTTAACAAATTTAAGATATTTGCTATCATGATAATGTTAGGATTACAACCACCAAACCACATCCCTAAAAATTAGAAATTGGTTATCCCATGAAACCAACATCGCAACCTTGAATTTGGCTTCATGAGAATGCCCCAAATCATGGGGTTCACTCCTCCATGATGTGGAGATGGGTCATGTCCATCACATGGGCATGGATCCATCCTCCACGTGGCACGATCTCAGCCCTCGGTTTAATTGGTTTCCATGAATCAAATCATGCCATCATATGGACCCAATTAAATACCATATTATTAATCTCAATTAATCTAAGCCATCCATCACATGGATCAAGCCTAATTAATGGATTTCATATGTACATCTCATGTACAAAAGGTCTCTCTTTTGAACAAAAATTCTTTTCTCTATAATGAATCCTATTCATCAATTTCATGTTCTCTCATTAAGATTGAGTCAAACCCAATCCTAATTTATTGGTTATCTAATTTGAATTAAGTTCAACTTAATTCCCATTTTAACTTCATCCAAAATCTTCTTAATGCGTGTGACCCATTAGGTCCCTTGACACGTTGGTAATATCATGTCCCTAATATTGACCCTAAGGATGACTTGATCAACACCTTGTCCAAGTCAATTCTTTAACCAAATCAACTCTTTGATTAAGTCAAAGAATCCATGATTATAGATCATGAGCGGCCTCTAGCAAAGCATCATGACCACCAAGTGTTAAGGGTTTGTTGACGTGGTCATCAACACCTGTCCATGAACGGTTACCATACGATTCAATCCCTTCGTCACATATCCCAGATCAATCAGTGGTATGGAATGTGTCAACCATATAATTGATCTTTGTTTACTTGATCTCAGAAAAATTGACTCATATGAATTAGAATTTCGAAACCATTTCGAATTCCAACTCAACCTTGCAAGGATTTAACAGTTAATTTAATCCATCAAGTGGCCGTGGGATATAACCCTTTCTATCAAGGGAGACGAATCCTGTCTTGATCAAACACCACCTTCATGTGCTTCATATCATACCCAATCGACACTATATTTGCCACCCGTGGCTAGAGCGACGTTTGCATGTCGTCAAAGCATGATATTCCACATATAAGGTGCAATGAAGATCTCAAGTCAAAGGATCACTCGCACCATCATCAAAGATCAACCATCGACACTATATAGAATATCCATATGGGATCTCTGTGCGGGTCATCCAATGTATCGTTACAATAACGAACATCCACACACCATATCCAAGTATCTTCATACTTCAGCTTGCAAGATCAGCTGCACACCACAAGGGTGAAGATATGCAATGTGTGCTAGTCTCAACGGTGTTCGACAGTGTCCAATCCTGTCTACGCATCGACTAGGGAAGTTTAAAGAATCGAACCATAATGTGCAATTTTGGATCTCACAATTTGTAATCTCTATTACAAATTCCATATGCACAGTTGCATTCTTTTGGACTTTATCTCACAGGTAAAATATATCTAATATATATATGAAAAATACCTGGATAGATAAAGAAACCAATAAATTTGATTTGCATTCATAAAAAAATGTGTACAAACTAGCATCTTATCCAATTGGATCTACGCACACACTAACATGCATGAATCTGCACAGAGGCAGACATATATTTACACATGCGTGCATATATTAGATAGTTCAAATTGCTGCATCACATTTGGTGGTGCACAATAAGTTGCTTCAATAGATCATCACATTGGGTGGTGCACAGTGAGTCACTTCACTAGATCAACCTCAGGGATTTGGCTCAAACAGAACCCATTTATGATCCCTTGAGTGTCGTTGTGGCTTGTTAAGTGTTCCAGATTGTTTTGGAAGTTTTCTTGCTCAGCATTGTCAGGATTGAAATCGAGTTATAAATTGTAAATGGATTCAGTTGGATTGAAACATGGATTAAAATTAAGCATCATATGATTCTTGATATTAATGCATTGTTTGGTCAGATTTTACTTCTTTTTGCTTCATCTTGCTCTACTTGTCCCTAGCAACTTCACTAAAGGGCATTGTTCAGTGTAATATGAAATCTGCTAAACAAAACTTGGTACTATTAGATTCACCGTAGGATTTATGTTTCTTATCATCCAAATTGTGATATGGTAAGCATTTATGTTTCATGTTGTTTCTCACCTCATGTAGTCAAATATTAGATGTTGCGAGTGCTACTGAAGTTGAATTCCTTCACAAGAATCCAAAAGTCATGTCAGGAGTATGAAGTTCTGCTCTGCTCCCATAATCTTACACTTCCTCGGTCCTCTTTCTTGGAACTAGGTACTTTTTTTTAATATGATTGTGTGGGAGCATCTAAAATATTAACCAATTGAGACATGATGTTGATTGCACCATTTTTTTCTCCTTTTCTTTTGAATAAGGCTATGAATGTATTGTCCTGGTATTCTAAGATGTCGATACCTTTATTTTTTTTAAAAAAAATTAGATATTATATCTTATGCTCAATGAATGCTTCTCATTTATTAGAATTGTTGCCGCCGGGATCTGTCCTCCGACTCGTGCGCGATCGTTCCTGATCGGGCTTCCTCTTGGGTGGACCTGCACAGAAGTCCTCATGCGAGAGGCGTTGGGGTGGCCCTCCGTGGAAGACCCTCCGACGCTCAAGTCAGTGGGGATCGATGATCAACAAAATGAGGAGAAGGATCTCTCTGGGGAGTCCCTCCAGGGGCAGCCAATCGGGAGCTCTTGAGGAGCGCCGACGGCGGAGAAGGAGAAGAATAAGCGGTGAAAGAGAGAGAGTGAGAGTGAGCTATGTGCGGGGGCTTGTGCGTGTACCTGAGAGAATCTGGGAGTGTCTTACTTATAGGCAATCACTGAATTTGAGCCCCTTCTGGAAGGTTCAAAGGTTGTTTGGATACGGGGATGATTTGAATCAAGCTGTTATGAGGCCGGTGGGATTCGTATCTCGTCTGTTGGAGGATCGACGGCTGGGAGAGCTCTCTGATGGCTTGAGGTCTAACGACTGCATAGGTCCTAGGCCATTATCACATATCCTAGGCCACTCCTCGATATGATTTATCGTTTGGGATTCCATTACACCAGGCTTGGGCTCTCCCGCGCCAGGTTCGCAGAAGTGCGCATCGAGCTACGGGTTACTTGGGGAAGCCGAGCTATGGGTCGCTCTATGGATGGCTCGGGGAGCCGAGCTATGGGTGCTCAGGGAACCGAGCTATGGATGGCTCGGGGGAACCAAGCTATGGGTGGCTCGGGGAGCCGAGCCATGGGTTGCTCGGAAAAGCCGAGCTATGGGTTACTCGGGGAAGCCGAGCTATGGGTTGCTCGGGAAACCGAGCTATGGATGGCTCGGGGAACCGAGCTATGGGTTGCTCGGGGAAACCGAGCTATGGGTGGCTCGGGGAACCGAGCTATGGGTGGCTCGGGGAGCCAAGCTATGGGTTGCTCGGGGAAGCCGAGCTATGGGTGGCTCGGAAGAACCGAGCTATGGGTGGCTCGGGGAGCCGAGCTATGGGTGGCTCGGGGGAGCCGAGCTATGGGTCGCTCGATCGCCGGATCATACAAGCTAGCTCGTTCTTCATAGGCGCAGCGTAGTGAGTAGGGGCTGGGGCTGACCTTAGCCTGTTCGCACAGTTATCAATGCAATGGCCATTTTACCCCTCAACACATGCCCCCACTCCCTAGTTCGAAGCGTAGGTTCGGGCATAGGGAGTATAGACTTAGGTGGCGCAATCCGAACGGGGGGATCCGTATTTGGCTGCCTATGCAATGATGTCCTAATTAATGTTGCGTGGCCGTTCTGCCTTCTCGGGGTGGATTATCTTCCTTAGGGGTGAAGGCAACAATTGGGGAAGTGCCACATGGGAAATATCGATCTTCACGGTGCCTGCAGCGGCGGTTCCGGACGTCTTGGTTGAGACGCCTCATCTTCCCCTGAGGCAGTTTCTTTTGGAAAAATGGTGTTGTAGCGGTGCCATCCCTTTGCGTAGCGCTCTTTCGCTTTCCCTCAGAAAACTTCGTCTCCTCATTTTCTCAGTGGCCTTGCCCAACGTCTCTTTCGATCGAAGACATGGTGAGTCGAATGATCAGGCTTTGGAGGTGACCCTGGCGGATCTGGAGCGGATACGCCGCCTGTACAAGATTCCCCAGGATGTTATCTTGTTGCTCCCAACGACTGATGACAAGGTGACATCCGGATTGGGGGATGGAGCGTTCTGCTATGAGAAAGTTTGAGGGCAGGTCTCAGGTTTCCTCTTCATCCGCTGGTGCGGGAAGTGATGAGGTTCTACAATATATGCTTCACCATGGTGGCTCCCAACAGCTGGCACAACTGTTGGTCCAGATAGCAACCCAAGAGGAGGGATGAATTGGGTTTTTCAAAAAATTAAACTCTTTTGAAAGATAACCCCCAGCGGAAATAAAAACTTAGATTCACAGGTTTAAAACTAAGCAACTATAAATAGAGAGTTGAAGATAAAGAGACAATCACGACAAACACAAGAGATTTTATAGTGGTTCAGTGTACCTACACCTACGTCCACTCCCAAGTACCTCTTGGGTCCACACTATAATCAAACTGATTACAACAGAGTTGTTTTGCAAGCTCACAACTCAAACTTGTTGTTTTTCTGGGTGCACAACGAACCCAGCTGGTTTTCAAGGCTCACCAGCACAAAACCTAATACCACAAGCTAATGCTTGCTCAAGGCTAACAGCCTCAACTGAATCAATCACCAGATTGACCCAGCAAACAGTATTTGATTTTACAAAAACAAACTGCTCCTTCAATGAGCAATATACAATAATGAAACAATAAAAAGAGATTAGGAACCAAAGCCTGATTCGAAGATCTTGGTGGCTTCTTCCTTCTCTTCCTTTGAATGGATCTTCCCTTGAATATGCTCTTGAGACTCAGAAGATCAGAAAAACTAGGGCTTCTTCCTTCTCTTGAGATTTCTTCTAAATAGAACAGCAAAGGCTTGGAATCTCTTTCTCTTCTCTTGGGGAATGAGTATGATCTTTCCTTACAGGTTTTCCCTCTTTTCTTTTCTGATGGATCTCAAGGATTTTCTCTATTCTTTTCTTTTTGCCTCTTTCTTCTCTTCTTTTTGGATGCAATCAACCCTCTTCTTATAGATCCGATTAATCTACAAATAGTGTGAAACTATCCATTAGAAGCAAGTGTAAAAAGGATTAGATCCATAAATAACAATAGCCATTAGGATTAAAATAGATAAAGATAAAGTTTAGAGTCGTTCTGACAGTTCTGGAGCCGTGTCTGACATTCTGGAGTTGGCTCTAACTCGAAATTATTTAATCCGCTTGATCTGGAGTCGTCTTTGACTTTTTTGGGGTCGACACAAAATTCTTCTGGAGTCGACTCTAACAGTCTGGGAGTCGACTCTAAGTCGTGGCCTAAAATCCATCGTTCTGTTATTTCTGATAGAGTCGGCTCTCACAGTCCCGAGTCGACTCTAAGTCTATGCCGTTTTCTGGAGTCGGCTCTGTGATTCCATGTGTCGACTCTAATGTCTGCAGTCTTACCTTGACATTAGATTCAAACCAGAACTTGATTTTCCTATTGATTTTATCATCAATAGACTTATAATCTGAAAAACTTAATCAAAATCATTAGTAACATCAAATGTTATACTCAAATAGTTTGTTAATCATCAAAATCCTCAATTGGGTCAACAATCTCCCCCTTTTTGATGATGACAAAAACATTGAGTATATGCATTAAAAAATTCATTTGAATTGAGATTATAGACATTGTTAAAGCTTAGAGACTTCCTAATAGAGAATTTGATGCCAATTATTCAAAATGAATAAAATAAACAAAACTTGACATCAATCAAAATGATTTAACTTTTATATGGAGAAATTTATTAAGCTCCCCCTGCATTGAATAGCTCCCCCTATATAGATAACTGAATTCTTTAAAAAAAATTCTCTCTTTCTTTCTATTCTCAGAATTGTTCTTCATTTTCTTTCTCTTCATTCTCTTTTTCTGTATATTCTCATAATTGTTCTTCATATTCTTTCTCTTTCTCTTTCTTATATATGTCTTTCTTATATGCATATACACTTATCTCTCCCCCTTTTTTGTTATCAATAATAAGGTGAGTTTAAGAGCAATAAAGAATGTTATTAGAGCGAGAATGTTGATTCGAATAAACATAAGGATAGGAAAACTCATTCATTGACATTCAATCAAAGATAAATTTGTAATAAAAGTGTAATATTCATTCAAACATTTGTATTCCAAAGCAAGATCCATTACATGTATTCTAAAATGACAGATTTAAGTATGTAAATCCTAGATACATGCTAAGAAAGAAAGCAAGAAATCCTAAGATACAACCTAGGATTGAATATCAAAATCAAATATGCTTATACACAATTTTCTTTAAATGTCCAATCATTTCCATAACATCATCTTTTTGGGTCTTCTTAAAACTTTCAAGACAAGCTTCAATTTGAGAGACGGCAAGGTCGATATCTTTCTTCAGTTGACTGGTAGCAAGAAGATAAGTTCCAGAATCGTCTGCAATGCCTTCCATCCTTTCAAAAATTTTATGAAGATCAGTGCTAAAGGATTCGACGGAATTGCTAATTGAAAAAGAAATCATGTCAAGTCTTGAATTAATCTCATCCTTTAATTGATTGAACTTCTCTCTTAATTTACACATATCATTTGATCTTTGACTGTCATACTTAGCCAGTAAAGCTCTGAGCTAACCTATTTGCTCCTCAGAAAATCTTTCAGATGCCAATGCTGACTGATGTGGAAGTTGAGAGCTAGGTCCAGCTTCTAAGGGTCCAGCAGATGGTCCAGCAGAAGGTCCAGCAGAAGAAGGTCCAGCAGATGGTTCAGGAATGTCTTCTCCTCTGACTTCCTCAACTCTAACCTCTTCAGCTCTGGCCTCATGTCCTCTTTAATCCAGTTTTCATTTTCTTTTCTAAAGCCCATTCGGTGAATTGTAGAGACACTATAGTAATCTGTATGTCTTAATTTTCTTAGTGGCTCATTGTTCGTTATTAGATGGAGGGTTCATCCAGGTTTGAATTTGGTACCCTAATGGAATTCTTCCTGACAAGTCGTTATATGATAAGTTCAAGCGACTTAAGAAATCCAAAGCGGCCATGGTTTCAGGAATTTGGCCAGACAAATTGTTCATTGATAAATCAAGTGATTCCAACTGCATCATATCACCATATTTTGTGGTATTTTTCCAGTGAAATGATTCTCAGACAAGTTCAAGAAAATCAATCCATGAAGTTTTGTTACTTCATTAGGATCTCTCCAGAAAGATTATTGTTTGACAGGTCAATGCTTGTAACCAGTGAAAGCACGCTAGTGTACTCAAGCTCTATTCCTTTTGTAACCAACAAGAGACTCTCTTTGTAATATATGTTGCTATCATCTGAGAACTCCAGTTTTCCTCCTTCCTGTTTCTCAACCATGGCGGTAAAATTTTCAAAGGATGATGGCAGATGTCCTGAAAATTTGTTACATGCCAAGTCCAAAACTTGAAGAGAAGAAAGGCTAGATATTTGCATTGGGATATTGCCATCAAAAAAATTTGATCTTAGAGAAAGAACTTTTAGAGATGAGAGATTTTCTCCAATCCATGTGGGTATGTTTCCTGAAAACTGTTTTCACCAAGATCCAGTACAACCAACCCTTTACAAAGTCTCAAAAAGGAAGGAAATTGGCCGGATAAGTTGTTGTTTCTCATGTGCAAAGATCGGAGTTCCATAGGATAAGCCATTGTGCTAAATGAATCTTCTGGTCTTTTATCTTTTGGTACATCAAAGTTTCCTTCTTGTGACTTGCTCCAGCAATCCGGAAATCCTCCGGTTAACTCATTATTGGAGAGGTCAAGAACCTCCAATGAAGTCCCATTACAAAGGACTGTGGGATACTACCATTTATACGGTTGTGCGACAATGAAAGTACACATGAATAACTCTTTTAAAATAGCTTGAGGAAATGGGACCAGAAAAAGAGTTGTTGGAAAGAAACATATAACAAACGTTCAGATTAGGTAATGGTCCGAAAAAACGGTTGGAGGTCAAATCAAGTACCTCAATAAAATATCTCCCTCTAGAACTTGGTAGCTGCCCTTGTATACAATTATTGGATAGATTGAGGGTATCCATATTCCTATTCCACAACCATGATGGAATCTTATCTGAAATTCCAGCTTCAGATAGGCACAATTGTCGCAGATTTATCTGGGTTTCAAGCCAACCAGGAAAATTTGGGCCCACATAGCAAGAGCACATCAAATATAGGTAGCATTGAAAGGAGGAATCCAACTGTTACTTATAAGGGTCATATTCAAGGAGTTGTAAGATAGATCCAATAAAGACAATCTTGTGAGATTGGAAAAGTGCCCTTCAGTCAAGTACCCAGTGAAGGAGTTCGATGACACATCCAAATTTTTGAGTGCACATAGTTGTCCCAAACTTTCTGGGATCATCCCACTTAAACTATTGTTTCTCATGTCTATGCGTGCTAAACTTTGCAAACAGGTTCTCCCTCCAATTTATTATTATTAATGCATTTAGAAAATCCTTCTATAAAATATGTGATCTCGCCATTAATTCTGTTATTTGATAAGTCCAACCCCTGTAAATTGCAGAGCTTCGATATATTTTTTGGTATTTGTCCGGTAATGTTATTGCTTGACAAATCTAACCACCGCAAATGAACAAGGTTTTCGATAGCTTCTGGTATCCATCCGCTGATTTGGTTATGACAAAGACAATTCCTCCAGGTTGAGCATGCTTTCTACGTTTGCTGGAATTTCACCACTAATTTGATTGCCATCCAAATTAAGTACCTCAATTGGTTAAGATTCCCCAATATTTCTGCAGCATGCCCAGTAATTGGTTCGATGATAAATCTAAATGCTCCATGTGTTTATTAGCCCACGAAGATGGTGAAATTTCTCCGGTAATTTGGTTCGATATAAATCTACATACTTCAAACTGTTGAAATTCCCCAGCATATCTACACTTGATAAGTTGCCATGAATGTCACAATAACGGAGATGGAGTTCAACAAGGCTGCTAATATTAAGCAGCCAGTGGGGGATGGCAGACTCGAAAGCATTTCCAGAGAGATCAAGGATGGTGAGAGAAGTGAGGTTTACATACTGTAGGGTTGAAGGAATACCAGGGAGTTCAGTATCAGATAATTTCAAGACTAGCAGAGAAGGGTGCATGTTGATCTCATGAAGCCAATTCGATGCCTTGGAGAGGTTGACAGAGCTCAAGTCAAGGTATCTCAGAGAGGTGATTCCAGAGAGCCATTGAAGGTCATTGACTCGAAAGGCTCTCTGCCAATCCTGAAGATCTAGAGAGTGCAGGATTGAGAGATTTCCAATCCGGCGAGGAATGGTTCCAGTAAACCCAGCAAGGGAGAGGTTAAGGTATTCCAAGTGGATGAGAGAACCAATGAATTCCGGGATGGATGCTCCATCGAAGTTGTTCATGCTCAGATCCAAATACCTCAAATGTATCAAGCTAGATAAGGAAGGATTTACCTTACTTGGTCCTGCGGATTTTGCAGTTCCTTCCAATCATCATCATAAGGGTATCTGAGATTGAGCTTTACCACGTGGCCGGTGGTGTTGTTGCAGCCCACTCCCCTCCACTGGCAACAGCTTTGGCCCGTCCAAGAAGAGAGCCATTCATCAGGATCGTACATATCTTCTCTGATGGCAAGGAGGGCTCTCCTTTCGCTCTCTATGCAGCTGCCCCCCAAGTGGGAATCGCCAAGGCATAGAGAGAATGGGATGTCGACTCCAGCGCATAAGATGAACGCAATCAGCATCACCCGCTCAATAATGCGAGATCTTCCCTTGCATCCACCATTAATGGCCATGAGAGGAAGTCCTGAGACCAGCATAAAGAGATTGAAATGGAACACATAGGCCATGATGAGATGAGAGGTTGCATGAACGCTTCTCATCAGCGTCGTATTTATTGAAGGAGTTCCATGCCCAGTCATCTTGACTCTCACCAAGTCGTCTTGCCATCGGCGTATATTCTATGGTTCCAAAGGGGTACAGAACATATTTTAATAAACATAATATGTCATCATTTATCTCTAAAATTAAATAATTTATTAATATAATAATAAAATTATTCAACCATAGCTTTCTTTATTTATCTGATATTAAAATAATTCAACCATTCTACTTATAAATATAATCCAATTCTAAGCTATGAAAAGCAACACAATATACGATAAGCCTAACAACTTGGTAAGAATTCCTCTATACACAAACATCCATTAATAAATATAAATAATCATTAACATGCAATCGATCATCATATGCGTACTTTTCAATATAATCAATTTCCGTATCTCTATATCAATACTTTTCAATATAATAATTTTGTCTAGTATAATAGCTAAGGAGATTAAAACAATGCTCGCTATAACATGATCTTCATAAGTAACCTCTTGCTATCAACTAAGACTTCTAGTAACTTGGTAATCTCAAATAACGTGCTTTCAAATGTACAAGTTTCAAATCTCAAAGAACCACAAAGCCGGACTGAAGCTTATTGTAGCAAACCAAATAGATATGGCAAAACGTATGCAGTACTCAAGTAGTCAGGGCTTGGTTTTGTTCCAGTTCTGCTGTAGTTGATTTGTAGTCAACGTCTCACACCCAACATTGCAAATATGTGAAGCAGACTTCATGGAGATAATTTGGATTGAGGTGCAACTTTCTTTCCATTTTTTTCCAACTCCAAAGTGTTGTTCATAAGTGTTCCAAGAATTGTGTTACAATGAACATGTGCTACAACTATGCATGTGAAGTCATGGACCGCCCTGATCATCTGTGATAATATTATAAAAGATGTTGGCACCTTAACTGAGAATATTTCTTTCTCTTTCTTTCTTTCTTTCTTTCTTTTTTTTTTTTTTTTTTTTTGAGAAAAGTAATTGGTCTATGCTCAAGTCAAGTAAATAACGGCAGCCTTAGTGGATCTTGTTGTAAGTCATTATCTTCATGAGTCAAAATGATTGGCCATTATTTTTAATTAATTATGGATCTAGTTGGCCATTTTTTTATGGGTCAAGTAAACCACCGTATGAAGTGGTTGGCTATTATTTTTATGAATCTAGTACGTTGGCTTTTATCTTTATGGCCATGGAGTAGTTGGTCATTATGTTTATGAGTCAAGTAAATCATAGAATTTTGCTGCACATGAAGCTGCTAGGAAGCCTGCAATCATTTGTGCTGCTTGGTAATCAACGTCTTTTGAAAAGAAATCCATTGATGGTCCATCTATTCTTTATGGGTCAAGTAAACCTATATATATATATATATATATATATATATGAAGTGGTTGGCATTATTTTTATGGATCTAGTGGTTGGCATTATCTTTATGGATATGGAGTAGGCATTATTTTTATGGATCTAGTGGTTGGCATTATTTTCATGGATCTAGTGGTTGGCATTATCTTCATGGATATGGAGTAGTTAGCCATTATGTTCATGGGCCAAGTAAATCATAGAATTTTGCTGCACATGAAGCTGCAAGGAAGCCTGTAGTCATTTGTACTGCTTTGTACTCGACATCATTTGAAAAGGAATCCATTGATGGTCCATCCAATTTTATTAGGTAAGTGGAAAACGAGGATATTAAAATTTATTCCAACGAGATGACAGGAATAATTGTCGTTGTGCTGTGATAGCATGAACAACCATGCATTCAAGACAAGATCGGAAAAAGTTTCCAAATTATGTGATTATATATATCAAATCCTACAAGTAACACAGAATCATTTAAGGATGCCGATCCAGAAAACTTCATGCATATTGATTAGCTTTAACAACAAACGAAGGGGTCATAGACAAGATCCTACACATCTGTTACTGTAATTCATGTAGGGGTATGCAAGTGGCATAAAACAATGGAATAACAGATTGAAGTGGAATGAACAAGGGCTAGTTTAAATGCTAGCTAACAATGTATGATGGTGGCGAAAGATAAGGTGAGGACAGTGCAAGGAACTTGATCTCCTCATCCGATCTATAATAGGCAAGTGCAAGGAACTTAACTTGTCTTGGAATAAGCTAGTTCATCCGTTGTTATATAAAACATTCATTTTTCTTGTAATGAGAGTCTACTCATCCGCAAGGCACAATGTTGCACCAATTAATGATGATTCCGTAACTCACAGAAGGCACAAAGAAAATCATATCGAGTAGGAAACGGGTTTAAGCTTTTTAGAAGGCTCTTCACTGGGCAAGCACCAATTCATGGACAACATAAAAATAAGTACTGCTACGTACTGAACTAACTTATTCTTCAATATCTCAGCTATGGCATGTCGTTTAGTTATTCCACCGAGCCTCTGCAATAAGGTGGCAATTCCACTTCATCGAGATTGTCCAAATTTCAGACACACCTGTGCCGCATTGAAGCTTTAGCTTAACTCAACGTGATCCAACCTTAAACCAACACACCTGTGCCGCATTCTCAATCCTATCGAAGACTGGGCAAGTCTGTGCTGCATGCTAACGAATGATACCATATGACCAAATCGAACCATTCCAAGAATAGGACTTGGTAAAATTGTGGATAGGGCTCAAAACCCACATGCTAGCCTGTGTCGGGCTTCTCTCATCACAGCTACCTACCTTGTTCATTCGCTCAGCATATTTGTCACGCCACCAAACCGACGCCCAGCCCAATGTGTAACGTAACACGACCATATACCCTCAGAGCGAATCCTAAAAGTATACTAGACCTACTAAAATTCATAATTAGATAATATCATCATCAAAATTATATTCACATAACATCACAACAATAGTAACACCAAAATACCTACAATCATCTAGATAGCAGATTAAGTATCCTCAAAATAAATAGTAACATAAAGAGGCCTATATATATAATCATCCTCAAATACAAAAAAGGAATGCCACAACTAATCCATTACCAAATAAACCTTAAGATATTTAGGTCTCACTCCACTCCCAGAGTGCCTAGTCCCAAGTCAAGATCCACCATGAAATCATCTTTCTCTGAAAAAGGATAAAAAGAAAGTAATGAGCTAGATGGCCAGTAAGAACTTTACACATATCGATATGAACATGCTATAAAAAATGAATGATAATATAATAATACTACATATGCTAAGAATAATGCTGTTGTAAATACCATGCATGAAAACAAGTGTTGATGCAATATAAATCCTTTAATTCATTATCTTTTGTCTTTCCACGGCATTGGATTACATCACTGGATGCAATAACATCAAGCACATAGCCTCATCAACATCATGCATACAATTATATCAATACATCGACACAAAGAACATACAGACTAATAAATCTCATGCTAGTAGTCCATGTTTACTAACCTAAATTAGCGATATTTGCATGTATAGATTAGTTTCCATACTAATGCCACATATCATAAACCTAGTTAATATAGACCGGTTCCATGGCCCTTGACCCTACCTTGATACAAACATGTTTATGCTAGACTAGATTTTTGCCAAGTCTACCAAAACTAGTACCACATATCAACAGTATAAATACGAAGTGTTATAAACCAAGTCAGGTTATAATCTCAAACTATAACCAGATTCACATTGGGATTCCACAGCTACCCATCATGCACATGATACCATCTCTGTAGTATCACAGTGACTAACCTACATGCCCAGCATCATACCATCCCATATGTACATATCAACACCATAAACTCATCGTAACAAGATAGCTGATACATAATAGCATACATCAACCCCAAATCATGATATCATAGCACCATAAGTGTACAATCAAACAAGTTGGAAAAAAAAATCGTTTGTGCTGCACATGAAGCTGCAATGAAGTCTTTAATCATTTAGGTTGTGTTTGAAATTGGGGATAAGTCTGAAAAAGGTTAACTAAGGGGATGACTCATGTTTAACCATGAGTTATCCACTGAACTTATTCCCTAAGGAACCCAGGAATAGCTGGAGCTATCCCTTGAGGGCAAAATTATTATTTAAAAAAGATGATTATTCCCTCAGCTATCCCATGGATAAACTCTATCCATGGGCTAGCATTTTGGGATAGCTCCAGCTATACACTTATCAGGGATAGCATTTTGGGAATCAAAACTACCTTATGCTACTTTGTAATTGAGGGCATTTGGAAAGAAATTCATTTATAGTCCACCTAATTTTATTAAGTAAGTGAAAATAAAGATATTGGAATTTATTCCAATGAGACGAGAGGAAGCATTATCCTTGTGTCGTGATAACATGAGTGATCATGTGATCAAAACCAGAGTGGATAAGGTTTATAGGTGGAGCATAGCTTGAAAAGAAACCTTCTATATAACAATTAGGGTTTCATGGGTTCATGCCACCTTTTATGTGCTCAAATAATTGGTTTCAATTAGAGTGCTTTAATAATTCTTTAGGTGCTAATAATTAGGTAGCCAAACTTGCTGGTTATTTTTTTTAGTAATTATAAAAGAGATTGAAGATTATTTGTTAAAGCTTATGGGTTCAAATTAAGCACCTTATAGGAAATCTAATTCTAATCGAAAATTATTTGCAAAGCCTAATTTATCAAAAATATAAATAAAACAATTTATTATTGTCAGTTACTAGCCACTACTCTATGAGATAAGAAATTGATTAAATAACTTATGCAAAAATAATTAGCATGGACTAACTACATCTTGAATCAAGGATAATTTCTTAGCTAGAAATTACTATTTTTTGGGTAATAACTCCAAGCCTAAATTTTTGCATACATTAAATGACTTCAAACAGATGAGTTCTAATGTGTGATCTATAATTATAATAGAAAATTTCACTCTGCAGTGAATCTAATTGTACCTTATGCAATAATAGATGGTTTATTAATAGACGGGCTTGTCCCAAATCAAGTTAATGACAATTAATTCCATGCAATGCTATGTAAGGCATTTTGTTATCTATTGCTATCTTATCGATGACATCAACAGTTTTTCTTATGTTAGCTGTGGATATTTCTGGGCATCTTCCCCTAAACTTTATAGTGTAATCTGCTAAGTAATCAATTTCAAAATTAAAAGCTCTTTAATTCTGGTAGACTTCTATCGTACTAATCCTTCTTTCTTGCATAATTTGATTATAATTATTTAAGTCCTATTCAACCCTACCTCCAGTTGATTAATTAAATATTTATTCGAATCACAGCCAATTACACCAACTGACCCATTTTCTCTAATTTTGAATCCTGATTCGATCCAATTCCATCAATTGATCAATCTTAGGTTCAATTGAACAGCATTCCATTTGATTCTATCAATTAACTTGAACAGCATTCCATTTGATTCTATCAATTAACCTGAATGGGCTAACTAGAATCCAATCCACTAATGCACTTTAGTTCTCTTCTAACCCTGTACCTGTTCCATCTATATCCAAATTATTCATTCTCTTGTAAAGCCAAGCAAAGGAACAACCTTACTTGAACTAACAAATCATTTCAAAAGTTGGAGATCGAGCTTTATGACATGACAAGTTGCATTATCACAGCCCAAGTCTCCTCCATCTACAAAAATCCTAATCCTTCCAAGAAGATAGTCACTCATTGAGGCCTTTAATGATTGTTTTGATGGCAATGAAAGCTCTCTTTTCTATCTACCCATCTTCTTTTCGAAGAAAAGTGGATATCTCCCGAGAGCAAAATAAGAGCAGGGATAGCATAACTTGCGTTAAAAGAAATAATATATTTTTGTACCCACAACTAGCCATTTCAATGGTATTTAAAGGAACAAACATCATTACAACAAAGAAGGCAAGAAGGGTGGTTGGGGAGGCCATGAAAGGTAAGTTACCTAGTAGTTCAAAATTATGTCAGTAGTTCCATGATCCAAGTAATTCTTAAAGTACATTCATTCTGATTGGATTGAAATTTTCCTAGGCTGAATCTATAAATAATGAAGAATTATGATGTGTCAATCTGCATGACTGAAGTCTTGAGGGCATGCTGTCATTGCTCTACCATAACAATGGAAAGCTAGAAAAATGGGTTCTCTACAAGAAAAAGGATAAACTATATCTACAAGACCCAACAAATTGAATTATTATAGAAAACTTCAAAAAATATGATGTGCTCTACTAGCATGGTAAGTGGTTGGAAATTTGTGTTTGTTTTATATCATAATCCCTTTCTATAATTCAACCCAATTCTTTAAATGCAACAGTCTGTCTGAAATCACCAATCTAGGTTGGGTACTACTACAACAAATTTGGATGAAGAAAATATCTTGTTGAGCCATTCCAATAATTTTCAATATAATATAATACTACTTTACGTCTGTGTCCATGAGCTTATAATACTTGCATTGCATATTGATTGAGTAGGTATATTTCCAAGCTTAGTCATCTTCTTCGGAGTGAACTTAAATAAGGTATTAAGATCCCTTAAATGAGACATAGATAATAGTCTTCATTTTAGCAATGGCCCTACAATTATTTAGGGGTATATAATACTAACCGAGAATCATAGACTTAGACAACAGTAAATTTATAAGTGGATATGTATTCAATTCGAGTGGTGCTTCTATCTCTTAAAAATTAACTTAGTATTATTACTTGATCCACTATTGAAGTGAAATGAGCAAGCTTTGATGTATATGTGGTCAGGAAAAGTGGCTTAAGGATCTGTTAATAGATCATCCATTCTTGGTTTGACTAATTCAAGATGTCTTAGTTACTATGACAACTAAGTAATAGTAATAAACATAATGAATAGAATGTACTCTATTAAAATCAACTCCTCAAGAGATTTATGTTTAAACATCACTTAAAATCATTAGATTTTAAGTCAGATATTTGTGTCTATGATTATATGCTACTTATGCATATAATTGCCCAAGTTATGAATCACAAACTCAAGGTGTGTTATCGAGTGATCTTTCTTAAACATTTATACCAATCCATCTTTGTCCAATTAACTCTCTAGTATTTTTTCATGTAGCACATTTTTATTGCCTTATATGACAAGGCTAAGGAAGTTATCTTGAACTCTAACTCAATGATACAATTTCTAGTTTAAGGACACATCATAGTCTTTAAGGCTCACATGGTGACGGAGAGGGAATTTATCATATCACTCCCTAAATGATCGACTTTAGCACATGTAGCACATAATACATGTTACGGCAGAGCTCCCACTTAATGAGTCATGTCAATCTCAAATGCCATACAAACTTAAGTCGAGATATTACAAAAATGTCCGACCTGAGCACTCACACATATGCTCATGTTCGATTTCATTAGGCTCTAAATGGATTTGTGGACATTTAAAATATATGGATTTAAATCTTATCTCAGTTTCAAATAAGGCAACATTACTTCCAGTTTATGCACCTTGCGATATTTTCTACTACTCATGCAGCTTTTCTTGCAACACATGCACTTTTCATGTTTCACACAATATGTTCATCTTATCCTAATGTCGCCACTCAAGTATCAATTGTGGTCAGTCTTTTCTCATCCTACTCATCACAAAAGTGTCAAGGCAATTACTCAAGTAAGTTAGCTAACCTGAGCCTTTGACATTCATACACTCACGTGTCTTATGCCATCATATTTATGAGATACATCATAAAAGGCAATGAAACAAACATTTTATTTCAACAATATCCAAAGTATAACCCTTATTAGTCAACTTTTATGTAGATCCAAAGTCCTCACATGGATCTAGAATATATCTTTACAATAGACTTAGTCAATGGGTTAGCTACCATTCTTCTAATAGAGATATGCTAAAGGATGACTTCACCTTTCTTAATCATGTCTCGAATATAGTGATATCTTATATTAATGTGCTTCATTCTACTACAATATTCTGAATCTTTAGCATATTGTAATGTTGTCATATTGTCAAAATAGATCTGAATAGGTTCACAAGCATTGGCTGTAACCTCAAGATGACTTAAGAATTTCTTCAACTATACTACCTCCTAAACAACCATCAAGCAAGCGATATATTCGGCTTCCATAAGAAAGAGGGTGATACAATTTTTCTTCTTACTGCACAAAGAAATAGCTCTTCCTCCTAGGATGAACTAATATCTTGAGGTAGTATTTTGCTCGTCTCTATCACCAGCCTAATCCATATCACAAAAGTCTTTTACTCTCAAGTCCCTTCTTTGTTAGCATAGGACGAGATTGCAGTACCACGAAAGGAACGAAATATTCTTTGAACTACTTCCCAATGAGTGGATCTCTAATTAATTTGGTATTAACTAACTAAGCCGATTATAAAGCAAATATCAGGGCAAGTACATAACAGAGCATACATCAAGCTTCCCACTGTACTAGCATAAGGAACCTTTCTCGCTTCTTTTTTTCCACATTTGTCTTATGGTACTAATTGAGGCTCAAAGTAAATCCTTCTCAATTGGTGTGTCAATGGGTTTCAAATAGTGCATCCAAAATCACTCCAGATTTTCTCAGCAAAAGTTTCTTAAGACAAATCAAGAATCTTCTTAGAGTAATTTCTTAGGATTCTCACTCCAAGCACATAATTCACTTCACCTATATTCTTCATCTCAAAGATAGAGAACAATTACTTTTTAGTAACATTGATTAATCTTATGATATTTCTAGCTAAAAGGATATCATTCACATACAATAATAAAATCAAAATTTCATCTTCTGATTTCTTGATGTACACACAATGGTCTTCTTCAATCATGTTCAAGCTAATCGATGTAATAACCTTATGAACTCTAAAATATACTAGTAGATGATTGCTTAAGACGATATATAGGTCATTTCAAGTGGCACACTTCGCTCTCCTATCCTTTGACTTCAAAGCCAATAGGTTGATCCATATAGATCTCTTTGTCTAATCCTCCATTGAGGAATGCTGTGTTGACATCCATCTAATGTAGTTCCAAGTCTAAATTGGCTACAATAACTAGAACTAAATGAATAGAGGCAAACCTTACCATGAGAGAATATCTTTTCATAGTCTATACCCTTATTTGAGTATAGCCCTTCGCTACGAGTCGAACCTTTTACTTATCAATTGATCCATCTGCCTTATGCTTTGTCTTTAGGATTTAGGACTCACTTGTTTCCTATCAATTTGCACCTAGATGGAAGATCAACCAACTCTCACACATGGTTTTTAGCTATCGATTCCATCTCATCCTTCATGACTGCGAGTCACTCATTATGAGTCGGTGAAGCTAGCATTTCCTATTGATTTGCGTCTACATGGAAGATCAACCAACTCCCACACATGGGTTTTAGCTATCAATTCTATCTCATCCTTCATGGCTGCTAGCCACTCATTACGAGCCAATGAAGCGAGCAGAGCAAAAGAAGTTGGCTCATCTTCTTCTAGTGGAGTGCATGAGAACACATCCCCTTCAATTTCAAAATGATGATATAGTATACTTCCATGTTTACTTCTCTACAATTGTAAACTTGGGTCTTAAGGGCTATTTTCTGGTGATGTGCTAGTTTGTGCGCTCCCATAGGGTAAGCCACTTCCACTGTTTATGGTGACTCTTGGAAAGGGTTGTGATTCCCCTCCTTTGCTAGAGATACGGGTGGAGTCCTCTTATAACTCATAAAACTTCAAGTCCTTTCTTACTTCACTAATACTCAGAGATTCATCCTATATGAATTTTACATCTTTGGACCTACTTCAGTCATTCCTCTATCAGGATATTCATCATATATCACGTAATCTTTAAAACTCTTAGGATACCTAATAAATACCTTTGTGCTGGCCCTAGGCCCTAGCTTTCTTAACCTATAGGAGGTGTTGTGAACAGATCCTGCTAAGCCTCATAAGCGCAAATAATTCATACTAGGTTTGCGCCATATCAAAGCTCATATGGAGCAATGGGCATCAACTAGGCATGCAATTAAGGGTGTAGACAGCAGTCAATAACACATCTCCTTCAAAACTTATTGGTAGATTTGCTTACATCATCATTGACCTAACAATGTCCAATAAAGTCGTATTCCTATGCTCTGTAACTCCACTTTATTGCTGTATTTCAAAAATTGTTAGTTGATCCCCTTCTCCTTATAGAGCCTTTTAAATTGCTCAGAAAAATATTCGCATCCTCTATCAGTTTGGAGGGTCTTCAAAGTCCTCTCCTTTTGATTCTCTACTTCTGCTAAAAAGCGTTTGAAATAGTCTAATACTTCATAGCAGTGGGAGATCATATACACACCCCAACTTGTGAATAATCGTCTATAAATATGAGAAAGTAAGAGGCGCTATACCATGCCTTGACATATATAGGTCCATAAATATCTAAGTGTACTAGCTTTAAAGGTTGAGAGGTCCTATAAGACTTACTAAAAGTTTTTCTAAATGCCTTTCATACTAAGCAAGGCATACATATAGAAAGACCTATTTTGCCAAGAGGTCCCAATGGCCCTTCTTTTGCTCATCTAGACATCCTATCTTGGCCCACATGGTCAAGTCTAAAACATGCCATCTCAATCAAGTCTAGCATGCCATCTCAAACTATCATTCTCTGCAGGAAAAGAAACACACATAAACAAGGAGTTATAATAACTAAAATTAACATCAAGTCTAAAGAAACCATTCAATAACTATTCACAAAAGAACATATCACCAACCAACTATACATTCATTTCATTTGTAGAGAAATAAAAAGCATAACCTAAGGCCAATAGGGAAAGTTGCTACGCCCAACACTTGTTTGCGTAAACCGTTCCTAAGCGTAATATGTTGGATATCCATCTTTATTCACTGAAAATCCATGTAGCCAATTCAGTCCTTCAATACATGTTTGGTCACTCTCGTATCTTTCTAGGTTCAGTGCAATTACGAGCCAAATGTTCCTTTATTACACAGTTGTAGCATCTCATCTTTGCTACATTTCTCTTGCCTTGTCGTTAGTCCCATTAAGGTTTGACAATCCTTTTTTTCTTTTTTAGGCCCCTTCTAGCTTTCCCACCTATCATACCCCTTTTCTTATTTTTGGGTCTTGAAGGCTCAACTTGAGTTACAAAGACCACAAAGCAGCTGGTTGCCATGTGTTCAGCCTTCAGGTCCAAATGCTAGGAAATGTCATCAAAGCTCTTAATACGCTTACTATAGTCATCAAGAGCTTTATCTAACTTCACTCAAGGTTAAGCAAAGAATATATCATTGTCAGTACATGATGCTCATCTGTCAGCTTCTCATAGCTCTCAGATCTCTAATCATACTGTTCATAGCACGAAGATGCTTAGACATGGAGTAACTAGGATCTTTAGTGTACTACATAACTTTAAGTTCAAAGCATACAGTCTTATAGCAGAAGTTTGGCCATACTTATGATTCCACATGGATTGGGCCATGAAAAAATTTTTAAATTCCCCAATGAGAATATTGTGCATGCTGCTCAATATAGTAAAGCATGCATAGTGATTTTTGTTAACCAAGTTCTCATAAACCTCTTAGTCATGACACTACTAGGCAAAGTTGCTTTATTCAAGCAAAGTGATACAAGAGGTGAGAGTTTCTAAGACTTCCAACTCTGAAGTATTGGAATCTTTTTATGCCACATATCATAATTTTATCCATTTAATTTTTCACCTCTATTTACAATGGTCCTAAGGTCATCACTACATTCATCTAAACAAGGTTTGGGCATTAGGCACATGTCATAGTTTATATTATTGTTAAAATTAATTAGGTTTTGGATACTCTTTCTCATAAAATGAGATGAAAAATTTTGCTAAGCTCATAATCATCACCAATTTAGAAAGATTGAATATATAATCTAATTATTTTCTACTTTAGAGATTTTACCCCTAATTCCACAAAAATAATAATGCAACTTGAAACAAATCCACATGCAGCATTAGGGATGAATATATTAATATGAACATATCATATAGTAAAAAATATATTACCATGAAATAAACTAATTATAAAGGTAATCAAAAACTTAGCACTAAGCATAAATTTCATTCTAGCAAATTTGATTAAAAAAATGCATAAATATTAATCATGCACTAACAATAAATAATTATGCGCTAGCATTAACCATTTATACATAAAGCATAAATAATTATGCCTCGAATTTATTTTTAAGTCAAAATGGCATAAATACCATTTATACGCAAAGCATGAATAATTATACCTTAATTAAAAAATTATGATAAATTTTCTAAATTTTTTAGCAAATTTTTCTGATTTTTCTGCAATTTCAACAAATTTTTTTGGTTTTCTATAATTTTCAGCTAATTTTTAAAATTAAAAAAATAGAAAAAACCTTTTCTATTTTAAAAAAATAGAATCCAAGGAACCAAGGAGGGCTAATGGTTAATTTTATAGGAAAAATTAACAAAAGGTTCCTACCGTTAATTGAAATGATTTAAAAACATTTTAAAAGGTAAAATTAACACTAGGTCCCTAGGAGCTTAAACGATTACCAAAATGTCTCCTCAACCGGAAAATAAAAAAAAAACAGAAAAGATATGTGGCATGCCATGTTAGGGGACCCACTGCCACATGGGGTGCGCAATGCCACATGGCCTCCACATAGGTTGCCCTGTGAGCATTCACATGGTGCGGGCCACGTCGCTCAGACGTGCCCACGTCAGTGCGCACGTGGTTGCCATATCAACATAAGAGCGGAAGCGATGATGACTTGTCTCGTCGGAGATGCTGGATCGCCGAAGATAGGGAGCTACCAGAGTTCTTGCTTCAGTCATACTCCTGGCTACGCTGCTCGCAAAGAGAGGTCTTCGGATAACTTGTTTCTGTTCTCATCTCTCATTAGGGAGAGGAGTTTTAAATCCTCCTCTACTCGCACGCCATATTAGTGGCGGCAAAGAGAGCCGTTCTTAATTACCATTGTGAGTGCATATATAGCCTGGCATCAATGCTAGGCCAGGGGTCAACGCTAATGATGGAAATTGTGAAGATATTGTTGAATTATGCTAGCAGAGAAGCATGAAACTAGAATCATTGTTCATGCGACTAGACGTTGTTGTATCCAAGAAGTTATTCAATTGCCTTGATGATGGCGACGACAAATTACATGAGCTGCCCTTGGTAGATGATGGATAACAATTATAGCAACTTATTCAAAACCCTGATGGCATTTGAGCTTGTCCTTTAGAGATAGGATCTGGACACGTGCGCTTGCATGTGATGTTGGGACTCCTCATGAGTTTTGTCATGGCCTTCTACATGCTAAAAGAATTTCCTGACTCAAGAGGCATGCTAAGACCAAGGAGCAACAACATAAAGAAATTAATTGGTACGAGTGATTCATTGGGAACTAATTAAATTGGTGGCCTAGCATGAATATACGGAGGTAGCTGGCTTATAGATGTCCAAGAAGATTAAATATTTGCAATGTTAGGATGCATCATAAGAAGCAACAATTTTAAAAAAAATTGCCAAAAATAGCATAGATAGATTTTGCCACGGACTACTTTCAAAAGGCTCGTCATCAAGTAGGCCTTTCGGTATAAGTTGAATCACATAAATCAAATATTTAGATGATAATATTATGATCAAAAGAATCAAACTTGCATTTCATGGACTATAGACAGATCCCACTCTATTTAGGCTGCTAACGGTGAAGAGTCCATGGTTAGTACAGTTTGGATGATAAAATTTTTGTTGTTAGTTAGTTTTCGAGCTTGAGTTAACCTAGGAGCCTTTGGACAGCAGTTAGTATGCTATGGATATGCAATTCATAGTATTTGAGTCACCATTAGATGACTTTTAGTATTCATGAGTTCTCCATTTTGTTTCTAGAAACATTCTTTTACAAGTTCTTTTGAATTGTGATTAATCTCTAACAGGTCTCATGAGTTTTTACTAATGTGTAAGGACCCCAGAACACCATAAATACATTTGTACTCTCTTCTTTTTGATCACATTGGATTAAATTAAAGTTTGAATCTTTGCTTGTGAGCATCCTTGATGGTATAACTCTACTTTCCTGTAATGCAACCATATAGTAACCTTCATATGAATCAAAGATTTTCTTTTATTGTGACTATCGAGGCCTTAGATAAAGTTAGCGCAATGTAAATGAATAGGTAGGAAGCCAAAGTGAGACTCGTAATACGTTGGTCAAATTAAGAAGATCAATGGATGAAAATCCAACTAGTCATCCTAAATTAGATTACCTTCCATTATTCTTTTTCTTGCTCTCTATTTCTAATTTAGATTCAAAATTTTTTTATTGAAAAATAATTTTCTAACTATTTTCTTTATTTTATTGACTAAAAAAATTTAAAAATATAGGAAATTATTTTGTTTCATTTTTTAAGTTCTAAAGAATTTTAGTTCTAATCAAATGTATCAAAAGGCCTTTTTAGGTCCTAACAAATTATCTTAAGAGTTTTGCACTATAGGTTATCCCTTACTCGCAAGCATTCTATATCTATTGTTTTCACACTCTAATTAGGCAAATATTTTGGTTTTCACATCCTCACCAACGATTCTATCTTGCACTAAATTTGTTATCAAAGCAAAGCAGGTTATTGTGAAGCCCTAATTTTAGAAGTCCCAAGTTTTTTTTTTTTGGTACAAACGGTGATTTACACCAGGTCGGGTTAGACCCATTACATCAGAGACTAATAACTGGGACAATATCAGAGGGCAATGGTCTCCCGGTCTCCATCTCCAATAACCAGAATGAGATGCCACCCTGACAGCAATCCAGTCCGCAACAGCATTGGCTTCACGATAGACATAGCGAATCTGGATGTTAGGAGCTTCCAAAATCATAGAGCGGATGTCACATAATAATGGGATAGAAGTCAAGTGGGAATTGTGCTTCTGTCAGATCTATCAAATGACAGTAATGGAGTCACCTTCAATGATGAGGCTGCGGGTGCCCAGGGTCCGAATAGTATAAGATATACCCGCCCAAGCCACATAGAGCTCGGTCAGAGGTACCAAGGAATCAAGATTACCAAAACTCCCTGCCGCCAGCATCATACCATCCGCATCACGAATAACATAAGCTGATCCAGCGCTCCTACCTTGGACACTCCCATCAAAGTTAATTTTAACAAACCCTGGAGGAGGGGGCTCCCAAGAAATAAAAACCGTACGCCATTTCGCTGTCGCAGCAGCAGGGGAGACCTAGTGTCCAAGATTCATAAAATCAAAAGACCCTGATGGGAGGAGTACTCAGCATAAAGGGATGTAGCCGCCCTGAGAACCCTGCAAGGAGGATGAACCATGTCCGAGAACATAATCTGATTCTGGGAAAGCCATATCTAATAAGCAATATAAGCCCATAAAGAACCCCGCTGGTGAGTACCCCATCCCAATTCCTGCTTCAGCAGTCTCAGGAAAGAAACACTGTGGGAGACAGAACTGTCCACCCAGGGACAAGCACCTGAGAGTTGCCAAATCTGTCTAGCCCTAGCACAATAGAATATAGTATGATCAGTCGTTTCTCCTCAGTACCACATACTGGACATATGGGCAATATGCTCA
This sequence comes from Calamus simplicifolius, assembly GCA_900491605.1. NCBI lineage: Eukaryota > Viridiplantae > Streptophyta > Magnoliopsida > Arecales > Arecaceae > Calamus > Calamus simplicifolius. The sequence continues at coordinate 12,771 of UESW01004178.1, read as the reverse complement.
AACCCCAACGCGAGAGAAGGGAGCAGGTAGGAAAATTTCCTGAGCCAGCTTCCAGATGAATAGTCTCACTATAGGGTGAACAGGAAGATGCCAAATCCAATCCCTATCCCTCGATTCCTGATGATAGGCTCTGAAAATAGACAGGAGGCCCTCATGGGAGCACGAGACAAGCAAGATCTCCTCCACACCCTGGTATTTGTACTAGCACCCGAAGATAGAGGGATGGAAAGAATGCGCTAACAAAGCTCAGTCCCAAAAAAACTGGCCACCCGAGAATATAACCAAGTAGAGCAATCCAAGGAAATAAAGTCACTAACATGCATACCATAAGGAATGTCAGGGCTAACAAAGGTCGGCCACCGAGACAGGGGGAGGTCAGTAATCCATGCATCCTGAATGGCATCCACCGATGTACCATCCCTAATCATCCAAGAGGTACAATCCAGGATAGTCGAAGCATATCGACATACCTCTTTTCAATAAAAAGAATGCTCCCGATTAGACTGAGAAAGAGTGGAAGAGTTCCAGCTACCATACTTGGCACGCATGAAGGAACTCCACAAACAATGCAGATCAAGTAGGAACCGGGAGGCATGCCTAGCTGTCAGAGCCTCTCTTCTGACCAACAGCGACCGGATACCAAGACCACCCTCAGCCAATGAAAACAGACAATATCCCAAGCCAGAAGATGAACACCGTGGCCATCCTACATCGAAACCCAGATAAAGTCCCGAAAGTATCTCTCAATCTTCCGCAGACATGTCACCGGAATAGCGGTGTTAGATAATAGATAGCCAGACATCGAGGAGAGCACAGAATGGATCAGAGTAATCCGCGCCATCATAGAAAGGCTAAACACCTGCCAGCCATCCAGACGATCTCGGATCCGCCTCAGCAGAAAACTAAAATCCAAGCACCATGGCCGTCTCCCAGTAATCGGAATCCCCAAGTAGGACATCTGATCAGACTGAGTAGGAATCCCCATAATCTGAGATATAGACCTCATCAAAGTAAGGGTCATCCTCGGGCTGAAGCAGATCAACGATTTGCTAAGATTGATACACTGACCCGAGGCACGACAGTAGGAGTGAAGAATGGACACAAAGATGGTGGCATTACAGGTAGAAGCCTTCCCCAACAGGAGATAATCATCAGCAAAAAGTAAGTGAGACAGCGAAGGGCCAAGGGGCCCCGCAGCATATGGGTCAATAGCTGAAGTCTGCGTTGCCAAAGAAAGCTCCCGGGATAGAGCATCAGCAGAGAGAATAAACAAGAATGGAGAAAGAGGACATCCCTGTCTTAGACCAATCGCCGAGTGGAAGAACTCCGTCCGACCCCCATTAATCAGGCGAGAGAAAGATGGCCTCTGGACATACCATCACCCAATCAATAAAAACCTCATGGAATCCAAACTCAGGCAGAGTACTATAAAGAAAATCCCACCTCAGTCTGTCATAAGCTCTCTCCATGTCAAGCTTGATAGCGATGAGGCACTGACGTCCCAACGCTCTGTGAAGGACATGCATAAACTCCTGAGCCAACAGGGCGTTGTCCGCGATACTACGCCCCCAAAGAAAAGCACCCTGCTCCTGAGAGATAAGTCGAGGGATAACCAAAGCCATCCGAGTCACCAAAAGCCGAGCACAAATTTTATATAAAGTGGTGCATAGACTAATAGACCGATAATGCATGGGAGAGGAAGCATCAGGACGTTTGGGCACCAAGGTGACAAGAGTCCGCTTCCAATCAGAAGGAATATGAGTAGCCAGAAAGATAGACTAGATAGCCGAGACCACATCTGGAACAATTATGTCCCAATAATGACGAAAGAATAAGAGAGGGTACCCATCAGGGCCCGGGGCCTTGTCAGGACCCAGATCCCATAAAGCGAGACGAATCTCCTCCATAGAGTAAGGCCTGATAAGAATATCATTCTCCACATCAGAGACCTTGCATGAAGGCAGAACAGGAGAAACTAGGAACCCAACCCCCGACATCTCAGTCCATCTGGTCTGAAAGAAGTTAATAAGCTGATCCCTGATTGCCTGCGGATCCTCGACAGAATGGCCCTCCTCATCATGTATACGTTTGATGCGATTCATCGACCGGCGCCGTAAAGTAGTCTGATGAAAGAATCTCGTATTACGGTCCCCCTTCATAATCTACTGAACACGAGACCTTTGCCTCCAATAAGTTTTCCGCTGCAACATCAGAGAGTAGTGGATAGCTAAGGTGGATCTGAGAGTAGACAGATCCACATCAAGGAGAAATCCCTCTTGATCCTCCTTATCTTACAGAGAAGAGATAATAGACTCTGCCTGTTCAACTTGCCTCAAAATATTCCCCACCTCCCTCCTATTCCAGCTAGAGAGCCTGCGGCTGGCAAGAAGCAGACGTCTAAAGTCTGTATGCAACACTCTCTCTGACTGGCATCCGCCAGACCTGAGAAATGATATGCCTCGCTGAAGAATAAAAGGTCCAAAACTTTTCAAACTTAAACTGTCTAGATCGCTGTAGAGGCACATCAGTAGAAATAAGGATATGACAATGATCAGAACCAATTCTTGGTAAATGAGTACCAGTAGCAGACGAAAGAGATGAAGCCAATTGGCATTAGCCAAATCCCTATCCAGTCTCTCCCAGACTCTAGTAGAACCCTGACGATTATTGCACCAGGTGAACTAGGGTCCAGCAAACCCCAAATCTAAAAGACCCGCTGAGGCAATAAAATTCCTAAACTCAACAATGTCCAAGGAATCAACAAACTGTCTACCTCCTCTCTTCTCGGAGGCCCCCACAATACAGTTAAAATCACTAGCAATGAGGGAGGGAAAACCCCGGCGAAGGAGCAAAAGGATCTCATCCCAAAGCACACGGCGAGCCCTAAACTCAGTGCTGGCATAAACTCCAGAGAGCAGCCAAGGTGCAGAGGACCCTTCCGAAACAACCAAAGCCACCTGCTGACCACAACCATGGAAGGCATCCACACAAACTTTATCCGATCTCCAAAGCACCAAAATGCCTCCAGAAAACCAACTGAGTTAATAGCATAAGAATTCCACAGTCTAGAAATCTACCTCTGGAGGCGATTCAGACTATCCCCTGATAGACGAGTTTTCGTCAAAATACAGATATCAAGGTTATGAAGCTGCTGAAGCCTCCCAAAAGGGGACCAGAATGAGGGTTTCAAGGCCCCTCGAACATTCCAAACAAGAATCTTCATTTAGAAATTTGAGATAGAGGGACCCCTACAGTGTCCTCAGTCACCTGCTCACCAAGGTGATCATTAAGCAGCATGAGACCCTCAGGTCCGTGGACAGTACACTCATCCATCCTTGAGGAATGCATAGCCTCGACAATATGATCCTTCTGGATTGCATCCTTAAGAAGGGCAATAGCCGCGTCATGGTCTGAGCCGACCGAACAAACCGGCTGGGCTGAGAAGTCCCAAGTATTTGATGGCATTGTCAAGGTATTAGCTGTCATCCAATGACAAACTTAGTACCATTCATTGTAACCAATGGCACTAACCCTTTTGATCATTTAACTTCCAATACCAACACAACTTTTGTTAGTTTGAATTTAACCACACCACCAACTAGTACAAGCAACTAAGAAATGGTAGCAAGTTTATAGAATCTATGCTTCACCATCTTCTTTAATATCAAATATATCACAAATTATTACAGAGACATCAACAATCATGTTGAGCACCTTGAGGCAAGCATGGCTAAGATGATAGGCACCATGAGGTGGACAAAACAACAATTGCAAACATCGAGCCTTAGCTAAGCCACCCATAGCTTGATGCTCACATATCTAATTCTCCAAGATATGTGAACTAGTAATGATGATAATCATTTGCAATACCTCTAAGATAAAATATTTAGATCGATCTCTAAACAACTTCATTCAAATTGAATTCTCTATTCAAAAATTCATTGGCTCTTGCAAGGTTTGATATGACTTTGCTGACCATAATATCTCTCACACTATAAGAAAATTATGAAAAGTGCTCGGTGACAAACTTTGTTTGAACTACTAATTCAAACTTTATCCTGCAATGTCAATTATAATAAAACAAGTCTCGGTGACAAACTTTGTTTGAACTACTAATTCAACATGGGTAAACATGCACTATAAGAAAATATTGAAATAGCGATGCAAATTTAGCGACGCATCATTGCGTCGCTAAATTGCGACCACTTTGCGATGCCTCCGTGACAACAAAACATTGCAACGCAATTAGCGACTCAATAAATCAAAAAAAAAAAATTAATTTTTTTTATTTAGCGACGCAAATAATGTGTCGCAATATTTTTAAATTAATTTTTTATAAAATATAAAATGGAAAAAAAATATTGCGACTCAACTCAGTGCGTCGCAATATTTTTAAAAAAATTTAAATATGTTAAATAGCGATGCATTAGCGACGCAATAAACTAGAAAATTAAAAAATTATTTTTAATTTAGTGATGCAACAATTGCATCGCAAATAATTTAAATAAAATTAATTTTTATAAAATATAAATATGAGAAAAAAATATTACGATGCAACTCAGTGCGTCACAATGTTTTTAAAAAAATTTTATGTGAAATAGCGACTCATTAGCGATGCAATAAACCAGAAAATTAAAAAATTATTTTTAATTTAGCGATGCATTAATTGCATCGTAATTATTTTAAATAAAATTAATTTAATAAAGTATAAATATAGAAAAAATAATTGCGATGCAACTCAGTGCGTCACAATGTTTTTAAAAAATTTAATTATATTAAATACGATGCATTAGCGACACAATAAACCAGAAAATTAAAAAATTATTTTTAATTTAGCGATGCACTTATTGCATCGTAATTATTTTAAATAAAAAAATTTTATAAAATAAATTATGAGAAAAAAATATTGCGATGCAACTCAGTGCGTCGCAATATTTTTAAAAAATTTAATTATGTTAAATAGCGACGCATTAGCGACGTAATAAACCTAAAAATTAGGAAAATTATGTTTTAAAATTACGACGCACTTGTTGCGTCGCAATTATTTTAAATAAAATTTTTTATATAATATAATTATTAAATTAAAAAATTGTGATGCAAGCCTTTGCGTTGCAATGTTTTTAAAAAAATTAATTATGTTAAATAGCGATGCAATAGCGATGTAATAAAATAGTAAATTAATAAAAATAATTTTTTTTAGCGACGCAAGTATTGCATCACAATATTTTTAAAAAATAAATTTTATAAAAATATTAAAAAGAATTATGAAATAAAAATATTGCGACGCCGAACGGATCGATCGCGACGGTCCGATCCCGGTCGTCGCCGACCGGGATCGATCATGGCTTCGATCGAACTCAATCGTCGGGTCATCGCCGATCGGATTGATCGCGACGGTCCAAGATCGGTCGTCATCGACCGGGATCGATCATGGCTTCGATCGATCGCAACCGTCAGATCGTCGCCGATCGGACCGATCGCAACGGTCCGAGATCGGTCATGGCCGATCGGGATGGATTATGGCTTGGATATCGATCGCAACCATCGGATTGTCGGCGATCGGACCGATCGCCATAGTCCAAGATTGGTCGTGGCCGATCGGGATTACGGCTTGGATCGATCGCAACCGTCGGATCGTCACCGATCGGACCGATCGCCGCAATCCGAAATCGGTCGTGGCCATCGAGATAGATTAGGGCTTGGATCGATTGCAACCGTCGGATCGTCGGCGATCTCGGACCGATCGCAAAGGTCTGGGATCGGTCCTGGCCAATCGGAATCACGGCTTGGATCGATGGCAACCGTCAGATCATCGCCGATCGGTCCGATCGCCGCAGTCCGAGATCGGTCGTGGAAGATCGGGATCACGTCTTGGATCGATGGCAACCGTCGGATCGTCGCCGATTAGTCCGATCGCCACGGTTCGAGATTGGTCGTGGACGATCGGGATCACGGCTTGGATCGATCACAACCGTCGGATCGTCGTCGATTGGACCGATCGCCACGGTCCGAGATCGGTCATGGCCGATCGGGATCACGACTTGGATCGATCGCAACCGTCGGATCATCGGTGATTAGACTGATCGCCACGGTCCGAGATCAGTCGTGGCCGATCGGGATAAGGGTTTGGATCGATCGCAACCGTCGGATCATCGCCGATCGCCACTGTTCAAGATCGGTCGTGGCTGATCGGGATCATGGCTTGGATCAATCGCAACCATCGGATCGTCGACGATCGGACCGATTGCCACGGTCCGAGATCGGTCGTGGCCGATCGGGATCAGGACTTGGATCGATCGCAACCGTCAGATCGTCGGCGATCTCGGACCGATTGCAACGGTTCGGGATCGGTCGTGATCGATCGGGATCATGGCTTGGATCGATTGCAACCATCAGATTGTTATCGATCGGATCGATCGCGACGGTCCGAGATTGTTCATCGTCGACTGGAATCGATCAGGGCTTGGATCGATCGCAACCATCGGATCGTCAGCGATCTCGACCGATCGCCACGGTCCAGGATCGGTCGTTGCCGATCGGGATCAGAGCTTGGATCGATCGCAACCGTCGGATCGTCGCTGATCAGACCGATCGCTACGGTTCGAGATCGGTCATGGCCGATCGGGATAGATCAGGGCTTGGATCGATCGCAACCGTCGGATCATCGGCGATCTCGGACCGATCACAAAGGTCCGGGATTGGTCCTGGCCGATCAGGATCACGGCTTAGATCGATGGCAACCATCGGATCGTCGCCGATCGGTCCGATCGTCGTGGTCCGAGATCGGTCGTGAAAGATCGGGATCACAGCTTGGATCGATGGCAACCGTCGGATCGTCGCCGATTGGTCCGATCGCCACGGTCCGAGATCGGTCATGGATGATCGGGATCACGGCTTGGATCGATCGCAACCATCGGATCATCGCCGATTGGACTGATCGCCACAGTCCGAGATCAGTCGTGGTCGATTAGGATCACGGCTTGGATCGATCGCAACCGTCGGATCGTCGGCGATCGGACTGATTGCCACGGTCCGAGATTGGTCGTGGCTGATCGGGATCAGGGCTTGGATCGATCGCAACCGTTGGGTCATCACCGATCGCCACGGTCCGAGATCGGCCGTGGCCGATCGGGATCAGGGCTTGATCGATCGCAACCGTCGGATCGTCGGTGATCGGACTGATCGCCACGGTCTGAGATCGGTCGTGGCTGATCGGAATCAGGACTTGGATCGATCGCAACCGTCGGATCGTCGGCGATCTCGGACCGATTGCAACGGTCTAGGATCGGGATCACGGCTTGGATCGATCGCAACCGTCAGATCGTTGCCGATCGGATCGATCGCGATGGTCCGAGATCGTTCATCACCGTTCGGATCGATCAGGGCTTGGATCGATCGCAACCGTCGGATCGTCGCCGATCTCGGACCGATCGCCACGGTCCGGGATCAGTCGTGGCCGATCGGGATCAGGGCTTGGATCGATCGCAACCATTGAATCGTTGGAGATCGGTCCGATCGATCGATGCAATTTCCTAGAAAATAAAAATAATTTTTTCAGATAAAATAATTTTTAATATTGCGACGCATTTATTGCGTCGCAATGTTTTTAAGAAAAATAATAGTAATTAAAAAAATTTTAAAAAAATATTGCGATGCAATATGTGTGTCGCAATTATTTTCAGAAAATATAATTTTTATTAGTTATACTTATTAAAAAAATATTACGACGCATTAGCGAAGTAGTTTCCTAAAAAATAATTTTTTCAGAGAACACAATTTTAATATTGCAAAGCATGTTTGCGTCGCAATGTTTTTTAGAAAAATAATTTAATTAAAAATTTTTAAAAAAACATTGTGACGCATTATTTGAATCGCAATTATTTTAGAAAATATAAATTTTATGAGTTATAAATATTTAAAAATATTGCAACGCATTTGCGACGTAATTTCCTAGAAAATAAAAATAATTTTCTCAGAGAATAATTTTTAATATTGCAACGCATTTATTGCGTCGCAATGTTTTTAAGAAAATAAATGTAATAAAAAATAAAAAAAATTGCGATGCAATATATGCGTCGCAATTATTTTTAGAAAATATAATTTTTACTAGTTATAAATATTTAAAAAATATTGCGATGAATTTGCGATGCAGTTTCTTAGAAAATAAAAATAATTTTTTTAAAGAAAATAATTTTTAATATTGCAACGCATTTTTTGTGTCGCAATGTTTTTAAGAAAAATAAATGTATAAAAAAATTAAAAAACATTGCGATGCAATATATGCATCGCAATTATTTTTAGAAAATATATTTTTTATCAGTTATAATTATTAAAAAAATTTGCAACGCATTAGCGATGCAGTTTCCTAGAAAATAAAAATAATTTTTTTGAAGAAAATAATTTTTAATATTGCGACGTATGTATTGCATCGCAATGTTTTTTGAGAAAAATAAATGTAATTAAAAATTTAAAAAAAACATTGCGACGCAATATTTGCATCGCAATTATTTTTAGAAAATATAAATTTTATCAGTTAAAAATATTTAAAAATATTGCGACGCATTTGCGACGTAATTTTCTAGAAATAAAAATTATTTTCCATCGGACATTGGTGCCAAGTTAGCGACTCATTAGCGACGCAATTAGTTGCGTCGCTAAGTTTTGCATAAATAATAAAAAGCCAAAGTAGCGATGGATTAGCGATGCATTGTTGCGTCGCTAATCCATAATAATAAAAAATAACGAGTGATTAGTGATGCATATATTGCGTCGCTAATCACCACTATTTAAGGCTTGGTCGGGCCGCCCCCCCTTCCCTTCTCTTCTTCTTTCTATTCCTACCCTAGCCGCCGCCGTCCGTCCGCTCCTCCGGCTGCCCCCATCCTCTCCCCCGGTGGAAGCTCCCCCCACTCCGGCGGCGTCCCCTCGCGATCGAGGTAAGCCCATCCTCCTTCTATTTTTTTTAAAAAAATAGGGTCCGGCCACGGCCGCTGCCGCCGTGGGGGCCGTAGCCTGGCAACGGTGGCCAGGCCACCAAATAAAAAAATTTACAGTTTGGAGGGGGTTTTCCCCACCCCCCCTTCGTCTTCTCCGGCCACGGCCACGGTCGTGCCCATCATCTCTGGCCACGGTCGCTGTCGTGGCCATCATCTCCGGCCACGGCCGCTGCCGTGGCCGGCCACGGTGGCCAGGCCACCAAAACAAAAAAAATTATTGTTTGGGGGGGGGGTTTTCCCCACCCCCTTCGTCTTCTCCGGCCACGGCCGTGGCCGTCATCTCCGGCCACGTGGCCGTGGCCGGCCGTGGCCTGGCCACCAAAAAAAATTATAGTTGGGGGGAGGTTTCCCCACCCCCCCCCCTTCGTCTTCTACGGCCACGGCCACGGCCGTGGCCGTCTTCTCCGGCCACGGCCGCTGCCGTGGCTGGCCGTGGCCGTCTTCTCCGGCCTGCCGCCGTGGCCTGGCCACGGTGGCCAGGCCACAAAAAAAAAAACCAGTTATGGGGGGGTTTTCTCCACCCCCCTCCGTTCGTCTTCTCCGGCCACAGCCGCTACCATGGCCGGCCGTGGCCTGGCCACGGTGGCCAGGCCAAATATATATATATATATATATATATATCAGCTAGGAAGCTTTTTCCCACCCGGCCCCTTCAATTAAAAAAAAATTAACACTCAAAAAAATTAACAAAAAAATTAGATTCTATCATATTTTATTGTTTTAAAATTATTTTTAAATAATATGATGACAAATATAAAAAAATAAATATATATTTAAAACATGGGCAACTTAATTTTTTTTTTAAAAAAGTAACAGCTAGGGGGGTTTTCCCCACCCCCCGGCCCCTTCAATAAAAAAAATTTAACACTCTTGAAAAAAAATTAACACAAAAAATTAGATTCTATCATATTATTGACTTTAAAAATTTTCAAATAATTTGATGACAAATATAAAAAAATATAAATATATTTTTAAAACATGGGCAACTTAATTTTTTTTTAAAAAAGTAACAGCTAGGGGGGTTTTCCCCACCCCCTGGCCCCTTCAATAAAAAAAAATTAACACTCTTGAAAAAAATTAACACAAAAAATTAGATTCTATCATATTTTATTATTTTTAAAATATTTTTAAATAATTTGATGATAAATATAAAAAAATATAAATATATTTTTAAAACATGGGCAACTTAATTTTTTTAAAAAATGTGACTACTAATCTAATTTTTTATTAGATTAGTTATAAATTAATTAATTATGTCATTAGTCGTAGCTCTTTGGATTTAGCTCATCAGTCATAACTCTTTAAATCAACTGATTAAACTCATAAATCATAGCTATTTAGGTCAATTAATTTAGCTTATCAGTTTTAACTTCTCAAGTAAGCTGATTTTAGACCATCAACCTTATATATTTAGATCATCAATCAAACTCTTTAGATAGGTCAGCTGAATTAGCTTAGCTATTTAGATCAACTAATTTATCTCATTAACCATGACTCTTTGATTAGCTAATTTCAAAATTGCAGTCGTAGCTTTTCATTTCTTTATAGCTGTTTATGCAATAATATTTGTTCATTTGTAGTTATTTACAATTGTTATGTCTTGATTATTTACATTCTGCTTCAAATTGAATGATGCATTAAATTATGTAATGCTAGATAGAAAGTCTTGTTGTATTATTATTTAATTTTTGGCAACAAATTAGTAGTTTCAATGATTTATATTTTAGTCTTCACAAACATATATATTCGACATAATAATCTTAAGAAGTCAGTGACTATATATATAGAACACTATTCCTATATATGTATAATTGACAAGAAGTTAAGAATAACAAGCATAAGTTCGATTGTCTTCGGATTTCCATATTATTAATCACAGCACTATAACCTTTAGACCCATTTGAGAATTTGTAAGACTTAGTCTTGCAAATTCTCAAATTGTCCTGGTGGACAGTTTGAGAATATTTTTTGCAATATGTTAGTCTGCTATTAATCATCGTTGGGTGAGATTGTGGTTTGCATTTGCTCATACGTTCTCCTAATGTGGCATATATGCCACACATTTAGGAGAACATATGGGGAAATGCTGCTGAAATTTCAACGTAATTGATCGATGATAATTAATAGCAATAACATATCACAAAAAATATTCTTGAATGGGATAGGGCCTTACCTTTTAGACATGGAGTGAAGGTGGAATTAATTTAGGACACTTGAATGCTTATGAAGTCTCATGATTAAATGGACCGCCTTGCGGCCCGACCCGAACTCAAGCCCTAGCATTAGCCTGGCATGAACCCGTGCCTCGGTCCTTGCAGCACGCCAAGGATCGTAGCCGTGGCCTGGCCTTGCAGGGTAGGGACCTTAGTTGTCTTAAAAAATTGGTTTAGTTATAAATTATTTAAATGGTTGTTATTAACCTTAGTTGTGTAAAAGAAATAATAAACTCATATATTTAGTAATGCTAATATAGTTTTATAATGTAGTTTTCTTTAATGGTTTACGAGAAATTGTATAAGTCGATCAAAATGAGCGGGGCTCGCTCGTGGATGTATGCAAGGATAAAAGATGGATTGCTTAATCCAGATTTTCTAATGGATTGGAAGAATTTATCGCATTTGCATGTAGGCAACCTGAATGGATGGATGGGCCTAGGATTAGGTGCCCATGCAACTATCACATGTGTCAGAATAAAGCCTACAGAGATATCGAAACTGTTAAGGTGCATCTATGTAAAAGGGTTTGTTCCTGATTACGATGTTTGGTACTGTCATGGTGAACCAGGGGAAATTTCAGCAGTTGTTACAAGCCAACAAGTGTCAATTCTCGTTGATGAACCATTTGTGAATCTAAACACATGAAGAAATGGTGATGAATGCATCGGGTAATGAATTCAATCAGAATACATTTATGGAAGAACCAATCCAGATGCACACAATTTTATGATATGTTGCGTGCTGCAAATCAAGAATTGTATCCTGGTTGTGAGGGTCATTCCCAGTTGTCTACGACTGCTCGGTTGTTGAATATTAAGGCAGAACATCGATTATCAGAAAAGGTGTTTTAATTCTAGCTGGGTTAATCAAGAAAATTTTGCCAAATGATAATGTTGTAGTAGACAGTTTTTACTCAACGAAGAAGTTATTGCGTGGGCTTGGGCTCCCGGTTAATAAGATCGATTGTTGCTTGAACAATTGTATGATATATTGGGGTGAAGACTCGGAGCTGAGATGGTTTAAGATTTGTGGGCAATCGAGGTACAAAAACGGCGAAGGGGGAGCTAGTACAAGTAGGAGGAAAAGTGTTCCTTACAAGAGGATGCATTACTTTCCTTTTACTCCACGCCTGTAGAGATTATACATCTGAGGCTACAGCTGCTGATATGAGATGCATGCCGAACATGAATCTAAAGAGGATGAAATGTGGCATCCATCAGATTCAAAAAGCTTGGAAGCATTTCAATGAAAATCATCCTGATTTCGCTGAAGATATAAGGAATGTGAGATTAGGTCTTTGTACCGATGGCTTCCAACCATTTGGTCAAGCGGGGCAACAGTATTCATGTTGGCCTATGATACTAACTGTATATAACCTTCCTCCATGAAGTGCATGAAGATACAGCAATGTTTTTAACAGTTTGGTTCCAGGACCATCAAATCCAAAGGAAAAGATTGATGTCTTCTTGCAACCGTTGGTGGCCGAATTGAAAATGTTGTGGGAAACAGGAGTCGTAGCCTATGACATTTCTATGAAACAAAATTTCATCATGAGAGTT